>CM077904.1:218886-498568 GCA_039720435.1 Amazona ochrocephala
TCCTGAGGAGGGGGTGGGGCTACAGCAGGTCAGATGATCACACCCCACCCCACCCCCCCAGGGGCCTTCCTGAGTGCGGAAGGAAGGAAGGGGACGACCCCCCCCCCAAGGCCACCGTGGGGTCACCTGGGGACAGGGAGGCCCCGGGTTGTCCCCACGTGACCCCGGCGCACCCCCCACGGCCCTGGGCCACCGAAGGTATCCCCACGAGGCCCCAGACCACGCGAGGTGGCTCCGGGCCCCCAGGGACGTCCTTGGGGGGGGGGGCGGCCCAGAGGGGTCTCGGCCACCAAAGCCCACAGAGGTCCCTTGAGGATGTGCCCACAATGTCCCCAGGTAGCCCCGTCCTATGTCACAATGTCCCCAGCGCTTGGGCCACGCGGGATGGCCTCGAGGAGGTCCCTGGACCCCCAAGGAGGGCTCCTGGAGCCATCCCCAGCGCTCTGGATGGCCCCATCGGTCCCAGAAGTCCATCCAGAACAGGCCCAGAGGTCCCTTGGAGGTTCCCTTCCTCCTCGAGCCACGGCGCCATCCCCAGGGCGCTGCCGTTGGTTGCCGCCTGCTGCCGCTGGTGGATGGCGCTGGACACCGGTTGCTGCGTCCGCCCTCGGGGGGCTCAGAGCTTGAGCTCGTTGGCCACTTTGGAGGCGATGTTCTTGAAGGCCATGGAGGTGCCGGCGATCCGCTTGAAGCGGACGCCGTTGAGGGAAAGCCGCGGCAGTTTGCAAACCTCCATCTCCCACTGCACGAAGGAGTCGTGGCCGGGGGGCGCCGTGGGCGCAGAGCAGCACGAAGCGCTCCTGGGGCTCGCAGCGGCAGCTGTTGGCGTCCAGGACCTTGCGGATCTCCCGCAGCATCTCGCCGGGCTCCAGGGAACTCGTGGTCTTCATGCTCCACGTGAAGCGCAAGGAACGGGGTTTGACGTCGCGGCCGGCGCCGTCCCGCGGGTCCTTGTCCGGAGCCACCGAGGGTCTGCGAGGAGGGACAATGGGATCGGGGGGGTGGCGGAGCCTGGGAATGGCACCGGGAGCACTGCGGAGGTGCTGCGGGGGGTCCCCCGGGTGTCCCCAGCTCCCCCCCCCCAGCTCACCTCAATGTCTCCACCCGGTCCTTGCTCTCGGGCTCGTGCGGGTTCCTCGGGAAACAACAAATTTAGGGGGGATGAAATCAATGGGGGGGATGGGGGAGGGAATGGGGGCCGCCCCTCCCCCCCAGCACCCAGACAGCACGGGGGCGGGGGGGGGGACGAGGAGGACACACATGGAGAGACACACACACACACACACACACGGACAGCGGCAGCCGAGCGGGGCCGGGGCCATGCAGGGCAGTGCAGTGACAATGGGGGGGCTTGGGGGGCATGCAAGGGGGTGGCACCCAGCACCCATGGACACCGGCACCCATGGACACCGGCACCCAAAGGAGAGCGGCACCCATGGACACCGGCACCCAAGGGACACCGGCACCCAAGGGACACCGGCACCCATGGACACCGGCACCCAAGGGACACCGGCACCCAAGGGACACCGGCACCCATGGACACCGGCACCCAAGGGACACCGGCACCCAAGGGACACCGGCACCCAAGGGACACCGGCACCCATGGACACCGGCACCCAAGGGACACCGGCACCCAAGGGACACCGGCACCCATGGACACCGCACCCAAGGGACACCGGCACCCAGGGACACCGGCACCCAAGGGACACCGGCACCCAAGGGACACCGGCACCCAAGGGACACCGGCACCCAGGGACACCGGCACCCAAGGGACACCGGCACCCATGGACACCAGCACCCAAGGGACACCAGCACCCATGGACACCAGCACCCATGGACACCAGCACCCAAGGGACACCAGCACCCATGGACACCAGCACCCATGGACACCGGCACCCATGGACACCAGCACCCATGGGACACCGGCACCCAAGGGACACCGGCACCCATGGCCACCATGGCCACCAGCACCCAGCACCCATGGACACCGGCACCCAAAGGACACCAGCACCCATGGCCACCATGGCCACCAGCACCCAGCACCCATGGACACCGGCACCCATGGGACACCGGCACCCATGGCCACCATGGCCACCAGCACCCAGCACCCATGGACACCGGCACCCATGGGACACCGGCACCCATGGCCACCATGGCCACCAGCACCCAGCACCCATGGACACCGGCACCAAAGGACACCGGCACCCATGGCCACCAGCACCCAGCACCCTACCTTCTGGCAAACCTGAAAGACAGATTTCTACAACGACAAACAGAAGAGAAGGGCGACGTTGGGGGCGGGGGAAGGGAGGGAGGAGGGGTGGGACCCCCCCAACCTGGGTGTCACCCCCCCCCCTTCATTTCAGCCCCCCCCAAAGTGGAGCTGGGATGAATCCCCACCACAACCCCAACCCATCCCCTCCCCCGCTCTATGGGTGACACAGGGACAGGAGGGGACGTGGGGGGGGCCCAAGGAGGTGGGAGGGCAGTTGGAGGGGGACACACACAGTGGGGTGATGGGAGGGGATTGGGGAGCCCACGAGGACACAAGAGCTTGGGAGGGCAGTGGGGGGGGCATGCGGGAGCCTGGGGGGACAACGGGCATGGGGACACAGAGAGACCCCCCCGAGGGACACACAGAGGGAACAGAAGAGCCCTGGGACAGTGCAGGGACACAGTGGGGACACAAATGGGGACAAGGGGACACACGGGGGGGACACACGGGGGGGGACACACGGGGGGGACACACGGGGGGACACACGGGGGGGACACACGGGGGGGACACACGGGGGGGACACACGGGGGGGACACACGGGGGGACACACGGGGGGGACACACGGGGGGGACAGAGGGACACGGAGAGGACACAGAGGACCCTTAAGGGACAGAGGGTCCCCAGGGTGCGGTGTTGGGTGACACCTGTGGAGGGGGGCGCACCTGAGGCCAAGGGGATGCGCAGAGGAGGCCCTGGGAACGAGGGGACACGAGGGGGACCACAGGGGACCGGGGGACATAGGGGGACATAGGGGACACGGGGAAGGGACAGGGGGGACAAGGGGGACACGGGGAAGGGGGACACGGGGGGGGGACACGGGGGGGGGACACGGGGGGGACACGGGGGGGGGACATCGGGGGGGGGACACGGGGGGGGGACACGGGGGGGGGACACGGAGGGGGGGGGACACGGGGGGTGGGGGACACGGGGGGGGGGACACGGGTGGGGACACGGGGGGGGGACACGGGGGGGGGACACGGGGGGGGGACACGGGGGGGGGGACACGGGGGGGGACACACACAGAGGAGCCACACGTGGGGGACACACACGGGGGGCGACCGCCATCGCTCCCCCTTCCCCCCCCCCGGTGCTCACCTCCGCACGAACTTGGAGGTGAACTTGCTGAAGAGGCTGGAGCCGGGGGGGCCGCGCCGGCCCTGGCTGGCTCCGGAGGGGGACGGGGGGGGGCCCGAGGCCGGGAGGGGGGGGCGGGGGGCAGCGCGTAGGGGAGCCCCGGCTGCTCGCGGCCCCGCAGCTGCCCCGCGTGGAAGGTGCTGCGGCTCGAAACCCCCCGCGGGAAGCTGGGCCGCTCCCCCCCCGGCCTGGCTCACGTTGTGCGCGGAGGGGGGAGGCGGCCGGCACCCGCCCGGGGGCGCTGCGGGGGGGAACGGGGTTAATGGGGGGCAATGGGAGCCACGCTGCACCCCCGGGGACCCCAGAGCACAGCAGGGATGGGCTGGCACCCACTGCACCCCATAGCACCGCAGGGACACCCACTGCACCCCATAGCACCGCAGGGACACCCACTGCACCCCATAGCACTGCAGGGACACCCATTGCACCCCATAGCACTGCAGGGACACCCACTGCACCCCATAGCACTGCAGGGACACCCACTGCACCCCATAGCACCGCAGGGACACCCACTGCACCCCATAGCACCGCAGGGACACCCACTGCACCCCATAGCACTGCAGGGACACCCATTGCACCCCATAGCACTGCAGGGACACCCACTGCACCCCATAGCACTGCAGGGACACCCACTGCACCCCATAGCACCGCAGGGACACCCATTGCACCCCATAGCACCGCAGGGACACCCACTGCACCCCATAGCACTGCAGGGACACCACTGCACCCCATAGCACCGCAGGGACACCCACTGCACCCCATAGCACCGCAGGGACACCCACTGCACCCCATAGCACCGCAGGGACACCACTGCACCCCATAGCACCGCAGGGACAACCACTGCACCCCATAGCACCGCAGGGACACCCACTGCACCCCATAGCACCGCAGGGACACCACTGCACCCCATAGCACCGCAGGGACACCCACTGCAACCCATAGCACTGCAGGGACACCCACTGCACCCCACAGCACTGCAGGGACACCCACTGCACCCCATAGCACCACAGGGACACCACTGCACCCCATAGCACCGCAGGGACACCCACTGCACCCCATAGCACTGCAGGGACACCCATTGCACCCCATAGCACACACCAGCACCCCACTGCACCCCACAGCACTGCAGGGACACCCACTGCACCCCATAGCACTGCAGGGACACCCATTGCACCCCATAGCACCGCAGGGACACCCACTGCACCCCATAGCACTGCAGGGACACCCATTGCACCCCATAGCACCGCAGGGACACCCACTGCACCCCACAGCACACACCAGCACCCCACTGCACCCCACAGCACTGCAGGGACACCCACTGCACCCCACAGCACACACCAGCACCCCGGGGACCCCTGACAATATACTGCGAATGTGCTGGCACCCCACAGCACCCCGGGGACCCAACAGGGACACACAGCACCCCACTGCTCCCCACAGCACCCCACTGCTCCCCACAGCACCCCACTGCTCCCCACAGCACCCTGGGGACATGCACGTGCCCCACAGCAGCCCCGGGACCCACTGGCACCCCCACAACACCCCAAACCCCCTAGAGGGTGTCCCCCCCCATAGGACACAGGAGGTGGGGGGGGGCCTTGCTGGGCCGGGGGGGGTCGCAGTTGGCGTCGGTGGCTTTCGGGTGCTGGCGGGCGCGGGGGGGGGCGCCGGGGGCCGGGGGGGCGGCGGGTGAGGGCCGGCAGCCCGGCGTGGGGAGGCTAGGAGAGAAAAGCGGGGCTGGGGGGTGGGATGGGGTGGGGAGGGGGGGTCGGGGGGGGTTGGGGCGCGGGGGGGTCCGTACCTGTCCTTGCCGTTCTGCAGCGAGCTCTGGCCCAGGCTGGCGCGATCCAGCAGCGGCGAGTTCCGGCTCCGCGTGGTGCCGGTGGAGAGGACGCTGTTCTGTGGGGGGGGCACGGGGGGAGCACATGATGGAGACATGAAAACGGGGTCCCTGCATGGTGAACCCCCCCCCCCAGTGGTGCTCCCATGGGAACCAGGGCACCCTGCAGGGTGCAAAGGTTTGGCCCCATCACACAGAGGATCCCCCCCCCTTCCCGGTGCCACCCACGGGTGCCCCCCCAGCACTGACCGTGGAGGGTGAGGGGGTGCCCTTGGCTCGCTCCAGGCCGGGCAGGGGGCTGGGGGGCACCTTGGCCGTGCTGCCCGCCCGGCGCCCCCCCTCCTCCTCCGTCCCCCCCCGCTTGTTCTCCGCGTTGACCGCCTGCGTCTTCTTGGAGTAGGAAGCCGAGGTGGGGATGGAGAGGCCGGCTGGGGGGGGGGAAGGTAAAATGGGGGGGGGCCCATGGGGACATCGCCCCACTTAGACCCCCCCCCCTCACAGACGTGCATTCCTGCCCCCAGGGAGCCATGCTCCCACCCCACAGGGACCCCCCCCACGACTCCTATCCCTGCACCCCCAGGACCCCCCTCTCCCCAGGGACCCATTCACCCGGCCCCCCCCCCCACTCCCCCCCTTTCCGCCATGGGGGGGGGGTACCCCCTTGCTCCCAGTGTCGGGGCTCACCCTGGTCGCTGACGCGGCGTTTGGGGTTGGCGGAGACGCTGCGCTGGACCTTGTGCGCCGGGGACGGCCCCGAGCTGTTGGCCACGTCCGGGGGGGGCCGGGGCTTCAGGGAGAGGCTCTCCTCCAGCTGCGGGGACAGGGGCACACATGGGGGGGGCGCGGGGATGGGGACCCGACACGTGCAGGGCCAGGGACGCGCTGGCACCGGGCACAGCTGCGGATGGGGATGGGGACAGGGACGTGATGGCACGGGCAGGGTGGTGCCCCCCCCCCGCGGTGTTCCCTCAATGTCCCCTTGTTGGCCCATGGGGCTCATCTCCTCTGCTCCAGCACAGCCATGCCCCTCCTCGTGTCCCCTCACCCCCTCCTCTGCTCCCTGTCACATCCATGTCCCATGCTCCTCGTGCCTCCTCATTGTCCCTGTGTCCCCTCAGCCCCATCACGTTCCTTGTCATTCCCATCAGCCCCTCTGCTCCCTGTCACATCCATGCCCTCTCATCGTGCCCACGTCCATGTTCTGTCATTCCTACGTTCCCTGTCCCCAAATTCCCCCGTCCCCTGCTCTGTCCCCATCACCCTCCTGTCCCCTCCATGCTCCATCCCACCCCCATTCCCCCTCCCCTGGGTCACCTCTCCCTCTTGTCCCCATGGCCCCGCACCTCCGAGCTCTTGTGGTCCAGCAGCAGGTACGTGGCCATCACCTCGTTGTACTTCTGCCCCACCAAAGACTCCTGGATCTCCTCCCGCGTGTACCCCATGGACACCATCAGCTCTGGGAGGGGGGGCACAGGCCTCAATGGGGGCCCCCACACCTGGGGGAACCCCCAACCCCTCAAAATGTCATGGTGGGGGGGTCCTACCTGTCCTCCGGGGGTCCTTATAGTCTGGCACAGGTTCCATGTAGGGCTTCAGCTCATCGTCCTCGTGGCCCACGTTCATCCAGCGGTCCTTCATGATTTGCTGGGGGGGGGGGGCAGGACACCAAAGGGGGGGTTTGGGGGTGCCAGAGGTGCCCAGGACCACACTGGGGGTCCTTGGTTGGTGCTGGGGGTGCCCAGGACCATGCTGGCTGCCTCTCAGGGACACCCAAGGCCACACTGAGGGTGCCCAAGACCATGCTGGGGGTGCCCTGGAGCTCCCAAGGGTGCCCAGAACCATACTGCGGGATGCACCCGCACCACGCTGGGGGTCTTTGGGTGCTCTTGGAGGTGCCCAGGACCCTGCTGGGGGTGCTCCCATGGGTGTCCTCCCCCCCCCTCCTCACCTCCAAGGTGCCCCTTTTGGTAGGATTAAGGATGAGGAACTTCTTGAGCAGGTTCTCGCAGTCGGTGGACATGTAGAAGGGGATCCTGTACTTGCCCCGCAGCACCCGCTCCCGCAGCTCCTGAGGTGGGAAACACCCATTGGAGCACCACAACCCCCCCCCCCCCCCGGGACCCCTCCGGGCCCCCCCAGCCTGGCTCTTACCTTCAGGTTCTGCCCATCGAAGGGCAGGGAGCCGCTGACCAGGGTGTAGAGGATGACCCCCAGGCTCCAGACGTCCACCTCGGGCCCGTCGTACTTCTTGCCCTGGAAGAGCTCGGGGGCGGCGTACGGGGGGGACCCACAGAACGTGTCCAGTTTGTTCCCGAACGTGAACTCGTTGCTGAAGCCAAAATCGGCGATTTTGATGTTCATGTCGGCGTCCAGCAGCAGGTTCTCGGCCTGGCCCGGGAAGGAGAGCACCCAAAACGGGGTTGGGGGGGGGCGGGGTGCTCCGGGCACCTCCCAGGGGGTCCCAGGGACACGTGGGTGCAGCCATGGGGGTCCCGGGAACACCCAGATGCGTGGTTCCTCCCAGGGGGGAACCTGGGGAGCCCCTGGGTGCTATGGGGCACGCCGGGGGTGCCAATGGGTGCCAGGGGTGGGGGCTCCTCACCTTCAAGTCCCTATGGACAATGAACTTCTGGTGGCAGTACTGCACGGCCGACACTATCTGCAGGAGAGGGGGGTGTCAGGGGGGGTCCCCAAACCCCGCTGGGGGGGTGTCACACCCACATCCCCCTCCTGACCTGTCGGAACTTGGCCCGGGCTTCCTTCTCCTTCATGCGCCCATGGGCCACCAGGTAGTCAAACACCTCACCTGGGGGGGCACAACGGGGGTGAGAGGCAGCTCTGCCTGCTCCCTGCCTATTCCCTGCCTGCTGCCCCCCCGCTGCTCACCCCCACTGGCGTACTCCATGACCAGGTAAAGCGTCTTCTCCGTCTCGATCACCTCGAAAAGCTTCACTGCAAAGGGAACAAAGTGGGGCTGGAGAAAGGGGGGACCCCCCCGGGGGGGTGGGGTGTGATGGGGGGACCCCGGAAGTGCCGGTGTGCAGGTGGGGGGGGCTCACCTATGTTGGGGTGGTTCAGGACCTTCATTATTCGCACTTCCCGGAAGAGCTGTGAGGAAACGGGGAGGAAAAGGGGGGATGAGTGGGTGGGAGATGCCACAACCCCCCCCTTGTGTCCTCCCAGCCCCAGGCCCCCCCCTCTGACCTTCTGCAGGCTGGAGGAGTTGAGCTGCGTCTTGTCAATGATCTTCACAGCGACCTGGGGGTGGGGGGTGTCAGGGATGGCCCCAAGTGTCCCCACGCCGTGGTGGCACTGGGGAGGTGAGGGGCAGGGGCACAGCACTGCCCCAGAGCTGTCCCGACACGTGGGGCAGCCACAGGACAAGGACCACGAGCCCATCCCTGCGGTGGCACTCAGGGGGTGAAGACCGGAAGCCCACAGCTGTCCCCACGCACAGTGACATTCATTGCCGAGGAGCAGGAGCACATCTCTGTGCCACGGTGGCACTCACAGCACCCAGAGCTGTCCCCACACCACGATGGCACCCACGGGATGAGGACCACCAGAACTATCCCCGCTCCGTGGTGGCACTCACAGGACAAGAATCACGAGGCCGCAGCTGTCTCGTCTCCATAGTGGCACTCACAGAACAAGGACCAGGAGCCCAGAACTGTCCCTTAACCATGGTGGCACTCATAGGACAAGGAGCATGAACCCATCTCTGTGGTGGCACTCACAGGTCAAGAGCCACCAGAACTACCCCAACACCATGGTGGCACTCACAGGCCAAAGACAGGAGCCCAGAGCTGTCCCCTCACCATGGTGGCACTCGCAGGCCAAAGACCAGGAGCCCAGAGCTGTCCCCTCACCATGGTGGCACTCATAGGCCAAAGACCAGGAGCCCAGAGCTGTCCCCTCACCATGGTGGCACTCATAGGCCCAAGACAGGAGCCCAGAGCTGTCCCCTCACCATGGTGGCACTCATAGGCCAAAGACAGGAACCCAGAGTTGTCCCCTCACCATGGTGGCACTCATAGGCCCAAGACAGGAGCCCAGAGTTGTCCCCTCACCATGGTGGCACTCATAGGCCCAAGACAGGAGCCCAGAGCTGTCCCCTCACCATGGTGGCACTCATAGGCCAAAGACAGGAGCCCAGAGCTGTCCCCTCACCATGGTGGCACTCATAGGCCAAAGACAGGAACCCAGAGCTGTCCCCTCACCATGGTGGCACTCACAGGCCAAAGACAGGAGCCCAGAGCTGTCCCCTCACCATGGTGGCACTCATAGGCCCAAGACAGGAGCCCAGAGTTGTCCCCTCACCATGGTGGCACTCATAGGCCCAAGACAGGAACCCAGAGCTGTCCCCTCACCATGGTGGCACTCACAGGCCCAAGACAGGAGCCCAGAGCTGTCCCCTCACCATGGTGGCACTCACAGCCCAAGGACCATGAACCCATCCCTGTGGTAGCAGCCACAGGGTGAGGACCAGAAGCCCACAACCATCCCCACACCATGGTGGCACCCACAGCCCAAGGACCATGAACCCATCCCAGTGGTGGCCCTCACAGGGCGAGCACCACGAGCCCAGGGCTGCCCCCACTCGCGGCCGAGGCGCAGGCGCCGGTCCCGGTGCCACGGTGGCAGCGCTGTCCCCGGCGCCGGCACTCACCTCCTTGCCGGTGAGGACGTGCCGGGCCAGCTTGACCTTGGCGAAGTTGCCTTTGCCGATGGTCTTGAGGAGCCGGTAGTTGCCGATGTGGGGCTGCTCCTCGGCCGCGCTGCCCGAGTTCCGGCCCCGCAGCATGTTGGGCTTCCCGACGCCCTTCCCCTCCCCGGGCTGCGGGGACACCGAGGTGACAATGAGGGGGGGTGGGGGGGGTGGTGTGTCCCCCCCTGTACAATTCCCAAAGGGGTTCCAGAGGCGGCGGTGCTGGGGCTGGAGGAGCAAAGTCCGGGAATGCCGTGTCCATGCGCCGCGCCCGGGCAGGCCGGGAGCCGCCCCCGATACCTGACGCAAGCGCCGTGGTTTCGGGCTGACTTTGGGGGGTTTTGGGGGGACGACGGGGGGTGGGGGGGGGCAATGGGGTGTCTCCTCCTTCCTCAGCCGGGGGGGACACAAAGACATGGCTGCCCCCTCCCCAAAACACCCTCATTTCACCCCAAAATGAACGGCGGCACCTTCAACCCATGGCTAAAATAAAGGGGGGCCCCCCAAAACCTCCACCAAGGGGGAGCCCCCAAACCTCAACCACGCTGCACCCCAAAAGCACCCCCCGCAGCAAGCACAGGTTTAGGGGCACTTCATGGGGCTGCCCCCATAGGGAGGGAAGCGCTGGCACTGAGCAGTGTCCCCCCCTCCCTCGCGCTGTCACCGCTCCGGTGACACCGGAGATAACGGGAGCGCGTGAGCGGGTGAGGGAGCGGAGCCAAACCCCCTTTGGGATGAGGGACATCGCAGCCCCCCCAAACACTGCTGGGGACTGGGGGGAGCGCACAGTCATGGGGTGCCCCCCCTGCGGGAAGGAACCTGCTGGAGGAGGTGGGGGGAGGGGGTTGGCCAGGCCGGGCAATGGCACAACCGGGCACCCAGATCTGGGGGAAAAAGAGGCAGTTCTGGGGTCTGGGCTGAAGGGGGGGGCGGGATTTTCCCCTCCCCCCCCCCATCCAACACTTTGCTTGAGGCTGCTGGGAAAAACTGAAGGAAACCGGGGGTTTTGTGCCAAAAATCTGCCGTGGCAACGGGGCGGGGAGAGCGCTCCACCATCTGCCGGAGCCAGGGGCGTGCGGCGGCGCCGGCACCCGCTCCCCCCATTCCCGGGGGGGCCGTGGCATTCCCGGCGCTCCAGGGCCTCAGTTTCCCCCTGTCCTGTCCTGTCCCAGCCGCCTCCATGGGGGGGACTCACCGTGGGCGCCCCCAACGCGGCCGAGCCCGCGGCGGTGCCGAGGGGCTGTGGCGGAAGCTCCGGGAGTTCAGCTCCCCACGGAGCGCCGAACCGGCTCGACCGGTTGGGAATGACGCGGGATGGGGCGGGAGGGGTTGGGGGGGGCGGTTTGGGGTGGAAATAGGGTGGGAAAGGGGAAGGAGGAGCCGCGTTGGGGCAGGAAGGGGATGGTTCGGATGGAGGCAAAGTGGTGGGAATTGGTCGTGGGGGTGATGTCACCGGGGTGAGGGTGATGTCACCGGGGTGAGGGTGATGTCACCGGGGTGAGGGTGATGTCACCGGGGTGAGGGTGATGTCACCGGGGTGAGGGTGATGTCATCACAGGGGTCAGGGTGATGTCACCGGGGTGAGGGTGATGTCACGGGGCCTTGGGATGACATCACAGGGGTCAGGGTGACGTCACAGGGCCCAGGGTGATGTCACTGGGGTCGGGAGTGACAACACAGGGGTCAGGGTGATGTCACTTGGACTGGAGGTGACATCACAGGTACCTGGGTGACATCACTGCAGCCGGAAGTGATGTCACTGGGGCCGGGGTGATGTCACCCCTTGGCCTAAAGATCCCAGCAGGAAGAGGTGCTGGTAACCAGGCACCAGCACCCAGGTTGGGGGGTCCCTGTGCCCCCCCCCCAGGAGGTGCTGGAGCCATGTTGGGCGGGGGGGGGCTCCTGTGCCCCCCCCCCCAGGGGGTGCTGGAGCAGCTCTGGGGGGGTCCCTGTACCCCCCTGGAAGTGCTGGGGCAGCTTTTGGTGGGGGGTCCTGTGCCCCCCCCCGGAGGTGCTGGAGCAGCTTTGGGTGGGGGGGTCCTGTGCCCCCCCCCCCCCCCCCGCGGTGCTGGAGCAGCTTTGGTGCTAAATGGCAGCCAAATCAGTTATTTTTGGGTCTCTCTCACATCCCAGCCATGGTTCATGATGGAGCTCATGGGGGGGGGGTTGGGGGAAGACACCCCAATTCCGGCTCTGGCTGGGGGGGGGAAGGACACAGTCGTGCCCCCCCATCGCCGCTGCCGCCCCCTCCCCAATTCCTCCCCATCCAGGAATTATTCCCCTCGTTCCTTACGTAACAACAGGGAAAAACAGAGGGAAAAGGCCCAAAGCGCGGAGGGGGGGGGCCCGACACCATGGTGATGGCCATGGAGCCGGGGGGGCACCACCTCTGTCCTCGGGGCTGGGGGCACCCATGATATCCCCCATGCCCAATGCAGCATCACAACAGGGTCCTTCCCCCCCACTTCGGGTGTCCCCCCCAAACTGGGGGTGCCGTGCAGCTATAGGGAAGCTGTGCCCCCCCAGCCATAAGTGGGGCCCCCCCAAACTGGGAGCTTCAAAACCAAGGGGGGGGACCCCCACTCCAGCTTCCCCCCCCCAAAGGGACTGAAGGCTCAATGCCCCCCCAACAGACATTGAGGATGAACCCCCCCTCTATCTCGGGGGGGTGCGGATGCCCCACATCCCTTTGGGGGTGCCCCCCCCCGCCCCTTTCCCCCTCCCCACAGCCCCTGTGCTGTGCAGCGCTGCCACCCCCACAGCCCGTTTTGGGGGGGCACAGCAGGGAAGGGGGTGGGCTCCCACCCCCACACCCCGCTCGCGCAGCCACCGAGGCGCTCGCGGCGGGGGGGGGACGACACAGAGGCTGTGACAACGGTGACACCCCCAAACCTCGCGCCCCACAGCACGCACCGGACCCCACCGCTATGGGCAATGTGTGGGGCTGGCACCCCCCAAGTGCCCCACACCTGTGGGGTGCAACCTCTGCCCCCCCCCCACTGCCCCTGCATTGGGGGTGACTCCGCTCTGCCCCTCAGGGGCACCCCAAAGCACCCCAGGTCCCACAGAGGAGCCCGCAAGGGGCGGCCCTGGCCCCACATCGCACATGGGGGTCTGGGCCATGGGGGGGCTGTGAGGAGCTGCCCCCCCCCGGAACTCCTTACAGGGGACACAGGGCACCCTTAGACCCCCCCTTTGGGCTCTCATGGAGGGCCCCAGGACCCCCCCAGACCCCCCATTTACCCTCAGAACAGCCCCCAGGCCCCTTCAGCCGCTTCTCCCCTCATGGGGGGGCCCAGAGCCCCTCGGCCCCCCCCTTTCTCCTCAGCAAACAGCCCGGGACCCCCCTTTCTCCTCCCAAAATGGCCCAGGGCCTCCCCAGAGCCCTTTCCCCCCCCCAGCCCCCAACTCCCCCTCTCAGAGCCCCCTCCCCTCACAAGGAGCCCGGCTCCGCTCCAAACCCGCTCTTCGCCTCCCAGAATCACCCCCAGACCCCTCCGGCTCCTCTCACAAAGCAGACCCGGGCCCACCCAGACCCCATTTCCCTTCACTAAACCACCCCAAAACCCCTTTCCCCCCCCCAAAGGAGACCCCTGAGCCCCTCAGCTCCCCCTTTCCCCCCACAAAACGCCCTCAGCCCCCATTTCCCCTCAGCCAAAGCCCCCCTCGCCCCTTCGGACCCCACAGAACAGACCCCGAGCCCCCTCACCCCCTCATTTCCCTTCACAACCCGGACCCGACCCCTCCGAGCCCCACTTCTCCCTCACAAAACGGATCCTACGACCCCGCTTTCTCCTCATAAACGGCCCCCAGCCCCCTCGCTCCCCGCTTTCCCCTCACCCCCGGGCCCTGCCGGCCCCAGCCCCGCATCGCCCCCAGGAACGGCCCCAGCCCCGCCGGACCGCGCTCCGCTCGGGGCCCTGCCCGCCCCCGGCCGTACCTGCTCCGCGTCTCTCTCGTTGACAGTAGGCAGAGGGCTGCGACCGCTGCTCGACATGGCGAGCCCCCCCCCGCCACGGCCGCCGGCGACTATCGCGATAGGGAGAAGGAAGCCGCGGCGGGCGGTGTGCGGGGAGGGGGGGGGAGGGAAGCCCGGGCCGCGCTCAGGGAGCGGGGGGAGGCCAGGCCAGCGGCATGGGGGGGTCGGGGAGGGGGCCGGGAGCGGAGAACGGGGGAAGCGGGGAACGGGCGGCGGCTGCGCCCGGCGCGGCCGCCTCACACCGGCGCCTCCTCAGCAGCGCCCAGCGGCTCCCAACATGGCGGCCGCCGCCGGCCCTCGGCCATTTCCGCCGCTGCGCCGGAAACACCCGACACGCCTCCTGCTCCTCTTCGGCTCTTTCCGGAGAGAGTCGGCTCCGAGCCGCGAAATCGGCTTCGGGTGTTTCCGGCAGCGCTCCGGAATCATCCGATGCTTCTCACCGACACCCCCCCCCGAACCCCCCCGCGGAAAGACTCGAAGCCACCTTCGGCAATTTCCGCTGACAGCGGCGGAAACAGCCGAGATCCGCCTCCACCGCCCTTCCCCGAGTGGATACGGAAAGACCCGAACACCCCTCGGCTGCCATCGGGGCTTCCCGCTCACTGACGGAAACACCCGAGCGGAGCCGAATCCCCCCTCCCCATCCTCATTGGAGACCCCAGTGGGGAATGGGGGGTCGGTGGCGGGGGTTCGGGAATTCCGATGCTTCTCCGTGTTCTTTGGTACCCCAAGGACCAGAGGGATGCTGCGGGGAGGGGGGGGGGATGGGGATGGAGGGGGGCTGCAGGGGGGGGGAGCATCCAGGGGCTCTCCATCCTCCCCCTTCTGCTCCCTCCCCTTACAATCCGTTCTATAGGGGCCACGCTATTTGGGGAGGGGGTGGGCTGAGACCGGACAGCAACTCATTGCTTCCCCCCCCGCAGCCCCCCGGGTCGAGGCGGGCTTATTGGGGGGGGGAAGGGGGGGATGGGAAAGGCGTGCGGCCCCTTTAAATTTACCCAGGAGCCCTTAAAGGAGCCCCAGGGGCCCCACGGCGGCGTCCCCACCCCGGTTGGCCCCTGCCCGCCGCTGCCGCTGCTGCCCCGGGCCCTGCAATGGACCCCCCGAGCCCCCACCCCGGTTCCGGCCCGGGCCCGCACCCGGACCCCCCAGGTGAGATGGGGTGGGGGGTAATGGGGGGGTGCGGACCCTTTAAGGAGACCCCTTAATGCACAATGGGAGCGATGCTGGCCCTTTAAGACATGCCCCGGCCCTGGGGGTGTCTTCATCCCTTTGACAGCCCCTGTCATCGTCTAGGATGCCCCTGCCCCTTTAAGATGCTTCTATCGCTTTAGGATACCCCTTTCCCTTTAAGGTGCTACTGTCCCTTTAAATGCCCCCATTCAATCTGAGATGCCCCTGCCCGTTTAAGATGCCTCTATCCTTTTAAGATGTTCCTGTCCCTTTAAGATGCCCCCATCCAATTTGGGATACCCCTGTCCCATTGAGATGCTCCTCTCCCCTTGAGGTGCTGCTGTCCCTTTAAGACATCCTCTCCTTTAACCACCCCCATCCACTCTGCTCTGCCCCTTTAAGGGACCCGCCCCTGACAAGCCCCACCCCTTTTAAATCCCTCTTGACAAGCCCCGCCCATTCAGATGCGCTGCCCCTTTAAGAGCCCCTCTTCCTCCTTTAAGACCCTCCCATCCCCAGAGACCCCCCAAATCCCACCCCAACCCCCCCCAAGGCTTTGCTGCCCCTGAGGAGCCCAAAACCTCCCCCATAAGCATCCCCCCAAAAGACCCCCAGTGACCCTCAGATGCTTCCTCCTCCCTGGGGACCCCCCATCCATGACTCCACCCATCCATGGAGCCCCCCAAATCCCCTCCCCACCCCATCCATTGAGCCCCGAAGCCCCTTCCATCCCCATGGACGCCCCCAAATCCCTCCCTGTGCAGCCTCCCCACCAGCGCCAGGCCCACGGGGAGGCCGCCGGGGCCTGGATCACTGCGACGCCCGAGCCTCGCGCCCGGGCCGGAGCCGGATCCCGGGCCGGGATCACCGCCGGTACTACCACGAGCGGTGGCGCGCCGAGTACCTGATGGAGTTCAATGCGGCGCGGCACGGGATGCTCTGCCTCGTGTGCGGCAGCGCCCTCGCCACCCTCAAGCTCAGCACCATCAAGCGCCACATCCGGCAGAAGCATCCCTATTCCGGAGCCTGGGGACCCCGCGAGAAGCAGCACGTGCTCCGCTCCTGGGAGGCACGTTTGGGGGTTCGCCCCCACCCTGAGGGACCCCCCCGAGGCGCTGGGACAGGTACTGGGGGGGCTGTGGTAGAAGCACAAAGTGTGGGGAGCACTGATGGGGGTCCCCTGTAGGTGGAGCCCTTCAAATGTGGCCACATCCCCTTTAAAAGTGTGGACCTCTAAGTGGGGTTATGGCCCCTTTAAATGGGGAGACCCCCCAAGTGGAGCCACACCCCCTTCAAATGGGGGGACCCCAAAGGGGAGCCACGGCCCCTTTAAATGTGGCCACACCCCCTAAGCTGCTCCGTTCCCTTTAAGTAGAGGCCACGCCTCCTCCGATTGGACACGCCCCCATCGGTGGGACCGCCCCTTCAGTCTGGGCCACGCCCCTTTAAGGCGGCTCCATTTGCATCTTGGCCACGCCCCCAGCGCCATTTACAGGCGCGCCACACCTCCTTCCCTCCAGACCACTTCCTATTTGCGTATCCCCATCGCCGCTTTAAGACAGGCCCCGCCCAGGGACTCGCAGGCCACGCCCATCTCGGTTTAGCTCCGCCCCCCTGCCCGTGTGAACTCGCTCCAGGGGATGCGCTGGGTCCTAAAGCCCCCCCCATGTCCCCAGGGCCCTCCGGTCCAAACCTCCGCCTCCCGAAGGTGCCCCCGAAGCCATTCACGGGTCCCCGCGATGCCCCCTCTGTGTCCCCCTGCATTAACCCCCATCCCCGCAGCCCCCTCCTCCCGTCCCCGCGCTCCCAAAGCGCCCCCCGGCGGTGCCCGGGTGCCCCCCGCGGGCACCGGGGACTCGCTCCGGGGGTGGCTCCGGGCCGAGCTGCTGCTGGACCTGGAGGCGGGGGGCAGGCGCCTGCGCTGCCTCCTGTGCGCCCGGGCCCTGCCCTCGCTGCACCTCGGGGACATCCGGCGCCACGTCCTGGCCGCGCATCCCGGAGCCCTGCGGCAGCGCCGAGCGACAGCGGGTCAGAGCGTGGGGGGGGGCAGCGGGGGACCATAGGGATAAACGGGGACACGGGGGGCAATGGGGAATACGGGTGACTACGGGGACACTGGGGGTGTTGGGGCCATGAGGGCATCAGAGGCAATTGGGGACAAATGGGGACACTGGGGGCCGTTAGGATGCTGGGGACAGTGGGGGTAATGGGGATCAATGGGGACACTGAGGGTGCTGGGACATGAGAGGCAGTGGGAGCTGTGGGGGTTCAGGGACACTTGGGGGCCATGGGGTCACTGGTGCTAAATGGGGTGTGGGGGGGTCACAGGCGCTGTCCCCGCAGCCCCACAGCCCCCCCGGCCTGAGCAGGAGGAAGGAGCGACTGCTGGGGAAGAGGAAGAGAGTGCGGGGGGGGGCTGTGGCCACCGGGGGCCCCCCCTCTCTTCCCTGCGCCCCGGGGCCACCCCTGCCTGCACCATCTGAGCCCTGGGGCAGGGACACTGGGGGGAGGGGGTGACACTGAGACCCCCCCAAGGTGGCACCTATGGGGGTGTGTGTGTCCCCCCAGTGTCACTGCCCCCCCCCCAGCATCACCCTATTTATGTGTATGTGTCCCTTTTGTACATGCATCCCATAATAAACCCATCCCCACACAGAACGACCTGGGGGGGGGGCACAGGGACACTCAGGATGGGGGGAGGGATTTGGGACCACACAGTGACAAGGGGGGGGGGCACAACCACCCATTGTGGTACTTTATTGATGCCACATCCCCGCGGGCGGCTCTGGGGGGGGTGGTCCCAATTTCCCCCCCCCCCACCCCATAGATTTGGGGGGTGGGGGGGGTGCAGTGTGGTTTGGGGGGTGGGGGGAGGGGCTTTGCCCCCCTCCCCCCCCATTTACAGCAGTTACAGACATCTCACCTTAATTAACATTAAAAAAATAAAGAGGGGGATGCGCTGGGGGGGGGGGGTTGGAGTGTGGCCCCCCCCCAAATAGCCCCATAGAGAGGCCCCAAGTCCAAGGTTTGGGGGTGCTGGGGGGTGGGGGACAAACGGACGCCACTGTGAGATATGGAGGGGTTGCACGAGCTTGGGGGCTGGGGGGGGACAATGAGCTGGGGGGGCACCATATGGGGGTACCCCAACATTTCCCCCCCGGGGGGGGGTTTATTCCGGCTTCTTCTTGGCCAAGCCTGGGACTTTCGCCTGGATCCTATGGGAAAGGGGAGAGGAGAGAGGTGAGGTTGGGAGATAGTGGGGGGGGGGCCATGGGGATAAAAGGGGGGGGCACAGTTTGGGGGGGCCCCATCAGCACTTACTTGGCCATGAGGTCCTTGCTGTGGCTGCGGGCTATGGCCACGTATTGATCGATCTGCACCTGTGGGGAGGAAGAGGAGGGAGTTCCGGGGGGGAGCCCTCAGGTCTATTGTGCCCCCCCCCATTTCGAGGTGTCCCCCTTCATTCTGGGGGTGCCCCCTTCCTTTTGGGGCTGTTCCAGGTGTATTTGGGGGGTCCTCGGTCACTTTGGGGCTCACCTTGTACTTCTCATAGAGGGGTGGGAGGCTGAAGGCCAAGAGCTCAGCTGCGAGAGGAAAAGGGGGTTCAGAATCAGCAAGAGGGGGGCGACCCCCCCCGAACGTTATTATTGGCCCCCCCATTACACATCTGGGGGGGTGTTCTCGAGGGGGGTGTGGGGGCAGAGCCTGGTTCTCACCGAGGATGAGGAGGGTGATGCCATTGAAGACAGCTCCAACGTAGGTCAGCAGCCACATGCACACAGCCAGCTGGGGGGGGAAGGAGGGATTTGGGACTCCCAGGGGGCAGTAAAGGAGCGATTTGGGGCTCCCGGGGGGGGGAAGGAGGGATTTGGGGGTCCTGGGGGGGGTAAAGGAGGGATTTGGGGGTCCCGGGGGGGTAAAGGAGGGATTTGGGGGTCCTGGGGGGGAGAAGGAGGGATTTGGGGGTCCCGGGGGGGGTAAAGGAGGGATTTGGGGGTCCCGGGGGGGGTAAAGGAGGGATTTGGGGGTCCCGGGGGGGGTAAAGGAGGGATTTGGGGGTCCCAGGGGGGGTAAAGGAGGGATTTGGGGGTCCCGGGGGGGGTAAAGGAGGGATTTGGGGGTCCTGGGGGGGGTAAAGGAGGGCTTTGCGCTCCGGGGGGGTCGCGGTTACCTTGAGCGAGTCCACCAGGTCCTCCACCAGGAAGAGGCGCAGCAGCAGCCGCAGTGCCCGGTTCAGGTGGGGGGCGGCGGCGGCGACCGCGGCGCGGAACGTCTCCGGGGACACGGTGATGTCCTGCTCCAGGTACGCGCTGCGGGGGGGCACGGTTAGGGGGGACCCCAAAACCACCCTTTAACCCCCCATGAATCCTCCTGTACCCCAAAACCCCCCTTTGCACCCTAAACCCATCCTTTAAGCCCCCCTCGAATCCCCCTTTGCACCCCAAAATCACCCTTTAAAGCCCCGAATCCTCCTGCACCCTGAAGCCCCCCCTCCACTCCCTAAGAGCCCCCTTTGCACCCAAACCCCCCCTCTGCACCCCATTGTCTTGGGGACAACCTCATACCCAGCTCTGAGATGGGGGGGGGGCCCACCCCAAACCCCCCTGCGAACACCCCCCACCCCCCCTTTGAGCCCCAAGCATCCCTCTTACCCCCCCCAAACCCTTCATCCCCCCTCCCGAGGGACACCCTATGGGTGCCACAAAGATAAACATGGGCGCCCCCATCGCCACCCCCCCCCCAGGGGCACCCTATGGGTGCCGCAATGATAAACGGGGGTGTCCCCATGACCCCCCCCCCCAGGGACACCCTATGGGTGCCGCAATGATAAACGGGGGTGTCCCCATGACCCCCCCCCCCCCCCCCCGAAGCGCCGCTCACCGGAACGGGTGCCCCTCCTCGGCGCGGTGCAGCGCCTGCAGCAGCCCGCGCGCCGCGCGCGTGCTCACGGTGACGCAGAGCAGCGCGAGCGCCACGTGCGCGCAGACGCTGACGGCGCTGAGCGCGGCGAGGGACAGCAGCGGCGCGAGGGTGGCGCCGAGCACGAGCGCGGAGCGGCGCGGGTCCCGCCACAGCAACAGCTCCCGCGCTGCGGGGGGGGGGGAACACAGGGACATGGAGCGGGAAACAGCGCCCCCCAGCGGACCGCGCCGACCCTGACCCCCCCCCCGTGCCTCATTAACACAGGCACTAATTGACTGCGCCCCTCCCCAGTACAGGCATCAATAACCTCCCCACGACAGGCATTCATTAACCCTCCCCCCCCCCAGGCATTAATTAACCCTCCCTCCCCACTACAGGCCTTAAGTAACCCCCTCCATTATAGCATTAACCCCCCTATTACAGGCATTAATTAACCCTCGACCCCCATTACAAGCATTAACCCCCCTATTACAGGCATTAATTAACCCTCGACCCCCATTACAAGCATTAACACCCCCCCATTATAGGCATTAATTAACCCTGGACCCTCATTACAGGCATTAACACCCCCCCATTACAGGCATTAATTAACCCTCGACCTTCATTACAGGCATTAAATATTCCCCCCCCCACCCCATCACAGGCACTAATTAACGTCCTCCAATCTAGCGGCGGGTTGCACCCCAAAATCCCCTTTTTTCAACCCAAAAATGAGGCAGACACAGGCGCGCCCCCCCCCTTAACAGGCAGCACTATGGGGCTGGAGCCCCCCCTCCCCCCCCGCCGGTTTGGGGGTGACTCGGCGCGGTTTTGGGTCTAAAAAGGGCGGTTTTGGGGCCGGAGGCTGAGCTTTACCTGCCAGGCTGGGCTGCAGGAGCAGCGGCCGCCCCGCGGGCGGGGGGGGCTCAGCCACATTCCCGCTGGGATCGGGGGGCTCCCGAGGGGGCTCCCCCAGCTCCTGCAGCGCCCGCAGGGTGAGGCGCTCCTCCTCCCAGCCCCGGGCCGCGGGAATGGGGTTGGGAATGGGGGTGGCTCCGGGCGGGATTGGGAATGGGGCTCCCTCCATCGGCGCCTCCTCGATGACGGTGTCGTCGGAGTCGCCGGAGCTGTCGGCTTCGGCGGGGCCGGGATTCCCGGTGCTATTCCCGCTCCCGCCATTCCTCTCCACTAAATCCCAGCTGAGCAGCTCGCTGGTGAAGCTGTGCATCTCCCGCACGCACTTGGACACCTCTTCCAAGGCCGCGGCCGTGCCGGAGCCTTGGCGGGATAACCCAGTGGGAAGCTTGGCTGGGAGGCCAGGAATGCCGTTCCCTGCGCGGGCTTTCACCGGGAAGTCGCAGACTCGATCCTCCGGGATCTGGCTCAGCACTTCCCGTTCCGCCATCGGGAGGGTCCCGGGGCCGTATTCCCGGTCGAAGGCGGCGCGATCCGGCACCACCTCAAAGGGCGATTCCGGGGAATCCGATTCCTTCGGAGCGGGAATCCCGTTGGATGAGGGGGGGGGGGTTGGGACAAAGGCTCCTCCTCGCCCCCCCGCAGCCGCTGGGGCCGGAGAGAGGGGAGGAAACATCAGACGGAGGGTGGGAATTCCAGGAATGGGGGTCCCGCATGCACCCCATGGGGTGTCCCCCCCCCATCCATCGGCGCAGCCATGCGGGGGGGGCAGCGGGTCCTGCGGCGGCACAAAGAGGGGGCCCCCCCACCCCAAAACCGGCCTTGAAGGGGGGGGTGCTCGATTTAGGGCTAAACCCACCCAAACTGGGGCTGCAGGGATGGGGGGGACCCCAATATGGGTGCTGCCACCCCCAGCTGCTGCTATTGGGGCAGGATGGGGGGGCTTTGGGTGCTCCAGGGATGGCTTCGGGGTCTCCAAGGTTGGTTTTGGGGTCTCCAAGGTGGGCAGGGGGGGATTTGGGGTCCTCCAGGATTTGGGTTGATCCAAGGCAGGTTCTGGGGTGCTCAAAGGTGGGGAGGAGGATTTGGGGTCCTCTAAGGTTGGTTTTGGGGTCTCCAAGGTGGGGTTTGGGTTGATCCAAGGTTGGTTTTGGGGTCTCCAAGATGGGGTTTGGGCTCCTCCGAGATGGGGAGGAGGGATTTTGGGTCCTCCAAAGTTGGCTTTGGGGTCCTCCAGAGTTGGAAGGAGGGGTCTGGGTTGATCCAAGGTTGGTTTTGGGGTCCTCCAAGGTGGGGAAGAGGGTTTGGGGTGTTCCAAGATAGGTTTTTGGGTCCTCCAAGATGGGTTTTGGGGTCTCCAAGGTGGGTTTTAGGGTGCTCCAAGGTTGGAAGGAGGGGTTTGGGTTGATCCAAGGTTGGTTTTGGGCTCCAAGGTTGGGAGAAGGGGTTTGGTGCACTCCAAAGTAGGTTTTGGGGTCCTCCAACATTGGGAGGTGGTTTTGGGGTGCTCCAAGGTTGGGAGGTTGGTTGTGGGGTGCTCCAGGGTCGGTTTTAGGGTGCTCCAGGGTTGCTTTTTGGGGTGCTCCAGGGTTTGAAGGAGGCTTTTAGGTTGATCCAAGGTTGGCTTTGGGGTCCTCCAAGGTGAGGAGGAGGGATTGGGGTCTCCAGGGTAGGTTTTGGGTTGATCCAGGGATGGTTTTGGAGTCTCCAAGGTGGGATCTGGGTTGATCCAAGGCGGGTTTTGGGGTGTCCATTCCCGTGTCCCCCCAGTCCCATGCATGGGGTGGGGGGGGGTCGCAGCGCAGGTGCCTCCAATGGGGTTTGAGGCCAAACCACGGCGAAACGGTCAAATCCTCCAGGGGTCCCGGGGGGGGGGGGGGGGTTGCAAAGCACCAGCAGCAGCCAGGGGGTAATGGGAGGGGGGAAGCTGTGGGGCGGGGGGGGGAAATGTGGGGCAGCCCCCCCAGGAAGCAGAAGACACAGTGTTAAACAGCAGGCAAAGAAGAAAAATGTCCCTTTTGGAGGGGGGGTTCCCCCCCAGACCCATTTTGGGGGGGGTCTCAGGACCCTTTCTCCCCCCCCAAAATGAGCCCCAGGCAAAGCTCCCCAAACAGGGGCAAATTTTAGCCCCCCCCCGCCCCCCAGAGCTGTGCAATTGGGGCCCCCATACCAGCACTGGGGACCCCAAACCAGCCCTGACCCCACCCACATCACAGAGGGGGTGGGGGGGTGTTTTTAAGGTTCAGGCTTTGCACCCCCCCCCCCGACATTTCCCATCTTGGGGTGCAGGCGGGGCCGGGGGGGGCACTTGCCTGGTGCGGCCGCAAAGAGAGAAACGGGCTGAGAGGAGGAGGAGGAGGAGGAAGCAGAGGGGGGATCTGCAAGAGAACACAGAGGTGAGAGCCCTGGGGGGGCCCTCCCAAACCCGACCCCCCCTAGAACCCTCCCCCCCCCCAAGGCTTCATTGCGGCGCAGCTCCACCTCAATGTCTCTGCTGCCTCTATAAGGCGCCAATGGGGTTTTGGGGTGAACCCCCCCCAAAATGGGTCCAGCGCTGTCTCTTCACCCCCAAAATGGGCAGATTGGGGGGGGGGCATTGAGAACCCCCAAACCCTGTGCTTGGAGTCTCAGTTCCCTTTTCCATCGGGTTTATCCCACATTAAGGCGGTGCCGGTGGTTTCATGCTGCTCCCCATGCAATGGGAGGGTCCTGGGGGGACCATCCAGGTTTTCCCCCTTTTTGGGGTGCCATCGTGTCCCTTCCATCAATGGAGCCCCATCTCTGACCAAACCTGGGGGAAGGGGGGTCCCCCTGTTTGCAGCAGGGATCCGGAGCACAAACAGCATCAGGGCACCCCAAAACCTCCACCTGCCCCCCTGCTTTCGGCGCTGAACCCCCTTCCTCATCACCCCCATGCGATATTTGGGGTGAACCCCTCAGGTTTGGGGTATCCAGGGGGGAAAATGGGGAGGGAATAACAGGAACTGGGGCGCAATGGCGGCGATTGGGGACCCGGGTGGGGGGGGCTCAATGGGGGGCAAAGGGACCCCCCAACCCCCCCCCCATGGGGCAGATGGACGGAGCAGCCCAAGAGCATCCCAAAACCTGTAGCAATGGCCCCACTTCACCCTGATCCCAAGGGACGAGGGGTGGGATGTGCCGATGCCCCCCATGGCTGACCCATAGAGACCTCTGCCCCCTACATCTACCCCCAAAAGGCCTCTTGCCCCCATATCTGCCTTCCCAAAGCTCCATCTCCTCACATTTGCAGCCCTAAAGACCATTTCATCTCATATCTGCCCCACAGAGGCCTCTTTCCCCTGTATTTGTCCCCCAAAGGCTTTTCCTTCCCACATCTGCCCCCCCATAGCCCCCATCTGGTATACCTACCTTTCCAAGGCCTCTTTCGCTTACATCTGCTCCTATATAGGCCTCATCCCCTCATATCTGCTCTCTCATAGGCCTCCTTCCCCTATATCTGGCTCTCCAAAGGCCTCTCCTCCCCTTATCTCCCCCTCCAAGCCTCTTCCCCTCACATCTGCCCCCATATAGACCTCCTCCTCTATATCTACCTCCCCAAAGGCCTGATTCCCCTATATCTGGCCCTCCAGAGGCCACTTTCCCCTATACCTGCCCCCATATCAACCTGATTCCCCTACGCCTTCCCCCATATAGGCTTTTTTCACCTATACCTACCCCTATACCGTCCTCTTTCCCTATACCTGCCCCCATACAGGCCTCTTTCCCCTATAGCTGCACCATATAGGCCTCTGCTCCCCATATCGGTGCCTCACAACCCTCTCTCTGCTGTACCTGCCCTCATATCCGCCTCTTGCCCCAATATCCTTCCCCCAACGCCTCCTCCCCCCACAGCTCCCCCCCCACCTCCGCATTCACCTCACGCCCACCCCTCCCTCCGGGCCCCCGGCCGCGCTGAGCCCTTACCGGCGCAGGACAGGGTTCCGCGCTGGGGCTGTGCGTGGCCGGGCTCAGAGGACGAGGACACCAGCGGGGACTGCGCGGACCCAGGGCCGGGCTCGGCCATGGCGGCACTGCGGAGCCGCGGCTCGGCGCCTCCGTCCCGCGCGGCGGCCAGGCACGGACTGCCGGCGGCACCGCGCATGCGCCACCCGCTCTTTTCCCCCCCCTCCCCGCTCGCCCCTTCCCCACCCCGAGCACGCGCACATCGCCTCCCGCCCGCCGCAGCTCCCGCGCTTCTGCGCATGCGGAAGGAGAGGCGTCGCCATGACAACCACGCTGCCGGCGCGTGGTGCATGATGGGAGGCGTAGTCCTGAGCTTTATACGGTGCCTATAGGGGCTGCGGGCAGTGGGGGGCGCCCTGTTGGGACAAAGAGGGTATGGGAGGGTCCCACAGGTTACCTTATAGCGCCATAGGGTGTCTCCTAGAGGGGGTAGGGTGACCGCATGGGTGAGGCCTACAGGCTGCTATGGGTCAGATGATGTCCCTTATAGATTAAGGGGGGTGGGGGAGCTATAGGGTAGCCGGTCCCTATAGTTTGGTTATATAGGGCCGGTCAAACCCGGCAGTGCAGAGCTCGTATAGGTGACTCCCTAAAGCAGGCTGGGGCCTATAGAGACGAGCACGCGCGTAGGGCGCCCCCAGTGGTGGGTGGGAGCGTCCCTCAGCCCCCGGGGGGGAGGGGGCTACTGTCACCAAGCTCCGCCCCCTCCCCCTGTGGCCCCGCCCATCCCGCGCCTTCAGCCAATCCCGCGCCTGCGGCGTCGCCTAGGGCCGACCGTGACGCAGCCGCGCGATGGGCGGGGTCCTACCGCGGGATGGCGGAGCTTTTAGCCAATAGCAGGGCGAGCTCGGGGGGGCGGGCCAATAAGAAGCGGCCCTTTCCGGTAAAGGGGAGGGGCAAGTAGCGGTACGGAGGGGGCGTGCCCAGAGCTGGCCAATAGGAGGACGGGGGGCGGGGCTAGCGGGACTCGGGGGGAAGCGGCGGTTGCGGTCGCGCAGCGGTGAGTTGACCGGGGAGAGAGACGGAGACACCGGGGACCACGTGACCTACGGCCCCACGTGACCCCTTCTCCCCGTAGTAGCCCCCCATAGGGCCCGGACCCCCCCATAGGGGACAGTGCCCCCCATAGACCGGAGCCCCCATAGGGCCCGGAGCCCCTCTAGGGCTTGGGACCCCCCCAGAGCCCAGTATGGACCAGTGCCGCCAGTTTGGCCCCACTGGGCAGCTCATCTGTGGGGCCAATGAGGCGTTGTGGGGCTGCACAGGGTTGTATGTGCCCCGCAGGGCCATATAGGGCTGAGTGGGGGCATGTGGGACCTTATGGAGCTGTATAAGGTGTATGTGCCCCATGGGATCATGTGGGGCTGTGTGGGGTGCATGTGCCCCATGGGGTCATGTGGGGCTGTATGGGGTGCATGTGCCCTATGGGGTCATGTGGGGCTGTGTGGGTTGCATGTGCCCTATGGGGTCATGTGGGGCTATATGGGGTGCATGTGCCCCATGGGATCATGTGGGGCTATATGGGGTGCATGTGCCCCATGGGGTCATGTGGGGCTGTATGGGGTGCATGTGCCCCGTGGGATCATGTGGGGCTGTGTGGGGTGCATGTGCCCCGTGGGGTCATGTGGGGCTATATGGGGTGCATGTGCCCCATGGGATCATGTGGGGCTATATGGGGTGTATGTGCCCCATGGGGTCATGTGGGGCTGTATGGGGTGTATGTGCCCCGTGGGATCATGTGGGGCTGTATGTGCCCTACGGGTCCTTATGGGGCCATGTGGGCTGTGTGGGATCATGTGGGGCTGGATGTGCCCCATGGGGTTATTTGGGTCCATGTGTGCCCCATGGGGCTGTGTGGGTCCATGGGTGCCCTTTGGGCTTCGGGGGTCCCTCTGGGGCTGCCCGTGCCCCATGGGGCTGAATGAGGGGTCCCTATGGGGCCGTGCGGGGCCGTGTGGACTTTGCCCCAGGTCAATGATTCACCCGGGGGGCAGCGGGGGCTGGGGCCGGGGCCGGGCGCGTGAGGGCGCGTGCGCGGGGGGCGCGTGCGGGGAGCGCGCAGAGCAGCAGCGCGGGTGCGCGAGGGACCGGCGGGGCAGAGGTACCTGTGCGGGGGGGGGGGGTCCCTGCAACGGGGGCCTTGGGCAAGGGGGGGGGCGTGCAAAGGGCGCTTGTGCCAAAGGGAGGTGCTTGTGCAAGGGGGGGCGTGCAAGGGGTCCTTGTGGAGGGGGTGCTTGTGCAAGGGGTCCTTGTGCTGGAGGGGTCCTTGTGCAAGAGATGCTTGTGTAGGAGGGGTCCTTGTGCAAGGGGGGGGCGTGCAAAGGGTGCTTGTGGAGGGGGTGCTTGTGTAGGAGGTGCTTGTGTTGGAGGGGTGCTTGTGCAAGGGGAACTTGTGCAAAGGGGGCTTGTGCCAAAGGGGTCCTTGTGCAAGGGGTGCTTGTGTTGGAGGGGTCCTTGTGCAAGGGGGAGCGTGCAAAGGGGGGGGCGTGCAAAGGGTGCTTGTGCCAAAGGGGTCCTTGTACAGGGGGTCCTTGTGCAAAGGGGGACTTGTGCTGGAGGGGTCCTTGTGCAAGGGGGGGCGTGCAAAGGGTGCTTGTGCCAAGGGGGTCCTTGTGTAGGGGGTCCTTGTGCAAGGGGTGCTTGTGTTGGAGGGGTCCTTGTGCAAAGGGGGTCCTTGTGCAAGAGGTGCTTGTGTAGGAGGTGCTCGTGCAAGGGGTCCTTGTGAAGGAGGGGTCCTTGTGCAAGGGGGGGCGTGCAAAGGGTGCTTGTGCCAAGGGGGTCCTTGTGTAGGGGGTCCTTGTGCAAGGGGTCCTTGTGAAGGAGGGGTCCTTGTGCAAGGGGGGGGCGTGCAAAGGGTGCTTGTGCCGAAGGGGTCCTTGTGTAGGGGGTGCTCGTGCCACGGGGGCTCCATGAAGCTGATGGGTGCTGCGAGGGGCCCTTGTGCAAGGGGGCTTTGCACGCACGTGTGTCCCGCCCCCCCCTTAACTGCTGTTGGGGGGATCCAGGATCATTATGGGATGTTGCGGGGGGGGGGGGGGGGGGGGATTCTCTGGTGTCTTCTATAGAGGTTTTTGCAAAGGGGAGGGGGAGGGGGGTCCCGAATGAGGGTCAAAGGGCAGTGGGGGAAAGGTCGGGGGGAGGGGGGGCAGAGAGGGGGTAGATTCTCCGCTGTCTCCTATAGGGGTTGTGCGGGGGGGATGGGGGGGAGGTCAAAGGTCTCTGGGGGAAAGGTGATGTTTGGATCCATTCTGGGAAGGGGGGGGGAGATTCTCTGCTGTCTCGTATGGGGTTGTGCAATGGGTGCTTGGAGGGAGGGGCGCTGCCCCATGACCCCTCCCAACCGGTGTCTGTGCCCCCCCCCCCGTGTCCCCCCCCCAGATGTTCCAGCTGTGCCTCCCCCGCGGGGGCCGGGCCCTGCTGGGGCTGCGGCTGCTGCGGGGCCCCCCCAGCGCCCGGCGCCCCATCAGCTATGAGCCCATCCGCAAGGTCCTGGTGGCCAATAGGGGTGAGCGCGGACACCGGGACCCCCCCATGGCCCCCGGGGCGCCCCTGCACCCATTGAACCCCCCCTTTGCGCTCTGGGTCCACACTTTGTCCCCTCCATCCCCCCATGGCCCCTGGGTCCGCCCCCACCCCCGGCTCTCCCCATGGGGTGTCCCCACTGTGCTGGGATGTCCCCAATGGGCCCTGGTGTCCCCAGTGGGGTGTTCCCAATGGGATGGGATGTCTCCATTGGGTTGGAATGTCTCCAACGGGTGTCCTCAGTGGGATGGGATGTCCCCATATCCCTGTGTCCCCAATGGGATGGGATGACCTCAGTGGGATGAGTTGTCCCTGTTGCAATGGGCTGTTCCCCATGTCCCTGTGTTCCCAATGGGATGGGATGTCACCAATGGGATGGGATGACCCCAATGGGATGGGATGTCACCAATGGGATGGGATGCCCCCAGTGGGTTGGGATGTCCCCAGTGGCTGTTCCCCATGTCCCTGTGTTCCCAGTGGGATGGGATGTCACCAGTGGGATGGGATGACCCCAATGGGATGTGATGTCCCCGGTGTGTTGGGATGTCCCCAGTGGCTGTTCCGCGTGTCCCTGTGTTCCCAATGGGATGGGATGACCCCAATGGGATGGGATGACCCCAATGGGATGGGATGTCACCAATGGGATGGGATGACCCCGGTGGGTTGGGATGTCCCCAGTGGCTGTTCCCCATGTCCCTGTGTTCCCAATGGGATGGGATGTCACCAATGGGATGGGATGACCCCAATGGGATGGGATGTCACCAATGGGATGGGATGACCCCAATGGGATGGGATGTCACCAATGGGATGGGATGACCCCGGTGTGTTGGGATGTCCCCAGTGGCTGTTCCGCGTGTCCCTGTGTTCCCAATGGGATGAGATGACCCCAATGGGATGGGATGACCCCGGTGGGTTGGGATGTCCCCAGTGGCTGTTCCCCGTGTCCCCGTCCCGCAGGTGAGATCGCCATCCGGGTGTTCCGGGCCTGCACGGAGCTGGGGATCCGCACGGTGGCCGTGTACTCGGAGCAGGACACGGGGCAGATGCACCGGCAGAAGGCCGATGAGGCCTACCTGGTGGGGCGGGGGCTGCCCCCGGTGCAGGCCTACCTGCACATGCCCGACATCATCCGCGTGGCGCAGGTACCCGGGCAGGGGGGCAGCCCTATGGGGCGGGGGGTGAGCATGTGCCCCATAGGGATGTGCCTGAGCGCGCTATGGGGCACATCTGGGAGACCCATAGGGATGTGCCTGGGTGCTCTATGGGGCACATCTGGGAGACCCATAGGGATGTGCCTGGGCGCTCTATGGGGCACATCTGGGAGACCCATAGGGATGTGCCTGGGTGCTCTATGGAGCACATCTGGGAGACCCATAGGGATGTGCCTGGGTGCGCTATGGGGCACATCTGGGAGACCCATAGGGATGCGCCTGGGTGCGCTATGGGGCACATCTGGGAGACCCATAGGGATGTGCCTGGGTGCGCTATGGGGGTGCATCTGGGTCCTGTGGGGTGGGAGGACACACATGTGCTCCATAGGGATGTGCCTGGGTGCCCTGTGGGGGGACATGGGGACACGAGGGATGTGCCAGGTACTGTATGGGGGCACATGTGGGTCCTGTGGGGTTGGGGGACATCTGGGCTTTATGGATGAGGGGATACATGGGCGTTCCATAGGGATGTGCCTGGGTTCCTTTAGCAGGGCGTATGTGGGTCCCATGGGATGGGGGGGACACGCGTGCTCCATAGGGATATACCCAGGTCTGCTATGGGGATGCATGCAGGGAACCCATAGGGATGTGCCTTGGGTATCCCCATGACCCCCCCAATCCATGTTCCCCCCCCCCCATTTCCTGTGTCCTCCCCATCCCTGTCCCTGCCCCTCCATCCCATTCCCGTGGCAGGAGAACGGGGTGGACGCGATCCACCCGGGATACGGGTTCCTGTCCGAGAGCGCTGCCTTCGCCCAGGCCTGCCTGGATGCGGGGGTCCGGTTTGTGGGGCCCCCCCCGGCCGTCGTGCGCCAGATGGGGGACAAAGTGGAGGCTCGAGCCATCGCCATCGCTGCGGGTGGGCACGGGGGGGGCTGGGAGGGGGGCATAGGGGGGCCATAGGGGGGTATGGGGTTGTTGGGGGGGGCTATAGGGGGTAAAGGGGGTGTTTGGAGGGTGTATGGGGGAGTAAAGGGATTATTTGGGGGGAGTATGTAGTGACAAAGGGGTTATTTGGGGGGTGTAGAGGGATATGGGGTCAACTGGGGGCTATGGGATTGTTTGGGGGGGCTATGGGGGAGTAAAAGGGTTATTTGGGGGGTATGGGGTTATTTGAGGGATTAAAGGGAAAATTGGGGGGTTTATGGGGGTGTGGGGTTCTTTGGGGGATAGAGGGTGTTATGGAGCGTTACAGAGTGTTATAGGTGGTTGTAGGCTACTCTAGGGGGGTCTGGAATGCAGTAGGTGATTATAGGGTGCTCTAGGGGGTCATAGGGTGCTATAGGTGGTTAGAGGGTGCTCTAGGGGGTCATAGGATGCTCTAGGTGTCTATAGGATGCTCTAGGGGGTCATAGGATGCTGTAGGTGTCTATAGGGTGCTCTAGGGGGTCATAGGATGCTATAGGTGATTATAGGGTGCTCTAGGGGGTCATAGGGTGCTATAGGTGGTTATAGGGTGCTATAAGGGGTCATAGGATGCTGTAGGTGGTTATAGGGTGCTCTAGGGGGTCATAGGATGCTGTAGGTGTCTATGGGGTGCTCTAGGGGGTCATAGGATGCTGTAGGTGGTTATAGGGTGCTCTAGGGGGTCATAGGATGCTGTAGGTGTCTATGGGGTGCTCTAGGGGGTCACAGGATGCTATAGGTGTCTATAGGGTGCTCTAGGGGGTCATAGGATGCTGTAGGTGTCTATAGGATGCTCTAGGGGGTCACAGGATGCTGTAGGTGTCTATAGGATGCTCTAGGGGGTCATAGGATGCTGTAGGTGTCTATAGGATCCTCTAGGGGGTCATAGGATGCTGTAGGTGTCTATAGGATGCTCTAGGGGGTCATAGGGTGCTATAGGTGGTTATAGGATGCTCTAGGAGGTCATAGGATGCTGTAGGTGTCTATAGGATGCTCTAGGGGGTCATAGGATGCTGTAGGTGTCTATAGGGTGCTCTAGGGGGTCATAGGATGCTGTAGGTGTCTGTAGGGTGCTCTAGGGGGTCATAGGATGCTGTAGGTGTCTATAGGATGCTCTAGGGGGTCATAGGATGCTGTAGGTGTCTATAGGATGCTGTAGGGGGTCACAGGATGCTGTAGGTGTCTATAGGATGCTCTAGGGGGTCATAGGATGCTGTAGGTGTCTATAGGATGCTCTAGGGGGTCATAGGGTGCTATAGGTGGTTATAGGGTGCTCTAGGGGGTCATAGGATGCTGTAGGTGTCTGTAGGATGCTCTAGGGGGTCATAGGATGCTGTAGGTGTCTATAGGATGCTCTAGGGGGTCATAGGATGCTGTAGGTGGTTATAGGGTGCTCTAGGGGGTCATAGGATGCTGTAGGTGGTTATAGGGTGCTCTAGGGGGTCATAGGATGCTGTAGGTGTCTATAGGGTGCTCTAGGGGGTCATAGGATGCTGTAGGTGGTTATAGGGTGCTCTAGGGGGTCATAGGATGCTGTAGGTGTCTATAGGGTGCTCTAGGGGGTCATAGGATGCTGTAGGTGGTTATAGGGTGCTCTAGGGGGTCATAGGATGCTGTAGGTGTCTATAGGATGCTCTAGGGGGTCATAGGATGCTGTAGGTGTCTATAGGATGCTCTAGGGGGTCATAGGATGCTGTAGGTGTCTATAGGGTGCTCTAGGGGGTCATAGGATGCTGTAGGTGGTTATAGGGTGCTCTAGGGGGTCATAGGATGCTGTAGGTGTCTGTAGGATGCTCTAGGGGGTCATAGGATGCTGTAGGTGTCTATAGGATGCTCTAGGGGGTCATAGGATGCTGTAGGTGTCTATAGGGTGCTCTAGGGGGTCATAGGATGCTGTAGGTGGTTATAGGGTGCTCTAGGGGGTCATAGGATGCTGTAGGTGTCTATAGGATGCTCTAGGGGGTCATAGGATGCTGTAGGTGTCTATAGGATGCTCTAGGGGGTCATAGGATGCTGTAGGTGGTTATAGGGTGCTCTAGGGGGTCATAGGATGCTGTAGGTGTCTATAGGATGCTCTAGGGGGTCATAGGATGCTGTAGGTGTCTATAGGATGCTCTAGGGGCGCCGGGGGCGCTGCGTGCCGCGGGTGACCCCTCCCGCCCCCCCAGGGCTGCCCGTGGTGCCGGGGACGCCGTCGCCGGTGTCGGGGCTGGCTGAGGCGCGGGACTTCGCGCTCAGCGCCGGCTTCCCCGTTATCCTCAAGGCGGCGCACGGCGGCGGCGGCCGCGGCATGAGGGTGGTGCGAGCGCCGCAGGTACCGAGCCCCCCCCACGGGAGCCCCCCCATGGGACCCCGATGTCCACATCCCCCCCCCCCCAAATCCCTGGATCCCCAATTCCTTGGGATGCTCCCGGTGGGTTGGAAGGACCCACGCGCGTGGTGGGGCCCTCCAGGCGCATGTGGGTGCACGCAGGCACCCGTGGGTGATGCAGGGCTCCCCCCATTGTGTGTGTGGGGGGATGCTGGACCCGGGGCTCTCCCGGCATTCCAGGCCTGTCCCAACCGCGCTCCATTGCAGGAGCTGGAGGAGAGCTTCTCCCGCGCCTCCTCCGAGGCTTTGGCCGCCTTCGGCAACGGGGACCTCTTCGTGGAGAAGTTCATTGAGCGGCCCCGGCACATCGAGGTCCAGATCCTGGGTACGGACGGGGGGGGGGCCCAGGGGGATCCCTATGGAATCTGAGCGGGATTTGGGAGGGCTTTGGAGCTTTTGGGGGGATTTGGAGGGGGTCTCTGGGGGCTTTCTGGTGGTTATGAGGGGATTTGGAGGGGCTTTGTGGCTTTTGGGTGGCGCCCCAGGGTGCTTTGGGGGCACTTGGGGCGTCTTATGGAGGATTTAGGGGGTCTTTATGGCTTTTGGGGAGGTCTTTGGTGGATTTGGGGGGGTCCTTGGGGCTTTTGGGGAGGTCTTTGGGGGGATCTTGGGGCTTTTGGGGAGGTCTTTGGGGGGATCTTGGGGCTTTTGGGGAGGTCTTTGGGGGGATCTTGGGACTTTTGGGGAGGTCTTTGGGGGGATCTTGGGGCTTTTGGGGAGGTCTTTGGGGGGATCTTGGGGCTTTTGGGGAGGTCTTTGGGGGGATCTTGGGGCTTTTGGGGGGGGATTTGGGGGCTCCTTGGGGCATTTGGGGGGTCCTTGGGGCTTTTGGGGAGGTCTTTGGGGGTCCTTGTGGACCTGGCAGCTTTCTGGGCAGTCCCTGGGGGTGCCTTTGGCAGCTGCTCCTGGACTCGGGGGGTGTCCCCGGGGTTAAAGCGGGGTTTGGGGTGCCCGGATGGGGTCGGTGGTGCGGGATGGGGGGGGGGGGGGATGTCCCGGTGTGACCCCGCCTGGCCGCGGTGCAGGGGACCAGCACGGGCACGTGGTGCACCTGCACGAGCGGGACTGCTCGGTGCAGCGCCGGCACCAGAAGGTTGTGGAGATCGCGCCCGCGGCGCGGCTGCCGCCGCAGCTCCGGGAGCGCCTCGCGAGCGACGCCGTGCGCCTGGCGCGGCAGGTACCGAGCGCCGCCGCACGGGGGCGCCGCGGGGCGCGACGGGGGCCTGGGAGCCACTGGGGGACCCGGGAGGAAGGGGGGGGGGAACGGGAGAACATGGGGACAGCAAAGGAGTCCATGGGGGGGATCTAAGGGAACGTGGGGGGGGGACCAAGGATAATGGGGGGGGACTCAGGAATTGGGCGGGGGGAGACCATGGGGTCCTGCAGCAATCCATGGGGGGGACCCAGGAGAATGTGGGGACACCAAGGAATGCATGGGGGGCACCCAGGAGAATGTCGGGAGGACTCAGGAATTGGGGGGGGGGGATGTAAAGAGAAAATGGGGAAACGCGGGAGTTCTGGAAGAGACCTGCACCCATCACCAGGGCAGAACATGGGGGGACACAGGAATTGGGGGGGAGGAGGCCATGGGGGACCCCCAGAGTCCATGGGGAGACCCGGGAGAATATGGGGGGGGGCACAGAAATTGGGGGGAACACCCTAGAGCCGTGGGAGGGGTTGCGCCCATCACCAGGGCCGGAGCCACCCCGCGGGGCCCCCAGGCCTTTGGGGGTGCCCCCCCTGCTGTGGGGGTGCCCCTGTTTCCGGCCTGACACAGTGGGGGGGGCTGCAGGTGGGGTACGAGAACGCGGGAACGGTGGAATTCCTGGTGGATCAGAGCGGGAGCTACTACTTCATCGAGGTCAACTCGCGCCTGCAGGTGGAGCACACGGTCACCGAGGAGATCACGGGGTACGTGCAGGGGGGACCCCCCAAAACCAGATCCTGGGGAGTGCAAAGGGATGAGGGGGGCACCTGGATGCCAGCTCTTTGGGAATGGGAGGTGGCAGCGGGAGATACGGCTCCGTGTGCTGATGCTGTTGGAGATGCGAGCCTATGGCTGCCCTATGGGGCGGTGTGGGTCAGCACTGGGGGGTCATGGGCCCGCTCGTGACCCCTCGTCAGCGTGGACCTGGTCCACGCGCAGTTGCAGGTGGCCGCGGGCCGGTCGCTGCCGGAGCTGGGGCTGGAGCAGGACAAGATCCGGGTCAACGGCTGCGCCATCCAGTGCCGCGTCACCACCGAGGACCCGGCCCGCGGCTTCCAGCCCGACACCGGGCGCATCGAGGTGCGGCCCTGGGGCGCTCGGTTGGGACAATGCCATGGGACACCGCAGCGACCGCGGCAGCCTCTGGAGAGGCCCTAACCCTGACCCTAACCCTGACCCTAACCCTAACCCTGACCCTGACCCTGACCCTGAACCTGACCCTGACCCGAACCCTGACCCTGACCCTGACCCGAACCCTAACCCTAACCTAACCCTGACCTGACCCTGACCCTGACCCGAACCCTGACCCTAACCCTGACCCTGACCCTGACCCGAACCCTAACCCTAACCTAACCCTGACCCTGACCCTGACCCTGACCCTGACCCTGACCCTCACCCTGACCCTAACCCTGACCCTGACCCTGACCCTGACCCGAACCCTGACCCTAACCCTAACTTGACCCTGACCCTGACACTAACCCTGACCCTGACCCTCACCCTAACCCTGACCCGAACCCTAACCCTAACCTGACCCTGACCCTGACCCTAACCCTGACCCTGACCCGAACCCTAACCCTATCCCTATCCCTAACCCTAGCCCTGACCCTGACCCTGACCCTGACCCTGACCCTAACCCTGACCCTGACCCGAACCTTAACCCTAACCCTAACCTAACCCTGACCCTGACCCTGACCCTGACCCTGACCCTATCCCTAACCCTAACCCTAACCCTATCCCTATCCCTAACCCTAGCCCTGACCCTGACCCTGACCCTGACCCTAACCTATCCCTACCCCTGCACCCGCAGGTGTTCCGCAGCGGGGAGGGGATGGGGATCCGCCTGGACGGCGCCTCCGCCTTCCAGGGCGCTCTCATCTCGCCGCACTACGACTCGCTGCTGGTGAAGGTGGTGGCGCACGGCCCCGATCAGCCCGCGGCCGCCGCCAAGATGCGCCGTGCCCTGGCCGAGTTCCGCATCCGCGGCGTCAAGGTCGGGGATGGGATGGGGGCAGGGGGATGGGGGGCGCGGGGACGGGTGGGGGTCCTTGTGTGGTGGGGTGGGCGATGCGCAAGGGGGTTTGAGGGGCTCGTGGGTGGTGCATGGAGGGGCGCCGGTGGGGTACACAAAGGCCCTCGTGCAATGAAAGGGGCTGGGGGCCGGCAGCGCCCCGGGTTGGGGGTGTTGGACGCGCTGCGGTGCTCGTGCGGCGCACCATGGGCTGTTGGAGGCGCTTGTGCAGTGCACGGCAGAGGGGTCTTGTGTGACTCCCCCCATCATGAAGTGTGGGGGGCAGGGGGAGGTCCCTCATGTAATGCATGATGGGGTTGTGCACTGTCCTAGCATCGCCGTGCATTGCACAAGGATGGCGTTGGGGTGCTGTGCCCCTTGTGCATTGCATGAGGATGGTGTCAGGGTGCTGTGTCCCTTGTGCATTGCATGAGGATGGTGTCAGGGTGCTGTGCCCCTTGTGCATTGCACGAGGATGGTGCTGTGCCCCTTGTGCATTGCACGAGGATGGTGCTGTGCCCCTTGTGCATTGCACGAGGATGGTGTCAGGGTGCTGTGCCCCTTGTGCATTGCACGAGGATGGTGCTGGGGTGCTGTGTCCCTTGTGCATTGCACAAAGATGGTGCTGGGGTGCTGTGCCCCTTGTGCATTGCACGAGGATGGTGTCAGGGTGCTGTGCCCCTCGTGCATTGCACAAGGATGGTGCTGGTGGTCCTTGTGCATTGCACACGGATGGTGCTGGGGTGCTGGTGCCCCTTGTGCATTGCACGTGGATGGTGCTGGGGTGCTGTGCCCCTCGTGCGTTGCACAAGGATGGTGTCAGGGTGCTGTGTCCCTTGTGTATTGCACGAGATGGTGCTGGGGTGCTGGTGCCCCTCGTGCATTGCACGAGATGGTGCTGTGCCCCTTGTGCATTGCACGAGATGGTGCTGTGCCCCTCGTGCATCAGCGGCTGACGGGCGCATCCTGCGCAGACGAACATCCCGTTCCTGCAGAATGTCCTGGCGCACCCCCAGTTCCTGGGGGGCGTCGCTGACACTCAGTTCATTGATGAGAACCCTGAACTCTTCCACCTGCGCCCCGGGCAGAACCGGGCCCAGAAGCTGCTGCACTATTTGGGTATGGGGCTGGGAAGGGGCCTGGGGGGCGCTGGGTGCCTGGAAGCAGTTTGGGGGGCTCTAAGGGGTCGCTGTGGGGGTTGGGAGAGTTCTTGGGCACTCTGGGGAGGGGGGGTTCCTTGCGGGTCCCTGGGGAGCTTGGGTGGGTTATTGGGGGGCTCTAAGGAGTCCCTTGGGGTTTTGGGGGGCCAAACCCCACCCCAACCATGTGACACCCACCCCCAGGTCACGTGATGGTGAATGGCCCCAGCACCCCCCTCCCAGTGAAGGCAAAGGCAGCGCTGATGGAGCCCACCCCCCCCGTGACACCCATGGGTGAGCCTGTGCTTGACATGTGCTTGGCATGTGCTTGGCGTGTGCATGGTATAAGCATAGTTTGCTGTAGCGTATGTTAGGGCATATGCATGGTGTGCTGTAGCCTGTGCATGTCACACTGTGGCATGTGCATATCACATGTGCTTGGTGTGTGCATGATGTGCTTTAGCATGTGCATGGCATGCCTTGGTGTGTGCCATGTTTTGTGTTCTTCATATGTGCTTCATGTGCCATAGCGTGTGTATAGCCTGTGCATGCCATAATGTGACACGTGCATGGCATGTGTGTGTGACTGTCCTGGGTTCAGCTGTGCATGGCATGTGCATGGCATACTGTGGCATGTGCTTGGCATGACGCCTGTGCTGGCATGACGCCTGTGCTTGCATAACGCCTGTGCTTGCATGACGCCTGTGCTTGGCATGACGCCTGTGCTTGGCATGACGTATGTGCTTGCATGACGTATGTGCTTGGGGTGTGCATGCGCTTGGCATGACGCCTGTGCTTGGCATGACGTATGTGCTTGGCATGTGCATGTGCTTGGCATGACACCTATGCTTGGCATGACATATGTGCTTGGCATGACATATGTGCTTGCATGACGTATGTGCTTGGGGTGTGCCTGTGCTTGGCATGACGCCTGTGCTTGGCATGACGCCTGTGCTTGGCATGACGCCTGTGCTTGGCATGACGTATGTGCTTGCATGACGTATGTGCTTGGGATGTGCATGTGCTTGGCATGACGCCTGTGCTTGGCATGTGCATGTGCTTGGCATGACGCCTGTGCTTGGCATGACACCTGTGCTTGGGATGTGCATGCGCTTGGCATGACGCCTGTGCTTGGCATGACGCCTGTGCTTGGCATGTGCATGTGCTTGGCATGACGCCTGTGCTTGGCATGACAGATGTGTTTGGCATGACGTATGTGATTGGGATGTGCATGTGCTTGGCATGACGCCTGTGCTTGGCATGACGCCTGTGCTTGGCATGACGCCTGTGCTTGGCATGTGCATGCGCTTTGCATGACGCCTGTGCTTGGCATGACGCCTGTGCTTGGCATGACAGATGTGCTTGGCGTGTGCATGTGCTTGGCGTGTGCATTCGCTTGGCATGATGCCTGTGCTTGGCACGATGCATGTGCTTGGCATGATGTATGTGCTTGCATGACGTATGTGCTTGGCATGACGCCTGTGCTTGGCATGTGCATGCGCTTGGCGTGTGCATGTGCTTGGCATGACACCTGTGCTTGGCGTGCGCACGCCGCGCCCTGCCCCGCACCCACCACCCCGTGGCACGTGCCCTTGGCGTGCGCTGCCACGCGCTCGCTCTGACCCTGTCCCCGCAGGGCCCCCCCCGGCGGGGCTGCGGGCGGTGCTGCAGCGCGAGGGCCCGGCCGGGTTCTCGCGGGCGCTGCGGGCGCACCGGGGGCTGCTGCTCACGGACACCACGTTCCGGGACGCGCATCAGTCGCTGCTGGCCACGCGCGTGCGCACGCGGGACCTCGCGCGCGTGGCGCCCTTCGTGGCGCACAGCCTCGGCGGCCTCTGCAGCATGGAGACGTGGGGAGGTGGGCGGGGCTTGGGGGGAGGGGGGTAAGGGGGCGTGGCCTGGGGGACATCAATGGGGGCACGGTGGGGTTGGGCTCCTATGAATGGGGGCAGCCCAGGGGGCGGGGTCTAAAAAGGGGCGTGGCTTCCCGCCTGGGAACGGTGACTGGGAATGGCCCAGGGGGCGGGGCTTGAAAGGGGGGCGTGGTCTGAATGGACAGGGTCTAGAGGGGGCGTGGCTTTATCTTGGGAACGGAATGGGCATCGCGGAGGGGGCGTGGCTTCTCTCTGGGGAACCGTGGGAGTGGGCCGTAGGTGAAGGGGCGTGGCCTCTAGGGGGCGTGGCTACAGTGGTGGTGGGTGTTAAAGGGACCCCGCCGATGAGGCTTAAGGGGGCGGGGCTTAAAGGGGGCGGGGCTTTCCCGGGAGCCCTTATCCCTGGGGCAGAGGTGCAAGGGGGGGGCTTCCGCCGGCGCTCAGCCCCTGCCCCGCAGGTGCCACCTTCGACGTGGCGATGCGGTTCCTGCACGAGTGCCCCTGGGAGCGGCTGCGGGAGCTGCGGCGCCTCGTCCCCAACATCCCCTTCCAGATGCTGCTGCGCGGTGCCAACGCCGTCGGCTACACCAACTACCCCGACAACGTCGTCAACCGGTGACCGGGGGCACATGGGGACAGTGGGGGGACGTGGGGGTTCTGGGGGGCTGTTGGAGCATGGGGAGATGTGAAGGGATGAGCATGCATGGGGGGACATGGAGGCATGAGGGAATACAGGGACATGAAGGGACGTGGAGGGTTGAAGGGATGGAGGAATGATGGACATGGAGGGATAAGGAGACTTGAAGGGATGGAGGACATGGGGAAATGAGGGATGAAGGGACGGGGGCAGATGGATCATGAAGAACATGGGGACACATGGAGGGACAGCGGGACACGTACCCGGTGTGATGAGCGCCCATGAGGACACAGTGGGTCACCGTGGGACGTGCAACCAGCGCACAGGTGCTCATGGTCCCCCGTAACCCCTCTGGTGCTGCCCAGGTTCTGTGAGGTGGCCGTGGCCAACGGCATGGACATCTTCCGTGTGTTCGACGCCCTCAACTACCTGCCCAACCTGGTGCTGGGGGTGGAGGCTGCCGGGCGGGCGGGCGCCGTGGTGGAGGCCGCGCTCTCCTACACTGGCGACGTGGCCGATCCCACCCGCACCAAGTACAGCCTCCAGTACTACCTGGACCTGGCGCGGGAGCTGGTGGCCGCCGGTACCCACATCCTCTGCATCAAGGTAAGAGGGGGGTGTCTGTGGGGGGAGCTTAGAGTGCCAGAGGGGGGAGTTTGGGGATGGAAGGGGGGATTTGGGGTGCTAGAGGGGGTGTGATGGGAATTGGGGGCTCCTGGAGTGGCTGAGGGGTGAATTTCAGGCTCCCCAACACCCCGAAAATGCAACAGGGCAGCTACTGGGGTTGGGGGTTGAGGTGAGATGGCCCCATGACCCCCCATGCCCCCCATGTTCCCCTATCCTCCCTACCCCCTATGACCCCAATACCCCACATATCCCTCCTGCCCCCCCCATGTGCCCCCTGTTCCCCATAGCCCCCCATATATCCTCCCTGACCCCTCTCTGCCTCTGCTGTGGGGCAGGACATGGCAGGGCTGCTGACGCCGGGCGCTGCGCGGGTGCTGGTGTCGGCACTGCGGGAGCGCTTCCCGGAGGTGCCTCTGCACGTGCACACCCACGACACCGCCGGGGCCGCCGTCGCCTCCATGCTGGCGGCCGCCAACGCCGGCGCCGACGTGGTGGACGTGGCTGTGGACGCCATGTCTGGGATGACCTCCCAGCCCAGCATGGGCGCGCTGGTGGCCTGCACCCGCGGCACCCCCCTCGACACAGGTACCTGGGCAGTGGCAATAGCATCATGGGCAGGGAGGTGGCAACGTAGTTATGGAGATCCACCATGGTGTTGGTAGTGGTACCATGGTCATGGTAATAACAATGGGGGCAGGGAGGTGGGGACGTAGTTATGGAGATCCACCATGGTGTTGGTAATGGCACCGTGGTCATGGTAATAACAATGGGATCAGGGACGTGGAGACATAGTTATGGAGATACACCTTGGTGTTGGTAGTGGCACTGTGGTCATGGTAATAGCAATGGGGTCAGGGAGGTGAGGACGTAGTTATGGAGATGCACCATAGTGTTGGTAGTGGCACCGTGGTCAAGGAGGTGGTGATGTGGTCATGGAGGTACCACCATGGTCTTGGCAATGGCAATGGCAATGTGGTCTTAGTAATGGTAACATCAGGGTGGTGGGGATATAGTTATGGAGGTGGCACCATGGACTCGGCCATTGGTGCCGGGACCACGATGACACCACCATGGTCTAACCAATGGCACCATGACCATGTTGATGCCACCACGCTCATAGCAACACCACGTTAGCCACACCACTGCACCCATAACCATGACCCCACCACCCCACTCCCGGCACCACCGCTACAACCGCGGTGCCACCACCTCACCCATCGCACCCAGCCACCTGCCCCCTTGCCCGTGGCGTCCCCACGAGGTCCCCAGGCACTGGTGGCTCCATGGGCAATGTTCTGCCGTAGGCATCGCGCTGGAGAAGGTGTTTGAGTACAGTGAGTACTGGGAGGGCGCGCGGGCGCTCTACGCCGCCTTTGACTGCACGGCCACCATGAAGTCCGGCAACGCTGACGTCTACGAGAATGAGATCCCTGGGGGGCAATACACCAACCTCCACTTCCAGGCCCACGCCATGGGGCTGGGCCACAAGTTCAAGGAGGTCAAGAAGGCCTATGCTGAGGCCAACAAGCTCCTTGGGGACCTCATTAAGGTAAGGGAGGGAGTGGGGGTCTTCATGGGGTGGGTCTTCATGAGGTGGTCTCCATGGGGTGGTTTCCATGGGGTAGGTGGTTCTTTATAGGGTGGTCTCCATTGGGTGGGTGGTTCTTCATGGGGTGATTCTTCATGGGGTGGTGGTGATGGAGGTGGTTGATGTGGAATAGGGGGTCTTTGTGGGGTGGGTGGTCTCCATAGGGTGATGTCCTTGGGGTGGGATGGACTCCATGCGTTGAGTGAAGTGCTCCATAGGTTGGACGTTCTATAGATTGGGTGCTTCATGGGTTGAGAGCTCCATGGGGCAGGTACTTCATGGGTTGGATTAGCTCCATGCCTTGAGTGCTTAATGGGGCAGGTGCTCCGTGAGTTGGGTGTTTATTGGCTTGGGTGCTCCGTGAGTTGGGTTCTCCATGGCTTGGGTGCTCTATGAGTTGGGTTCTCCATGGGTTGGGTGCTCTATGAGTTGGGTTCTCCATGGGTTGGGTGCTCTGAGTTAGGTTCTCCATGGGTTGGGTGCTCTATGAGTTGGGTTCTCCATGGGTTGGGTGCTCTATGAGTTGGGTTCTCCATGGGTTGGGTGCTCTATGAGTTGGGTTCTCCATGGGTTGGGTGCTCTATGAGTTGGGTTCTCCATGGGTTGGGTGCTCTATGAGTTGGGTTCTCCATGGGTTGGGTGCTCTATGAGTTGGGTTCTCCATGGGTTGGGTGCTCTGAGTTAGGTTCTCCATGGGACGGGTGCTCCATGACTTGAGTGCTCCATTGGTTCGTTTCTCCATGAGCAAGACCCCTGGGTGACGCCTCTGGGAAACTCCATTGGGTGACACCCTTGGGCTGTTGCAGGTGACCCCGTCCTCCAAGGTGGTGGGGGACCTGGCGCAGTTCATGGTGCAGAATGGGCTGTCGCGGGAGGAGGTGGAGGCGCGCGCGGATGAGCTCTCCTTCCCGCTCTCCGTGGTGGAATTCCTGCAGGGATACATCGGTACCCCCCCGGGCGGCTTCCCCGAGCCCTTCCGCTCCCGGGTGAGGCACTGGGGAGCACTGGGGTGGACTGGGAGGGTTTCCTGGGGGCTTTTGGCATTGCACTGGACCCTAGCAACAGGTCTGAGTGATTGCTGTGGCGCCAGCTCCGTAGCAACAGCCTTAATGATGCTTGTCATAGATGGATGAGGGATCTATCATCCATCCATCATGATGATGCTGGATCTTTAGCAACAGGATCCAGCACTAGTTACCATGGCAACAGCTCCGTACTAACAGGTCCCCATTCCACCTGATCCTAGGTCTAATGATGGTTTCCATAGCACCCAACCCCTAGCAACAGATTGCTCTATCAGTTGCTGTGACAACAGCCTCATAGTAACAGGTCTAAAAATGGTTGCCATGACACCTGCCACTAACAACAGGTCCCTATGCCTGGTTGCCATGGCACCCAACCTTAGCAATGGCTCCCAGCACCGGTTGCCATGGCACCAAGCCCTATAGCAACGTATCCCTGCACCTGGCAACACCCTCTAGCAACAAGTTGCTGTGGTCCCTCTCACCACTTCCAAACCCCCGTTGCCATGACTACCCCCCTGTTGCCATGGTAACCCATCCCCAGGTGCTGAAGGAGCTGCCGCGCATCGAGGGCCGCCCGGGGGCGTCGCTGCCGCCGCTGGATTTCGAGGCGCTGGCGCAGGACTTGGGGTCCCGCCACGGGGCCCCCCCCAGCCCCGAGGACCTGCTCTCGGCCGCACTCTACCCCAAGGTCTACGATGAGTTCCGCACCTTCACCAACACCTTCGGGCCCGTGTCCTGCCTCGGCACCCGCCTCTTCCTCGAGGGGCCTGCCATCGCCGAGGAGTTCGAGGTGCAGCACGGGGGGACTGGGGGCAGTGGGAGGGACCTGGGAGGCAGCGGAACAGAGCCTGGAGTGGGCGTTGTTCTGGGTGGAGCTTTGCACACCCCTTGCACGCTCCTTGCACACCCTCCTGCACCCCCCCCAGCTCCCTTTTCCCCCCCTTCCCCTGCTCCCAACACGCGCGGGACCCCTCGTGCCCCCCTCTCGCGCAGGTGGAGCTGGAGCGGGGCAAGACGCTGCACATCAAGGCGCTGGCGCTGGGGGACCTCAACGCTGCGGGGCAGCGCGAGGTCTTCTTCGAGCTCAATGGGCAACTGCGCTCCATCCTCGTGCGGGACACACAGGCCATGAAGGTGGGGGGTGGGCATGGGGAGTTGGGGGGGTGGGGATTTAAAGGGGTTTGGGGGGGGATGTTTTGAAGGGGGTTTAGGGGGCTTTGCGGGGTTAGGAGGGGGGTTGGAGTGTCCTGGAGGACTTGGGGGTTGTTAAGGGGGCTTGGGGGTGTTTAGGGGACTGAAGAAGCAGTTTGGGGGGGGCATTGGGGCATGTTGAGGGGGTTTGAGGGGGTTCAGGAACCATGGGGGGTCCTAGGAATTTGTGGGGGATCCCAGGGACCACGGTGGGAGCTCTGGGAGGAGAATACAGGGGGGGTCCTGTGGGACATGGGGGGGTCTTGGGGAGTCCTCACCCCCCTCTCTTCCCAATCCCCCCCCCCCCAGGAGATGCACGTGCACCCCAAGGCCGACCGCGGGGCCAAGGGCCAGGTCGGGGCGCCGATGCCGGGCGAGGTGGTGGAGGTGCGGGTGGAACAGGGGGCGCAGGTGGCCAAGGGGGACCCCCTCTGTGTCCTGAGTGCCATGAAGATGGAGACGGTGGTGACAGCCCCCGTGGCGGGCGCCGTCACCCGGGTCCATGTGCGCCCTGGCATGAGCCTGGAAGGGGACGATCTCATCGTGGAAATCAAGTAGGGGGGTGCACAGTGACCCCCCCCAAACCTTCCCCCTTCATCCCCCCTCCAAATAACCCATCCGTCCCCCAAACCCCCGCCCGAAATGACGCCTCTGTTAAAGGGGGTACTGGCCCTTTAAGAGCAACTTGACCCCCCCCCCCCCCAGCCCCGCGCCCTGGCCTGAGCGCGGTAGCGCCACCTCATGGCGGAAAGCGGTACAGCGGGGGGGGAAACTTGGTTGGGGAGAAGCCATTAATGAGGGGGCCTCAGAGCTTAATTGGGGGTCACCCTTTAAGTAAGAGGGTCAGTGCTTAACTAGGGGGAACCCCTTCATTGGGGATCCCCCATTAATGGGGGGGTCAGCACTTAGTTGGGGGCACCCCTTATTTGGGGTTCACCCCATTGAGGGGGTGTCCTGTTAGCTGGGGGGGGCACCACTCAATTAGCGGGCACCCCATTTTAGGGGGGGCCCGACCCTTAATTGGGAGGGGTCATTGCTTAACTGGGGGGGATTGCCCATTTTAAGGGGATCAGCCCTTATTTGAGGGGGGGTCACGTCTTAATTGAGGGGGGGCATCACTACTTAATTGGGGGCACAATTGCGGGTCCCCCTGTTTGGGGTTCACCCCATTTAGGGGGGGTCCCTTCACACTGGGGGGGGTCCCCAGCCTCTGCCCCTCCTCAGCCCCACCCCCTTTATTAACCCTGTCCCTGCCGTGCTGCCTTAAGGGGAACCCGGATTTGGGGGGAGGAGGAGTGTTGTTACCCCTCCCCCCTTCGTGGCTCCCAAACGCCCCTCCCCCACCCATGAGGGGGGGGGCAATGGGGGTGGGGGAGGGGGCGGAGCCTGTGACCAAAGGGCGGGAATGACACTGGACGATGGGATCAAACCTGGAAGAGGGAGGGGCGAGGGTGAAGCCCCTCCCCCCCACCTCCCGTTCTCCCACCCACCCCCCATCGCACCCGGGGGGGTCGCGGGTAATAAAGACTGGACTAACACATGCACCCTATGGGGGCTATAGGGGCCTATGAGTGCTGTGGGGTGTTTATAAGGGGCTATAGGGGGGCTATGGGTGCTATAAGCATACAGTTATAGGGGTTATAGGAGGTCTATAGGTGTCTCTAGGGCTATGGGGAGGACTATAAGGTGTCTATAGGGGCTATAAGGTGTCTATAGGGGCTATAGCGGGGCTATGGGGACTATGGGATATCTGTAACGGGCTATGGGGGGACTAAAGTGGGTTTATGGGAGGTCTAGTAAGTTCTATGGAGGGGGCTATGAGGTGTCTATAGGGTGTCTGTAGGGGCTATAGGGGGGCTATGGGATGTCTGTAATGGGCTATGAGGGGACTAGGGTGGGGTTATAAGAGGTCTAGGTGTCTCTAGGTTCTATGGAGGGGGCTATGAGGTGTCTATAGGGTTTCTGTAGGGGCTATAGGGGGGCTATGGGGGCTATGGGATGTCTGTAACGGGCTACGAGGGGACTAGGGTGGGGTTATAGGAGGTCTATAGGTGTCTCTAGGCTCTATGGAGGGGGCTATGAGGTGTCTATAGGGGCTACAGAGTGTCTATAGGGGTCTGTTGGGGTTCCACGGCACCAGAGGCTCTTTTCGGTCTCGACCTTTATAGATACAGCGGGGGGGGGCGGGGTGAGCGCCCCACGGTGGGCGGGGCTTTTGGGGTGGGGGGCGTGGTCTGTGCCTGCAAGCCCGCCCCCCTCCCTCCCCACCCCGAAGCGGGCGCGTCCCTGCCCCACACGGGGGCGTGGCCTCCGCACGCCCCCTACCGGCGGTGTCAGCACCCATGGGGGGTGCCGGGGGGGGGGGGGTCCCCCTTTCCCATCACGGGGGGCGGTGCCATGCGGGGGGGGGGGTCCCTCCTTTCCCATCACGGGGGCGGTGCCATGCGAGGTAGGGGGGGGCCCCGGGGGGGGGGTTGGCGGCCGCCTTGCGCGCCAGCTTGGCCAGCAGCGGGCTGTGCGGGTGGCGCTGCCGCAGGTGCGCGATGTGCCCGTCCTGGCTCTCGGCGGTGCCGCCGCACTCCTCGCACACGTAGAGCTTGGCGCGCCGCTCCTTGTAGGCGTAGCGCTGCGCCACGCCGTGGATCTTCTTGAGGTGCGACTCCAGGGAGCAGCGCTGCGTGAAGGCCTTCTCGCACAGACTGCACTTGTAGGGGCGCACGCCTTTGGGGGGGGGGCGAGGGGGTGAGGAGGGGGTTGAGGTCTCCCCATAGGGAATGGCCCCATCTCCATCGCATCCCAGCCCGCGTCCTTGTCTCCATCTCCATCGCACCCCCATCCCCATCCTGTTCCTGTTCCCATCCTCATCCCCGTCCCGTCTCTGTCCTCTCTTCATCCCATCCCATGCTGTCATATCCCATTCCAACCCTTCCCATCCCATCCTTTCCTTGTCTCCATCCCATTCTCATTCCTATCCCCATCCCATTCTCATTCCTATCCCCATCCCATCCTTTCCTTGTCTCCATCCCATTCTCATTCCTATCCCCATCCCATTCTCATTCCTATCCCCATCCCATCCTTTCCTTGTCTCCATCCCATTCTCATTCCTATCCCCATCCCATCCTTTCCTTGTCTCCATCCCATTCTCATTCCTATCCCCATCCCATTCTCATTCTTATCCCCATCCCATCCTTTCCTTATCTCCATCCCATTCTCATTCCTATCCCCATCCCATCCTTTTCTTATCTCCATCCCATTCTCATTCCTATCCCCATCCCATCCTTTCCTTGTCTCCATCCCATTCTCATTCCTATCTCCATCCCATTCTCATTCCTATCCCCATCCCATCCTTTTCTTATCTCCATCCCATTCTCATTCCTATCCCCATCCCATCCTTTCCTTGTCTCCATCCCATTCTCATTCCTATCTCCATCCCTTTCTCATTCCTATCCCCATCCCATCCTTTTCTTATCTCCATCCCATTCTCATTCCTATCCCCATCCCTGCCACCATTCCATCCCCAACCTCATTGCATCCTCATCCCGTCCCACATCTACCTCACCTCTGTCCTGTCCCCATCCCATCATATCCTTATCCGTATCGCATCTCACCCCCATCCCCATCCTATTCTTGTCCCCATCCCACCCCATCCCCATCCTATCCTTGTCCCCATCCTCATCCCCATTCCCATCCTATTCTTGTCCCCATCCTCATCCCCATCCCCCCCCATTCTTGTCCCCATCCTCACCCCCATCCCCACCCTATTCTTGTCCCCATCCTCACCCCCATTCCCGCCCCATCCCACCCCATCCCAGCCTATCCCACCCCATTCCCGCCCCATCCCGCCCCTCGCACCGGTGTGGGTGCGGACGTGCCGCTTGAGGTCGAAGGTGTCGTTGAAGCCTTTGCCGCAGTAGGGGCAGAGGTGCCGCTTCACCTCGCTGTGGCACTTGAGGTGCCGGTTCAGCATCCGCTGGAACCCGAAACTCTTCTGGCACACGGGGCAGGAGAAGAGCTCGGGGCCCCCCGGGACCCCCCCGGCCACCGGCACCGCCCCCGGCACCCCCCCGGCCATGGGGAGAGCCGCGGGGATGGGGCCACCCAGGGGGCCAGGGGGGACCTGCCAAGGGAGGGGATGGGGGTGTAAATCGGGGGGGATCCACACACAAAGACCATGGGGACCCCCCGTTGGGGACCCTCACCCTTAGGGACACCCCCACATTGGGGACCCTCACCCTTAGGGACACCCCGTATTGGGAACCCTCAGCCATAGGGACACCCCCATATTGGGGACCCTCACCCTTAGGGACACCCCATATTGGGAACCCTCAGCCTTAGGGACACCCCCACATTGGGGACCATCACCCTTAGGGACACCCCATATTGGGAACCCTCACCCTTAGGGACACCCCGTATTGGGAACCCTCACCCTTAGGGACACCCCATATTGGGAACCCTCACCCTTAGGGACACCCCATATTGGGAACCCTCAGCCTTAGGGACACCCCCATATTGGGGACCCTCACCCTTAGGGACACCCCATATTGGGAACCCTCACCCTTAGGGACACCCCATATTGGGAACCCTCAGCCTTAGGGACACCCCCATATTGGGGACCCTCACCCTTAGGGACACCCCATATTGGGAACCCTCAGCCTTAGGGACACCCCGTATTGGGAACCCTCACCCTTAGGGACACCCCATATTGGGAACCCTCAGCCTTAGGGACACCCCGTATTGGGAACCCTCACCCTTAGGGACACCCCATATTGGGAACCCTCAGCCTTAGGGACACCCCCATATTGGGGACCCTCACCCTTAGGGACACCCCATATTGGGAACCCTCAGCCTTAGGGACACCCCGTATTGGGAACCCTCACCCTTAGGGACACCCCATATTGGGAACCCTCAGCCTTAGGGACACCACCACCTTGGGGACCCCCAGATCATGAGGAACTCCCCAGCCTGGGGACCCTCAGTTATGGGGACACCCCATATTTGGGACCCTCCACCTTGGGGACCCCCCTGGCCGGTTGTGGGGATCCATCCACTTTTGTGCCCCCCAAGTCACAGGGACCTCCCCCCAAGCATCAGGATAACCAGTTCTGGGGACCCCCCACATCAGGGAAATACCATATTGGGGACCCTCAACTTTAGAGCCCCCCCCACCTTGGGGGGGACACCCCCTCACCTTCCCCACCACATCCTCCAGGACCCCCCCTCATTTGCCCCCCCCCCTTACCTTGCCCTTGGGGTGCAGGAAGGGGCCGGGGGGGGCGCGGGGGGCCGGGGGGGGCAGCGTCATGTCGAGGGGGGACACGGGGGACGTGGGGGCCTCCCCCAGGGCGGGCTCGGGGTCCCTGCGCAGGGGGCAGCCCCCCAGGAAGACTGCAGGGGGGAGAGAGGTGAGGGGAGGTGCACCCCCAAACAGCACCCACATGGGACCCCCCAGTGGGCACCCCGTAATGGGGACTCCTTAATGGACCCCTCCCAAAGGTGACCCCCTCCAATGGGACCCCTGTAATGGGGACCCTCCCAATGGCAGCCCCTAATGGGACCCCCAAATGGGACCCCCCCAGAAGGCACCCTCACAATAGGGACCCTGTAATGGGGACCCCCTTAATGGCCCCCCCATAATAGGCACCCCGAAATTGGACCCCCCAATGAGCACCTCTAAAAGTGACCCCCTTAATGCCCCCCACAATGAGCTCCCCCAAATATGAATCCCAATGGAGACCCCCCCCGTCCTTTGACCCCGCAATGGGGCACCCCCAAATGTAACCCCCCCGATATAACCCCCCAATAAGCTCCCCCTCCCTGCCGCAGCAAGACCCGAAGGGGTTCCCCTTTTCCCCGCCCCCCCCCCCGCCTCTTTGGGGTTCCCCCAACCGGTCCAACGGCTCCGGCCGCGACACCCCAAATTACGGGGTGTCACCCGCGTGGGCCCTGGGGGGGGCCACGCCACCCCCTACACCCCTCCCGCACGCCCCGGGCACCCGGACACCCCAATCCCCACCCCCCGGACACCCCAATTCCCTCCCCTTTGAGGTCCGGACACCCCAATCCCCCACCCAGGGCTTTGGGGGTGCCCCATGGGTTTTCGGGGGACCCCATGATTTGTGGGTGCCCCATGGTTTAGGGGGGGCACCATAGGCTTTGCGGAGGGCACCATGGCTCTGGGGGTGGCCCATGATTGGGGGTGCCCTATGGCTTTGGGGGTGCCCCAAAGCTGGGGGTGTCCCATGGCTTTGGGGCCCCCCCCCCGGGGTGGTGTCGGCCGCGTGGCTCCAGCCCCACCCGGGCGGGGCCGAACCCCGACTCTGTCATTACGGGGGTTAATCATCGCCCCGACGCTTCCTGGGGCCCCCCCACAGCCCGGGGGGGGGCACGGGGTAAACAGGGCCCTCCCCCCAAAGACCGAGGGTTCCCCCATAAAGCCCGAGACACCCCAGGACCCCCACAACACATCGGGGTCCCCCCCAAGTTTGTGTGACCCCCAAAGCCTGGGTACCCCAAAACACCCCATGTCCCCCCCAAAGCCGGAGTTCCCCCCTCAACACTGGGGTCTCCCCCGGATGCCTCAGCCCCCCCAATACCCATCTCCCACTGGGTTCCTGGGGCCCCCCCAAAACATGGGAATCCTCCAAAAGCTTGCCCCCCCCCCGGACACATGAATCCCCTCTGGATGCTGCCATCACCCCAAAAACCCGGGTCCCCCCCCAACACTGGGGTCTCCCCAAACCATGGGGGCCCCCAAATACCCAGATCCCCCCCAAACATCTGGGTCCCCCCCCAAAGCCTGGGGTCCCCCAATACCCATCTCCCAGCACTGGGTCCCCCCCAAATACCGGGGTCCCCCCTGGATGCCTCAGTTCCCATCTCCCCCCAGATCCCTGCCCCCCCCCCCGGTGTCGGGGCCCCCGCATACTGGGCACGTAGATCTCCGCGCGCTGCTCATCCGGGAGCTCGCTCCAGTTGCGCTTGGCCGAGGCCACACTCGGCTTCTTCACCAGGAAGGCGCGAGGCATCGCCCTGATCCCAACGGATCCTGATGGATCCCGATAGGTCCCAAGAGATCTTGATGGGTCCCGATGGATTCAAATGGAACCCGATGATGTTCCAGCCCTGATCCCAGTTGGGATCACCAGGGATTCACCAACCTCTGATGGGTTTTGGTACTGGATTCCCAGCGCTGGAGGTGGAAGGTGGGGATGGATCCCAAATCCCTGCTCAGTTCTCAGCCCGGAACATGATTATCGGGTTAATAATGGTGCCAGATCCCAGATTCCGGATCAATTTTAGTGCTGGATTCCAGCTCCAGGGTTGATTTTGGGTTGGGATCACAGATTCCTGGTCGATTTTGATGCCAGATCTCGGATTCCCGGTTAATTTTGACGCTGAATCCCAGATTCCAGGTAGATTTTGACGCCAGATCCCAGCTATTTGCTCAATCCCAGCGCCAGCTCCCAGCCGGGGTTTGGTGCCTGCTCCAAAGTCCTTGCTCAGCCCTGGCGCCGGATCCCAGATTCCCGGTGGCTTTTGCCGCCAGATCCCAAATGCTCGCTCGGGTTCAGCATCAGCGATCCCTGGGCCCGTTCCCACCCCGGCCCGGTGCCACTTTCAGTCCATCCCCTCTCCCGGCCGGTCCCGGCTCCGGGTGTCACCGTTGTCACTGCGGTGCCGCCGCCTCAGCACCGCTGCTCGGCTCCGGGTGTCGCTGGGTATCGGCTGCCGTCGGGTGCCGTCGGGTGCCGGTTGCGTCCGTGCCGCTGTGTCCGTGCCGCTGCCGAGCGTCGTCCCGCCGGTCCCGCCCCGGGAGGTGTTGCCGGTGCCGGGACTGGTGCGACCGGTTGTGCCGGAGCCGGTGTCGGAGCCGGTCGGTCGGGCGCCGCGTTGGGAAATAACGGGGGGAGCCCAACCCCGGCCTGGGGACAGCGGGAGGGGGACACGGGGACACGGGGCGGGGGACGTGGGGATAGGGGGATGTAGGCATGAGGGGGACACGGGACACGGGACACGGGCACACAGGGATGAGGGATGTGGGGACATGGGGCATGGGGGGACATTCGTGACACAGGGGACATGGGAACATTGGGGTGGGGGACATGAGGGACCCCCCTTTGGGGGGTCACAAGGTCTCTTCTTGTCCCCTGCAGGGGGTGTCTGGGGGTCCCCCTGACCCTGTGTCCCCTATGGGGTGTCCCCTGTCCCTATGGGGTGTCCCTGTGCCCCCTATGGGATGCCCCCTGTCCCTATGGGGTGTCCCCTCTGTGGTGTCCCCTGTCTCTATGTGGTGTCCCAGTGTCCCCTATGTGCTGTCCCCTATGTGGTGTCCCCTGTCGCTATGGGGTGACCCTGTGTCCCCTATGGGGTGTCCGCCTGTTGCTATGTGGTGTCCTCTATGGGGTGTCCCCTGTCCCTATAGGGTCTTCCTGTGTCCCCTATGGGGTGCCATCTGTCCCTATGGGCTATCCCCTGTCTCTATCGGTGTGTGCCTGGCTCTGCTAGGAGTCCCCGACGAGGTGTCCCCTGTCCCTATGGGGTATCTCTGTGTACCCTGTGGGGTGTCCCCCTGTCCCTATGTGGTGTCCCCTATGGGGTGCACCCTGTCCCTATGAGTGTGCCTCTGTCCCTATGGGGTTTCCCTGTCCATAAGGGCTGCCTCCTGTCTCTATATGGTGTCCTGTGTCCCCTATGGCTGTCCCTGTGTTCCCTATGTGGTGTCCCCGTTCTTGTATCCCCTATGGGCTGTCCCCTGTGTCCCCTATGGCTGTCCCTATGTCCCCTATGGGCTGTCCCCTGTGTCCCCTATCGGCTGTCCCCTGTCCCCTCTCTCCGCTGTCCACTGCCACTCCCGTTCCGCTCCTGTCCCGGGGGGTTCCCTGGTCCCGTCTTTCCGGTCCCGGTGGCCCGGGGGGGGGCCGGGGGGGGCCCGGGGCGACGCGGCGGAACCGGCCGGTCCGGCCCGAGAGGGAGGGAGGGAGCCCCGCCCGGAGCGGCGGGACCGGCGGGGCAGGGCGCGGGGATGGGGAGGGGATGGGGACCATAGGGCGGATACGGGGAACAAAGCGGCTATAGGGGTCTATGGGGTCTGTAGGGGGCCTCTGTGGGGCTATCGGGGGAGGGGTGTGTATGGTGTCTATAAGGGAGATCATGGGGGGGGGCTTATGGGAGGGGTCTGTGTGGTCTATAGGGGTCTTTGGGCGATTCTGAGGCTCTGGCGGGCTCTATGGGGTCTATGGGGGTTCTCTGGGGTCTATAGGGGGACTGTGGGGGTCTATACTGGTCTAAAGGGGATCTGTAGGAGGTCTATGGGGTCTATGAAGCCTATAGGGGGTCTATGGGGTCTAAAGGGGGTCTGTGGGGGTCTATAAGGGGTCTATGTGGTCTAGAGGGGGTCTGTGTGGTCTAGAGGGGGTCTGTGGGGAGTCGATGGGGTCTATAGGGGGTCGAAGGAGTCTATGGGGGGGCTGTGGGGTCTATAAAGGTCTATGGGGTCTATAGGGAGTCTATAGCGAGTCTATGCGGTCTATAGGGGCAACGGGGCGTGTGAAGCGGAAGCGTGACGTCACGGGCGCTTCAGGAAGCGGTGGCGGGAAAAAGCGGAGCTCAACCACCCCGAGGCCCCCCCGCGTTACGTCACCAGGTGACGGACACGCCCCCCCCGAGGCCCCGCCCCCCATGGTCCTCTATGAGGGTGAATGGGGGGAGCCTATGGGGGGCAACGGGGTCCCCCCAACACCTGGGTCCTATGGGGGGCGGTTGGGTTCCCATGGGGGAGGTCTGGGGGTTCCGTATGCGGGGTTGGGGGTCCCCTGAATCCCTGTGTCCAATATGGGGGGGCTGGGGGTCCCCCAAACCACTTGATCCTATGAGGGGGGTCATTTGGGGTCCCCCCAACCCCTGGGTCTCCTATGGGGGGTGATTGGGATCCATTGAGGGAGGTCTGGGGATTCCGTATGGGGGAGGGGCCCTGAATCCCTGTGTCCAATATGGGGGCACTGGGGTACCCCCAACCCTTGGGTCTCCTATGGGGGGGGGGACTTGGGATCCCCAATGCGGGTGAGGGATCCCCATGGATTCCATACAGGGACTGGGAGAGATACCCATGAATGCCATTCAGGGACAGGGAGGGATGCCCATGGATCCCACTGAGGGACTGGGAGGGATACCCATGGATTCCATACAGGGACTGGGAAGGATGGCTTTGGATGCCTTAATCACAATGGGAGGGAACCCAGTGGGTCCTATCATGGGGGTGGCGGGGAGTATGTCCTATAGTGGGACCATGGGGACCCCCTTACTGGTGCTGAGAGGGATCCCAGGGAATCCCATGGCCATACTGGGAGGGATCCCAGTGCGCTCCACCCTGGTGCTGGGGGGGATCCCGACTCGCTCAAGACTCGCCCCCAAGGCTCAAGCCGACGAGCGGGCGCTCTCTACCGCAGGGGCACAGCTCCACCTAGCGTGTTTGTGCCGAGCCTCAAGCAGACCGCGTTTGGGCCGGGGCTTAATCTGCATATTCATTAAAGCTCATACATATTCATTCACCACCCGAGGCCCGATTTACATAATTCGGCGCCCACTTCCACATGCGCACTTCGTGCTCTTTTCGTGCTCTTTTGGGGGCCGTTTTGACTTCTTCCAACAATCTTCATCACTTCTGGCAGCCTTTGAAGCACGCGCAGTAGGTGCTGCTTACATGAGCTTACTCGGTTCGTTAACACTACGGACATAATCATCCTGTCCTACCTCTCAGTCAGTTTGGCTGCAGCCCATCCTGGACACCTCCTGGTTTCAGATACTCTTTATCTACAAGACCTGTTTTTATTGCCTTTATTTTTGTACTAAGGTCATAAGGACCGAAACCTGCGCCAACGACAGCGATTTATCTCCTACAAGGGTTCCCATTATGTTCTCCACCTGCACTCCATCTTTTCCTTCTGTGAAACATGCACCTCAGTTATTTTCCACTGCTACTGTTACAAAGACCCCAAACTCCACGTTACTTAAAACTGAATTGACTTCCTTACAAAGGGTTAAATACGAAGGACTACATCTCATTTTGTACCTGCTTGTCTCAATCCACACCTGTGTATTAGTCCATTCTGCTTACCCACTTGCTGTGATTTGATTGCCTGTTTTTAACTAACGTGCACTACAGAACCTCTGCCTCAGCTGCACTAAAAACTACAATCCAGCAGCAGTGCAAGTCAGACATGCTTTGCTATGAGGAGCCCCAGAACGCTCTCCCAGCAATGTCTTTGAGTCTTCACTCTGTTGCAACCTCCTTCTGACCATTCTCTCCCTTTAGGCTTCAGAGCCTAAGCCAACACTGGGGAATCTGTGAGATCCACAGCGTATTTGAAGGGGAAGTCCACTTCACACTATAAACTACTGCCCCCACAGCTCCTGGGGAGCTTTCCTCTACCATTGTCCTCATAGTCCTACCCTTGATTTTCCTGTCACGAGCTCCCTTCTCACGCTACAGCCCCAGCATCTGGGAGGGAGATGACGTTAACAGAAGACGATCAGCTCTACTTGACCAAGATTCCACTTGTAATGTTACTGCAGAATGGGATCCCTTCGCATTCAGTTCTCACAGTGCAAGGTTACAACACCAGAAGCCAAACTGGGAGTCCGTATTCACGACTGCCAGAGAAAACGGCATTGGCATAACCAGTCATTGGGAAAGAGTTTGTCAATACGATACATCCTCTTCCTGCTGCCAATCTGAAAATGTTAACGCACAATCTGCTAGGCGGTATCAGCGGCAGTGATCTGGATTAATGCATTGGAAAGGATAAGGAAATGCGAACCCTTTGCTAAGCAGGTATCCAACGTCAGTACGAAACACTTCTGAAACCCAAGTTTCTTGCTGAGGGCCTCTTCATTGCTTTTAAGAGAGAAGCTGCTTGATGTTCATGTGGAGAAAGCAAAGAACTCCTCTGGGTTTATGACAGACCTTAAAACCAAACTTGGAAGCAAGTAGTTTCAACAACACTGATGAAGTTCCTCTGCGATTCAGTACTTCCCTGACACCAAGGGTTGATGAAACAGTTACACAAAGTGTGACAGCTTCCAGTGTGGGATTGGAGAACATGTTATGGTTACATTCTGTTACTCCCTTCGGAGAGGGAGTCAAACACAGACCTGTTTGCACTCAGGAAATGATGCCTTAAGAAACAGGCAAAGATGCTCATATATTAATTAATGACAAAGAACATCTGTTCTTTTACAAGAAAGGAAAAGATAGGAAAGGGAAAGGCACTTTGAGGTAAAAGGAAGGTTTTCAGTCTACCGTCTACAAAGTTCTCTTTCCCCGAATGCCACAGACATACGCTGTCAGTTTAGGGCCGTTTAAAGCTTTTTGTGAAACTGGAATGATGTCCACAACAGCTGATAGGAATTACTGCTGTCCTTTATCATTGCTATTAACTCGTCTTTGGAAACATTGTCTGCCACAAATAGGAGAAGTGAACACAGAAAGTACTACAGCAACATACACACTAAGAAAACCACACCAAAACGAACCCAAACCATGAAAGCACCCAACACAAAGACGTGTAAAAAATGCAATGCAAAGTCTTTGAATTGTCAACACCTGAACCCCATGAAACCCTGAACAGGAAGTTGCTCTTGCACTACGCATGCCAAATTCAATGCTGAGGATCCAGAGAACTCCTCAAGGAATGGAAGTAATGGCAATTTAATACAATTTGTAAATACCACCTGAAAGTCACGGAAAAGTAACACAAATAATGCATGTCTTGATGCTGACACACAGAATACCTTTTTAGAGCAATGGAGACTTTGGGTTACATGGGACGAAGTGCAATTATGACCAAGTTGTGAACAAAGATGAGAGTGACTGTATCTAATGCCTGTTTGCTAAACATTTATAACAAGCGGGACCGCGTATACTTGTAACTACCCCCACTTTTTTAATGCCCTTTGGTGACAGCTCTGAAGCTGTGGACTACCTGAGAAGAAAACACTGATTCTGTGTGACCAAGCTTTCTCCTAAGAGTATGTGCCACCCACCTAACCTTCAGGACCACAATGAGCTTTCTGGGGCGGGCAGGGGGAAACCGGGAGTCCTGTGCGTTCTAGAATGCCAACAGCCTCACAATTAGTGTGCCAGCCCAAGTTAGCAATGTACAGAAGGCCGAGGGAACAACTGAGCTGGAGGCAGTGCTGCTGCAGTCTTACAACACACACTGAGTTCACAAACAGTGAACGGAAGCATGAGGAAAGATTTAAGAGGGAGAAACAAGGTCATAGCCTATAGCCCCGTGACTGATGGAAAGGGACTGGATGGAGCAGAGAGCTGTTCCCTTCCTTTCTACAAGGCATAACAACTTTAATACTACACATGTCCCTGCCCATGGCAGGGGGGTGGAACTGAATGATCTGAAGGTCCTTTCCAACCCTGACTATTCTACGATGCTATAAGTGGCCTTCCACAGACCTGAACAGCCCAGTCCATAATTAGAACCAGGAACCTCAGCACAGGACTCTAAAACCTAAGTTGTTCGATGAATATCCGCTCCAGGTTTTTGTTGAATCAGCTTCAATGAACTTCATTTCCCCCCATCCCAAGAACTGGAAAAAAGCATCCAAAGCCTCAAAAACTTCATGGGAGGAAAACCCCTTCTTCACAGCAGTGAATACTTTTGAAGTCCCTTCAGTAGCATGTGCCAAAGAACTCTTCCTAGGTATTGAATCATCTATTGGAAGGCTCGAAGCCGAACTCAATGAGGCAACAAGATCAGGCATTGTGCGCTGTTCAATCTCAATTTACACAGATGTAAGGTAACCTGCATTTGTCTTTCCACCAGTGCGGAGAAGTTACAGTATTTGCCTATCTGTGTTTAAGGAAGTAAGAATGAAGACAAGTCTTACTTCAGATTCCCACTATAGATTCCCACGTGAGATTCCCACTATAACACTTTGAGCACAAAGCAAAGGAAAGATACGCAGAGGATAGAAAGTCAAGGAATGGCGATCTCGCGTTAGAAGTGCCCGCATTGGTTCACACATGAAGTGTTCAGCAATTATGGCATGAGGAGATAAGAAAGAGTAAAAACCAGGCTTGATTTTGATGCCTTCTTTCCCTGGGGGAAGTCCAAAAGGGCTTTCGGAAGCTGCCTGTGCTGAAACACGATTTCTGTATTGCATGCCTGGTTTAGTGAATCTTTCCAAAGGCTGCTTGTCCAGAATGGAGCCAGCCAGGACGTGGCCTCTGGATACTTCAGGCATGTAAAGTGCCTTCGGGCCTCCCTGGTGTCTGTTCGGCCTTTTCCACTGATGGAAGAAGCCAGGCTTGATTTCAATTATTTCCACTCTTCACGATGTGCGTTCTTAAACGGGGTATTTTCGGGAGCAGTTCTCACATAGGCGCTATAAATTCGGAATTTACACCACTTTTTCCTCACTCAGAAATCAGAACCTAATTTAAAACCGTAGGATCACAGAAACCTCTGCTCAGTTTTGAAGCTACCGGGATATGAAATAGCTCAAACAATAGCAAAGCAGACGCGTAAAAGCAAAACGTCGAGTTCCCACAGGCTACGCCTTCAACATTCCTTCGGAGTTTAACCTCATCATTGATAGGCAGAGAGCTCAACAAGCACTCAGCATTCAACACACCCGCTCCAACTTCTTGTTCTTCTTCAGTGTTGTTTCTGATCCTGTCATATCCCCCACCAACTGCCCGGTTGCCACGCATTTGAGGCAGAATTCTCCGTGCTCTCCGAGTGTGGCCTTACCGGATGAGCCGGGAGGGACTTCCAGGAAGGAGCAGGGATCCAAGGAGGAACTGCGGAACAGCCGAGAGGCCCCGCAGGTACCTGGAGATAGACGAACCCCGCGCCTGCCGCGCCGCACCGCGGTAAGAAGGGAGGAAGAGGGCAGGAGCGCGGCGGAGCAAGGAAGGAGCGGAGCGAGGCCGCAGGGTCCGGAGCGCCTCTGCCCGCGGCAGCGCCGCAGCGGCTGTGCCGAGGGCGGTTCTCAGCAGAGCGCAGCGCGGGAGCCGCTCCGCCGCGTACGGAGCCCGGACCCAGAGGCGCGGCGCCCACGAAGGGTTCAGCGCCGGGCTCACCACGACCGTGCGGGGAGCGGCGGGGGAGCGGCGGCGCCGCATCCGCCCGCCCCTCCGGTCCCGAGCACGGGCGGTGCTCCGCACCGGGCCAGCCCCGCCAGAGGGCGGCTACCGTGAGCCCGGCGAGGCGGCGGCAGCGCTGCGGGATCGCTGCCTCCGAGCGTGCGGCGCGGAACTGATGTTTGTGGGGGGGTTGAGCTTAGTTTGTGTGGGAAGGCATTCTAAGGGCAGCGCAAGCGTAGGCACCGGGCACGGGGGGAAGGACCGATGGACACTGCCGCTCTCCCGGCTCTGCGCTGAGCCACAAAGGGCTGAGAAGCGCTCTCCGTGTCGATGCTCTTCAGGTTTTCGGTCATACAAAGAACGTTTCGTACCCCTGAGAAAACCCCTCCGCGGTGTTAATCCAGCAAATAAATCGCACGGTCAAAACGGTTCTGAGGCCAACCCGAGCCTCGTGTGCAGCGCGGACCCATCCGGGTCACGAGGGCAGGCACCGAACTTGGCCATCCGGTTGAGTTTCATCTGACGTCCCTTGTGAACATCAGAGCTGGGCAAAGCGCTGCTTCAGAGCAAGGCTGGCCCCATGGCAGCGGTCCTGCGCCTCACAGCTTAAATCCTGCGATCCGCCCTGATTCGGAGGGATCTCCAGGACCAAAGTCGCCAACAAAGGTTTAGGTTGGGAAGCGGGAATTCTCTATTGCGGCACCGGGAGACCCGGGGACGGCTCCTCCGAGCGCGTCCCTGCCAAGCATCAACCGGGCTGGGGTTATATTGTCCTTCATCACACCTATCCGTTCGATTGCGTCCATTGCACCCTGCCGTTGGAGGATGCCTCCCGTGTGCGCACCGCGGTGCGGCTTCGGGAGCCCCGCGGCTGCTGCTCCATCGCTTGGGTTCAGGGTCGCTGCCACCACGTCGGTAACCACCAGGCGGATCCGGCGGAGCTCAGCTCGGTGATGTCCTCTGCTCTGCAGCACCCAACACAGCCCAACGGCCCCGCGGCTCCTCGTTCACAGCCCTGTTCTCCAATCAACCCCATCCTTCAGAGCGAACCCTGCCGCACCACATAGCGCTCGGGGGGGGCCGCCACATACCCACATCTGCCCCCCAAGTGAGCCCCACACCCACAAGTGCCCCCCAAGTGACACCTAAGTGACATCGAAGACCTGCAGCTGCCCCCTAAGTGACCCCCACGTGACTCCCAGACTCACAACTGCCCCCCAGTGACCCCCCCAGCTCTACAACTTCCCTCAAAGTGACCTGACCAGACCCAAAATCGCCCCACAAGTGACCACCAAGTGAATTCCCAGACCCACAACTGCTCCCCAAGTGATCCCCAATTGACTTCCCAGACCCACAACTGCATCCAAGTGACTCCCCACTGACTCCCCACTGACTCCACTTGGGGCAGTTGTGTGTTTGGGTGGGTCACTTGGGGAGCAGGTGTGGGTCTGTGGAGGACACTTGGGGGTCACTTGGGGGGCAGTTGTGGGTGTGGGAAGGTCACTTGGGGGGCAGATGTGGGTCTTGGGTTCACTGGGGGGGGAGTTGTGGGTCTGGGCAGGGATGAGGGGATGCTCTGGGCTCCCATGCAGGGGTAGCCCCATCGCATCCCTGGTCAGTTGTGGGTATGGGGCAGGCCCACCTGAGGGCTATGGGGCTGGGCATGGAGAGGCAGGGATCCCTCTCACACTGCTATGGGGCTGGGCAGGAATGCGATGGGGCTACCCCTGCATGGGAGCCCAGAGCATCCCCACATCCCTGCTTGAGCTCAGAGCATCCCCACCTCCCTGCGTGTGAGCTCAGAGCATCCCCACATCCCTGCGTGTGAGCTCAGTGCATCCCCACATCCCTGCGTGTGAGCCCAGAGCATCCCCACATCCCTGTGTGAGCCCAGGGCATCCCCACATACCTGCGTGTGAGCCCAGAGCATCCCCACATCCCTGTGTGTGATCAGAGCATCCCCACATCCCTGTGTGAGCTCAGAGCATCCCCACATCCCTGTGTGTGATTAGAGCATCCCCACATCCCTGCGTGTGAGCCCAGGGCATCCCCAAATCCCTGCGTGTGAGCCCAGGGCATCCCCACATCCCTGTGTGAGCCCAGGGCATCCCCATATCGCTGCGTGTGAGCCCAGGGCATCCTCACATCCCTGTGTGAGCCGAGGGCATCCCCACATCCCTGTGTGAGCCCAGGGCATCCCCACATCCCTGTGTGAGCCCAGGGCATCCCCACATCCCTGTGTGAGCCCAGGGCATCCCCACATCCCTGTGTGACCCCAGAGCATCCCCACATCCCTGCGTGTGAGCCCAGGGCATCCCCACATCCCTTGCATGCGGGGTGGGGTCTGGGCTCAGGCGCTCCCTGAACCCACCGCTGTTCAGTTTCCAGCACCCCCAGGTCCTTCTCCTGGGGCTGCTCTGAATCCCTGCTCCGCTCACCCGGAGCTCCCCCTGGGATCGCCCCCACCCAGGAGCAGGTCCCTGCCCTTGGCTTGGCTGAATCCATGGAGCGGCACCGGGCACCTCTCAGAGCACTCTGGGGCCCGGGATCCCGTTCCTTTCCTCGGCGTCATCAACCGCAGCCCGGAAGAGCTCCACCGCCCTACCCAGGCTCCCCCCCGCTTTGCTCTGTCCCTTTCCCTTGCATCAAGGGGCAAGAAACCCGGGAAGGAGCCGGGACGGTCGCGGGCCGAGAGGAGGAAGACCCCGCGCATCCCCGCGCCGAGGCGCGGAGCTGCGGCCGCAGACGCCAGGTCAGTGCTGCCTGAGCAACGAGATCCCAGCTCCAGGAGCATCCCCGCGTCCCTGTGTGTCAGCCCCAACTCTCCCCAAATCTGTTTCTGAGCCCCAAAGCTCCCGAAATCCCCGTTCCTGACACCAGAATATTCCTAATTCCTAATTTCCTCTGCAAAAAAATATTCTTAAATCACTGGGATTGAGCCCGAAGCTCACTCAACCCCCGCTTCAGAGACAAAAATTTCCCTAGATCCTCGTTTCTGGGCTGAAAAGCTCTTCAAATCCCAGTTTCTGAGCCGGGAACCCCCCTAAATCCGTTTCCGACCCCAAAGCTCCCTAAATCCCAGCCCCATAGCCCTGCCCAGGTTCCTCCCCATCCCCATGTGTCGCTCTTTTGCTTTCCCTTTCCCCAGTGATTCCCAGAAAAGGACATTCAGCCCTGGAAGCAGCCCAGAGCACCCCCACATCCCTGGTTTTCAGCCCCAAAGCTCCCCAAATCACATTTTTTAGCCCCAAAGCCCCCTCAAACCCACTTTCTAAGCCTAGAAGCTCCTCAGTCCCTGTTTCTGAGCTGAAGCTGTCTAAAGAACTATTTTAAGCCCCAAAGTGGCCTAAATCCCTGTTACTGAGCTCAAAAGGTCCCTGAATTGCTGGTTTTGAGCCCAAAAGTTCTGTAAGTCTCAGTTTCTTTGCCCAAAATCTTGTGAAATCCCTGTTTCTGAGCACAGAAGTTTCCTAAATCCCTATTTCTCAGCGCAGGAGCTCCCAAAATTGCTGTTTCTGAGCCCAAAAGCTCCCAAAATCCCTGTTTCTGATGCCAGAATATTCCTAAATTCCTGTTTCTCTGTAAAAAAATATTCCTGCATCACTGGTTTTGAGGTCAAAGCTCACTCAACCCCCATTTCTGAGCCCGAAATTTCCCTAAATCCTTGTTTCAGGGCTGAAAAGCTCTTCAAATCCCAGTTTCTGACCCGGGAAGCTCCGTGAATCCCAGCCCCATCGCCCTGAAGAGGTTCCTCCCCACCCCCACCCGTGGCTCTTTTGCTTTCCCTTTCCCCAGTGATTCCCCTAAAAGGACATTAAGCCCTGGAAGGAGCCCAGAGCACCCCCACATCCCTGTCTTAGCCCCAAAGCTCCCTAAATCCCTCTATTTGAGCCCAGAAGATCCCTAAATCGCTGGTTCCGAGCACAGAAGTTTCTTAAATCTCTGTTTCTGCATCCAAAGATCCCTAAGTCCCTCCTTCTGACCCCCAAAAAAACATTAAATCCCTATTCCTAGGACCACAAGCTCCCTTAATCAGTTGGTTGGACCCCATAAGCTCCCCAAATCCCTCTTTCTGACCCCTTAAGCTCCCTAAATCCCTATTTATGAACCCCAACAACTCTCAAAATCTTTGTTTTCTAGCCTAAAGCTCCCCAAATCCCAGTATCTGAGCCCAGAGAATCCCCAAATCCCTGTTTCTGAGACCCAGATCTCCTGAAATCCCTCTTTATTAGCCCTGTTTCCCTAAATCCCTCTTTCTTAGCCCAAAAGAAGCCTAAATCACTGGTTTTGAGCCTAATGGCTTGTGAAATCCCTGTTTCTCGGCAGAGAAGACCCCTAAATCCCAGTTTCTGACCCTGGAATCTCCCTAAATCCCAGGTTTAGATTCCAGAAGCCCTCTAAATCCCAGTTTCTGATCCCAAAGCTCCATAAATCCCAGTTTTGGACTCCAGAAGTCCCCTTAGTCCCTGTTTATGACCTGGGAAGCTCCCTAAATCCCAGTTTCTGACCCCAGAAGCCCCTTAAATCCCAGTTTCTGACCCCAAAGCTCCCTAAATCCCAGCCCCATAGCCCTGCCCAGGTTCCTCCCCATCCCCACGTGTCGCTCTTTTGCTTTCCCTTTCCCCAGTGATTCCCAGAAAAGGACAGGAAAGCCTGGAAGGAGCCCAGAGCACCCCCACATCCCTGGTTTTCAGCCCCAAAGCTCCCCAAATCACATTTTTTAACACAAAAGCCCCCTCAAACCCACTTCCTCAGCCTAGAAGCTCCTCAAGTCCCTGTTTCTGAGCTGAAGCTGTCTAAAGAACAATTTTAAGCCCCAAAGTGGCCTAAATCCCTGTTACTGAGCTCAAAAGGTCCCTGAATTACTGGTTTTGAGCCCAAAAGTTCTGTAAGTCTCAGTTTCTTGCCCAAAATCTTGTGAAATCCCTGTTTCTGAGCACAGAAGTTTCCTAAATCCCTATTTCTCAGCGCAGGAGCTCCCAAAATTGCTGTTTCTGCGCCCAAAAGCTCCCAAAATCCCTGTTTCTGATGCCAGAATATTCCTAAATTCCTGTTTCTCTGTAAAAAGATATTCCTGCATCACTGGTTTTGAGGTCAAAGCTCACTCAACCCCCATTTCTGAGCCTGAAATTTCCCTAAATCCTTGTTTCAGGGCTGAAAAGCTCTTCAAATCCCGGTTTCTGACCCCAGAAGTCCCCTAAATCCCTGTTTCTAACCTGAAATGCTCCTTATCTTTGCTTGTACTGAGCTCAGGTATTCCCTAAATCACTCTTCCAGAGGCCTGAAGCTCCTGGATTTTCTGGTTTGGAGCCCCAGAATTCCCTAAATTTCTGTTTCAGAGACCAAAAGCTCAGGATGTAAGCCCAAAAGCTCCCTAAATGGCTGTTTCTCAGCCCCAAAGGGCCCTGAACTGAAATTTCTGAGCCCCAAATTTCCCTAAATTGGAGGTTCTGAGCCCAGAATCCCCCCAAATTCGTGTTTCTGAGCCCAAAAGCTCCCAAAATCACTGGTTCTGAGACCAAGAGCTCCCTCAGCACCAGGTTTGGAGGCCCAGGAGCTTCTTGGGTGGCTGTTTCTCCAGCAAAATTTCCTGAAAGCAGTGTTTCTGACACCAAAATTCCCCTGAATTGCTCGTTTGGAGCCCCAGAGCTCCTGACTTTGTGTTTCTGAGCCCTGGAGCTCCCTCGGGTCCTGGTTTGGAGCCCTGGAGCTCCAGCTCACTCCTTATTCCATGCTTCCAAGGTCCCTGCATGGGCCAGGCTGAGCCAAAAGCCCCATAAATGGGTACTTCTGGCCTCAAATCTCCCCGGGCTTCTGGAGCCCCCAAGTCCCATTTGCCATCAGAGTCCATTAAACCCTCTCCCAACAGTGCCTCCAGCTTCAGCCGGTGCCATGGAGGCCTCTGGAGGGGATGGAGGAGGAGAAGACATAACCCTGTGGCCCCAGCCCAGCCACGAGGGTGACAGCGGCCCCTTGGATGGGAGTGAAGTCCACGGACAAGCCAAGGTGGCATCCAAGAGCCCGAGCGCTGTTCCCAAGGGATGCAAGGCTGTGGGTTCAACCGTGCAGCAGGAGACATGGGAGCACGCGCCCAGCAGTGCCAACCGGGAGCGCCTCCGCAGTGAGCCAGGTACTGGAAGAGCAGGAATGGATCCTGATGGGATCAGGGCAGGGAAAACCATGGAGCAAGAGTGGCCACAAGCTCACATCTCAGCTGTGATGGTCCTTCCTAGAGCCATCGTCAGCAGATGCATTGGTGGGAGATGGAGATGACAACAGCAAATGGCATCTGGCCTCTGGCTCCTTCAGTGGACACAGGTGGGAATCCCAGAATGGGTTGGGTGGAAGGGACCTTAAAGCTCATCCAGTTCCAGCCCTGCCACGGGCAGGGACACCTTCCACTAGAGCAGCTTGCTCCAAGCCCCTGTGTCCAGCCTGGCCTTGAACACTGCCAGCCATGGGGCAGCCACAGCTTCTCTGGGCACCCTGTGCCAGCGCCTCAGCACCCTCACAGGGAAGAACTTTTGCCCAAGAGCTCATCTCAGTCTCCCCTCTGACAGGTTAAAGCCATTTCCCTTGTCCTGTCCCTACAGACCCTTGTCCAAAGCCCCTCTCCAGGTTTCTTGTAGCCCCTTTAGGTTCTGGTTGCTGCTCTGAGGTCTCTCTTGCTCTGGGCTGCAAGAGCGCATCGCCGGCTCACGTTGAGCTTCTCATTGACCAGCCAGCACTGCAAGTCCTTCTCCTCAGGGCTGCTCTGTGGAGAGCTATTTGACTGTGAATGGGCATGTGAGCAATCCAGACAACTGCTTGACAATTGTAAGGCAGTGACCCGCAGGCATTGAGGCCTCGCTTGAGGGTTACTGAAGTTTGTGTATGTGCAGAAGCCTTGAGGAGGTTGGCACGGAAAGCTGCTGAGAGAGATGTGCAGGAGGGAACTGATAACTGCAACCTTGAAACGTATGCTGTAATAGTTCACCAATCATTAAGCTGTTACTAACACTTAGATGAGAGATATTAACCAATCATATATTAAGCAGGACACCAAGTAGAATGTAGGTGGAGAGCACTATGAGCATGGACAGAGGGTCTGAGCAAATCCTATTCTGTATTTAGTCGCGTGAACAATGCATGTATCCAATTAGAGTTGTGTGTGTTAATGATAGACAAGTAGAGTGCCCATATATACTGAGCTATCTGAGCAATAAACTTGGCACAGCCTGATCATACTGGTCGTGTGTGCTGTGTCCGGGACTTCTGCGTCAACACTGCTCCATCCGTTCCTCCTCAGACTCTGTTTGTGCTTGGGATTTCCCTGACCCAGCTGTAGGACCTTGCCCTTGGCCTGGTTGAACCTCATGAGGTTCACATGGTCCAATCTCTGCCCTTCACTGGGGTGGGATGGGTGCAGCACCTGACGCTGATGCTCTTCAGCAAAACCTCCGCTGCTCAGCCCTGTTTTGGCCACAGAGCAGCACCATTGGTCATTAACTCCATCCCTGGTCAGAGCCAGGAGAGTCCTCCATGGGGAAGTCAATTAGGCAGGAAAGAGCTGAGTTTTAGTTACAAATCTGGGTTAACCCGTGCAGGCCCATGAGTTCTGGGACCTGATGGAGAGTCTGTGCATCAGGGGAGGTATCTCTGGGGCCTTGGCGTTGCCCAAGTGATGCTACACTGGTCAGGCTCACGGTCTTGAGGGTGTCATAGCCCTTGGCCACAGCCACGTGGTGCTTGGATGGCTCCTGCATTCCTCCCCACACTCTTGTGACCACCAGGAACTCTGTTCTCCCCCTTCCTAGGCTCCTGAGGTCCCACCAGTAGCCGAGATCCAGCTCCAGCAGATCCCAGTATGCTGTGACACAGAAAAAGAGATTCACCAGGACACCTGGGTCCGTCCACAGGGAGCACTGGGAGCACAGGAGAGGGAGCAGAATTATCTGGTGAGTCCATGGCAGCTTTGGAGGCTCATGGCCAAAGCTCGTGGAGGACAAGAGTTGAGTTTTCCATGTCAGGGCAGTGTCTCTGTCCTGGACTTGGGAGCTCAATGCTGTAGAAGTGATGGGGCAGAAGAAGACCCTGCCCAGCCCTTGATCTCTCTGGTCCTTCTGAACTTCATTTCTAGTCCTTCAACTCTTCTTTTCTCCAGGCAAAAACCCCAGGTCACGTGAAGCAAGTGGAGAGGATGAACCAGGAGAACCTCAACAGCACAGGTACTGGTGAAACTCCTCAGAACCTGGGGGGACAGTGAGGACCTCAATCTTGGAGTGGGTTGGGGGTTCCTCTTCCAAGAAGACCATGCCCAAGCTGTGAGGAGCCCCACCTCTTCCTGGTGAACCCCAGTTTTTACCTTTTCTTGTCTCACCACCTTCTTTGGAGGTGTTCATTGATACTTTCTCCTCAGTTGCAGATGACCCAGAACCTTCCAACAGGTTCGTTGTGTGGAGGGATAGCATCACTGAAGGCTTTGAGGTTGGATCGGGAGGGGGGAGGTCCAGCAGCTCCCCAGGGGGAGGAGTTGTGGTGGGAAGACATGCAGCTTGAGCTACACCCCTCTACACCCTGGTCGGTGTAGGGAGACCCCAGGATGTCCTTCCACATCCCAGTGGTGGGCACTTGCTCTGAGGCATCCAGGTGTTTCCAAAATGCCTTGGAGTAACCAAGAGGTCTTCACCAGTGTGGGAGGTGACGATGAGCGGGACACGCAAGAGGAGGGGACGTTGCCAAGTGGACACACATCCGCTGGGAACCAGAGCCAAGGGGAATGGATGTGAGTGGTGGAGCAGGTGAAGAAGGGGAAGGGGAACGGTGGCAGGACGACACAGCGAGGACCCATGACCACTTTCCACAACAGCTGCCAGCCCAACTCCTACCTGTTTGGTGCCCATCACCAATTGCAGGATGCAATGAGCCTGGAGTTTGTGGCTGTGCTGTCACAACTTTGTAACCTCACCATGAAGGACAAGATCTGCATTGTCTTCTACAAAGGGCAAGGCCTCTGCGAAGAGCTCGCCAACATGGAGAAAAGGTGAGGAGATTATGGTGACATTTTGGTGGTGAAGCTTCCACTAGGTGCTGAGGGATCCAGCTGCAGGTTCCTGCTGAGATTGGAGGTGAACCCCCCAGTGGAGATGACCTGGTGGGGTTATAGCATTTGTTGGTGGCTCCTTCAATCTTCCCCATCACTCAGGGAGCTGCCAATGTCAGATCTAACCTGGGCTGGTGGCTTTTGTGGCTGCCCCATCCTTGGCAGTGTTCAAGGCCAGGTTGGACACAGGGGCTGGGAGCAAGCTGCTCTAGTGGAAGGTGTCCCTGCCCATGGCAGGTGTTGGAGCTGGATGAGCTTTGAGGTCCTTTCCAACCCAAACCAGGCTGGGATTCTATGATCCTGTGCCTCTGGCTGATGAACCCAGCTGTGGAGACCTCCTGACACTTTGGTGGCCAACATTGCCTTGTTGGATGAGCCAAAATTTGGCCTTTGTCTTAGGGTTGACCTTGATGCTGAAGCCCAAACCAACTAGCTCCTTCTCTTCCAGTTCCAGGAACCAGCAAGTGATCTCTGGTAGCGCCAGGATCCCCTTTTCCTACCTCCAACAAGGTGCCGTCTCCTACAAATACGCCCTGGTCAACACCTACAGCGAGAAGAGGGCCTGTAAACTGGAGCACATTCCCTTGGAGAACTTCAGCATCCCCAAGACCTTCCAGAGCAGAAACATTCCCTTTTGTTGGGTGCTGAAAATCCCCAAAGAGGAGATCCAAGTGGGCGGTAAGTGCTGTTGTTCAGCCCACAGCCATGACCAGATGCCACGGTGGGGTCCTCCCTGCTCTCTTAGAATTATAGGATCATGGAATGAGTCAACCAGGTTGGAAAAGACTTTAAAATCATCCATGGCACTAAAGACCTTGGCTACACGGTGCAGGAACACTTCCAGGGACGGTGACTCCAGCACAGCCCTGGGCAGTTCCAATGCCTGAGTACCCTCTTGGTGAGGACAGCTCTCCTCATAGGCAACCTAAACGCCCCCGGGAGGAGCTGGAGGCTGGTTCCTCTTGTCCTATCACTTGTTACTTGTGAGAAGACACCAGGTATACCTGGTCTAAAGATCTCTAGAAGCTGCTCATATAAATAAGCTTATTTTTCCTCCCTGTAATAAAGCTCACAGTTGTCACCCAAGTGACAGCACCGAAATCCTGTCCAGATTATGGGTGGCACCTCTTGTTGCAGATGGTTTCATGCTGTTGGGGCTCAGCCCAGCTTGGTGTCTATATTTTTCTCCCAAACTTCTCCTCTTCACAAGAGCATGGACCATCTTTGAACAGCTCCACTGCCATTTTCCTAGAACACCCACCTCCACCCCTTCGGTCTCAAAGGGGCCCAGCCACCAGATGGAGGTGAACTGGAGAACTGCTTCTTTGCACACACCACTTCCTGGAAATCCCTTGAGGCTATGGAGAGAAAACTGGACAGGTACACGGAGAGCAGCATTGTCTGTCTTGGGGACCCAGAGGAAAGAAAACACTTTGAGGTCACCTGCCAGTCTGTAGATGCGGAGAGTACCCCCCAAAACCTCTGTGGAGCCAGCAATGTGATCCCAGAAAACCAGACTGGTTTGTGCTGGAAGGGACCAGTTCCAATCCCCTGCCAAGGGCAGGTACACCTTCTGTTACAGGATGTCTCTTCATCTTCTAGTTACGAGACGTCTCCTCACAAGAGAGATGCTCCAGACCACTCCTGCTCTTTGTGGCCTCCGCTGGACCTCTCCAGTAGCTCCTTTTCTCTCCTGTGTTCAGGAGCCCCAAACTGGACACAGGACTCCGGAGGTGGCCTCACCATGGTTGAATAGAGGGGGAGGAATCACCTCCCTCAACTGCTGCTACACTGCTCCCAATGCACCCCAGGATGTCCCTTTTTTTTTCTTTGGGGGGGGGGGGAGTGGAAGCTGAGAGCCTTCTCCTGCCTGATTTCTTTAGCATGTACAACCTTCCTGGATGGACATGGCCCCACACAAGGTGTCCCAGGGTAGCAGCATCTTCCACCTCCCATCCTCCTTCTCCTTCCAGGACCAAGACGTTCTCAAAGAAAACCCATCTGGTGAAATGTTCTCTTCCTATTTCCCTTGTCCAGATCAGAGACAGTGTTGGAACCTTCATCCAAACTGTCATTGAGAAGCTGGACACCTCAGAGCATAAACTTCCTCAGCTCCTCTTTGTGCTTTATGCCTCCTTCAAGTATGGCATCAGCCTTCCCTCAGCCTCCATCACCAAGGCCGAGAAGCTCTTTGAGGACATTGGATTCTTGCAAGAAGAAGAACTGAGTGGCAAAGGTGATTTGGACTGGGCAACCTGCTCGCTGTGGCTCAGCTCAGTTGTCCCCACATGTTCCCACGTGTTCCATGAGCTCTCACATGGGGTGTTTGAGGGTGATTAAACCTAGATTGGTGGCTTCAAGCCCATTGGGTCCTTCTTGGCTACTCTAGGCACCTTGTTTCATATCTCTGATGTTGGGTGTCCCATGGAGGTGTCTTGCTCTGAGCTCTTTCCAGGCAGGATGGGGGACAAGCCTCCGTCCCATGTTGACACACATCTCCTACAGCGTCCCAGAGGTTGCCTGTGGGAAGTTGGTCATTTTGGGCTTTTTACCTGCAGCAAATACTTCCCAGCTCTGAAGGAACTCTGTCTCAAGACCACTGATGGCACCTTGTGGATCTGGTTGGTCCCTCTGCTCTATGCGATTGAGAAGAGAGAAGATGCCTTCGTCCAAAGTGTCCTTCCTTTAGAAGCCTTTGAAAAGCTGAGGAAGGACAAAGAGAAGCAAAGGTGGGTCTGGAAGGTTGTAGTGGGCTGAGGGTAATGATCCTGCTCTTCAAAGGGCTTTTCATTCCTTCTGCTTGGTGGCTTCTCAAGAAGCTGCTGCTTCTCCTTGCCATGGCATGTCCCCTGCCCTGGAGGTGTTGAAGGAACATTGGTGGACCTCAAGGGTAGGATGGAGCCGAGTCCTGTGTGGTCTTATCCAGACAGCTGGATGGGAGAAGTCCTGGGGAGAGAATGGGTTGGAAGGTGCTTTTGAATGTTGTCTAGTGCCCCCCTGTCCCAGGCGGGGACACCTCTCACTAGACCAGGCTGCTCAAAGCCCCATCCAACCTGGACTTGAACACCACCAACAACAGGGCAGATGTCCCTGTCCATGCAGGGATGATCCTAGAAGCTTCTTTCCAACCCAAGCTGAACCCAACCCATTCTACCACTGTGTTTACCAGTTATGGTGCCATCTCCACCACCACCACCATGCCTTCTGGGTCTCCAAAGCCCACCTGATATTCCTGACCTGCTTTCCTAGGAAAGTCCTGAAGATGGTGGGTGCTCACAAGACCTTGATTAGAAGCTGTCCTCTGCTGGCAAAGAAGGTTTTTCAGATGCTGGCCCTGAAGAACTTCATGGAGGCCCCTTTGGCTGACACTTGGCAGGTTGCCTTGGAGTCCTTGTACTTGCGCATCACAGAAGAAAGGACAGATCTGCCTGTAAGGACACCTGCCTGGTGGAAGACCTTCTTCTGCTCTGCAGGAGTTGGAAGGCTATTTAGCCATGGATCAGGATGTGTCCTGGGTTCCTACAGAGATTTTCAGCAAGACTGAAGGTCTTCATAGTAGAAACCAGGGCTTGGAGCTGAATCCTGAGACCAAACACAAGGAAATCCCTTTAACCTGGCCAGAAAGGTCCATGCTTTAGTGTGGAAGCTCCTCAGGTGTGGGAGCACAAGCCATCTCACATTGGTCCTCAAGGTCTTTCTGTTCTGCTTTTCAGGAAGAGGATTTGAACGTGGCCTTGAAAAACATTGCCACCGGGATGGAAACCTGGGTCAAGGATTTGTGAGTCAGGGCTTCTTGAAAGAAGAAGGTGGAGGATCTAGGGAGGGAGGAATAGATGGATGATGGGTGGAAGGATGGATGAATGGATGGAGGGATGGATGGATGGATGGATGGATGGATGGATGGATGGACAGAGGGATGGATGGAGGGATGGACGGAGGCGTGGATGGAGGGATGGATGGAGGGATAGATGGAGGGAGCCCTGGACGAGCAGAAAGCAGGTGGCTGCCATGAGCTGCCCAATACTTTTTTGATGTCTCTATGGCTGACGAGCATGGAGACCCTCAAGGGTTGTGTCCATTGGATCTGCCCACATCTCCCAGCTGCAGAGTGTGGCTGTGCTCAGATAGCGACTGCAAAAGCAAGTGCAAGAAGCCATTGGCCCTGTCCTATGTGCACAGGTGCTCGTCAGGGTCTTCAAAAGCACCGCTGAAGGCCTTCCCCAAGGATGAGGACATGCAGTGCCTGAGCCTGGGGTACCTGCTGCTGAAGCACTTCTTACAGGAGCAGGCGTGCTCAGTGCCCTTCAGCTCCGTGCTGGCAGTGCTGCAGATCCTTGGGACGTCTGTGGACATCACAGAGTTACTGCAAATGCACAAGGTGAGGATGGGGCCTGGGGCTTGTCAACAGGGCTCAGCCTCCTGCCTGCAGCAGAGGAGAGCCCAGAGCTCGTGCCTCACTCTCCTGCTCTTGGGTTTCTGAAGGAATTCCAGCTGTTCACCTCAGAGGAAATGTTTGAAGAGTTTTCTGGTTTCACCAAGCCGTGCCTCCAGATGTGGCACCTGTGAAGAAGGCATCCTTCTTGAAGGCCTTCGATGTGAGTGAGGAGACCAACATGAGCCATTGGTAGCTTGAGGTGTTTCTCAAGGTCAGCTGATGGGTTTGGCTCTCCCTCTACAGACACGGCAGCAGTTGATCTCAGTGAAGATCCTCTGCACAAGGTGGACCAAGTTGTGGCGGGGCTTGCTCCAGGATATGTTTAAGAACTGGCTGGAGAAGGTCGGTTATGAAGACCTACCAGCAGCTGGGGGAAGATGCTCCAGGTCTTTGCCTCAGTGGTGGGACTTGAGGTGGTGGGTAAAGGCCCAGAAAGCAGCCGCCTGTCAAGCGGTTCCTTGTTGTAGGTTGAGGACAATCACCTCATGGACTTCTGCCAACATTTCCTGAAGATGGAAAAGAGCTATGACATGGAGCTGGGGAGCTGCTTTATCAACCACATCATCCAGTGTATCAGAAACATTGGCAAGAACAAGGTAGGAGAGTGCTTCCCTTCCTGGGGCTGCAGGAGGTCTCCACATTTCACCATGCCGACTCTCATTGCTCTGTGTTGGGTGAAGAGTGTGGGAAAGGTCCTTCTGAAGCAGCCACCAGCCCACAAAGCCCCTAACGAGGAGAAACTTCTCATCCTTCCAGGAACCCATGCTCAAATCCTTGATCTCTGTGATCGTCAAGACAAGGAAACCGTCTGCTGCGAGGCTGCGGCCCGTTATAGTGGAGAGGATGCTGTCAGTGATGGAGACGCTGAGAAGTGTCGCCAAGTTTGATGAGAACACTGGCCCTGTGCTGGCCAACCTGCTCAACAAGGCTGAAGTCTGTGACCTCCTTTCTGATGTCCGCGAGTGTCCCCTGAGCAGCTCTCTTGGGAGAAGATCTTGGTTTGGACGCCAGATGGGAAGGCCAGGTCATTGCACAGGAGTCTTTCCATTGGAATCACAAAATGAGAGGGACGGGGAAATGATTTTTAAAGTGATAAAATAAGGTTTCATTCAGGACTGGAGAAACATCTCCCTTTCTTTGTCCCATCACAATGGTGCTTCATTGAGCACTCAATAAGGGTGGGGCTTGCTGTTGAGGAGAAGACATAATGGAGCCAGAGCCTTGTCCACACAAAGACAGTCAAGGATTAGAACAAGAGTGGCTCTTCACCACACTTGGAGGGTTTCCATGGACAAAGGGTGGTCTGAGGCCAGTATTAGCCATGCTTTGCTCAGGTCGTGGAGAAGAGGAGAGTTTGTGGCTGTTGCTCCCTGCTCCACCTTCTGGCACCACCAGAAAGACTCTGGGCTGGTTGCCTCCATAGCTAACTTTCCCATTGTAGCTGTTGGCTGTGGTGGGATTGTCCTGCCAGCTCCTGTTGGCCACAAGAAAGACAACCAACATCTTCTGTGCTTGGAAGCCCTCCATGCCCACCAGAGCTGGCTGTCCAACCTCAGATACAATCTCCTGGGTGGTCTCCAGACTTTGTTTCAGGCAGGGGGAATTCCCCAAACGTTTTCCAGAGAAAATCTGGGAACTTCCCAAGATGGTGGTTTTGATGGTTCAGCTAGAAAGCCACCAACATCTGTCCTTGACACCAGTGGGGTGATGGAACCCCATGAGCTGGTTCTTCCTGAGGATCTGGCTTCAAAAGAAACATGTCTTTGATGAAATTCCATTGATTTTCCAGGAGAAGAAGAGGGCAGGTGCTGTTTTCAGCTCAGCAATGATGCTAAGGCCCTCCTTGACTGGGTGTCTGCGCTCTTCTGCTTTGTGGGACCTGCATTCTCTTGGGAGACCTTCCCTGCAGCATCCTGAAGAGCATCTTAAAGCATGGGGAGCAGTTAATGAAAATGTTGTGCATCTGTGATGAGTTCCGTGTCCAACTTGAGGGTGTTTTCATGGATACATGGCCAGTGGGAGATAGATCTATGGGGTAACAACCTAAAATGCTGGGAAAACTACAAATTGTCTGCAAGAGGAGCCCGGAAACTTGGAAGTCCAAGTGGAAGAGTTGCTCAGTCTTCCCAAAGGGGTGATTTTAAGTTATTTGAGAAGCAGGAGGAGCAAAACTACTCTTTTTTTCTTAATGCAGTTGAAGCTTTGGGGTGTTTGTGGAGTTAGTTTTGAAGTTTTGGGGTGTTCGTGTTATTTATTGGCAGGATTGGGCTGGTGGAGCTCCCTGGTGACAGGCCTTGCCTTCAGACCCAGTGCAACCCCAGCTGTATCTACTTAAAACCCAAAGGAAAGGGAGCAAGTTCTCCTCTTTTAGCTCTGAGAAGAAACTGTACGGATATTTTGTTGATGTTTTGGGCTCAGATAATGAAGTCATGGATCTTTTTGGTGGTTTTGGCCGCAGGGCTGCTTTGGGGAGGAGCTGTAGGCTTTCTGCAGGCTGAAAATCATCTTGATTTTGACGGCAGGGGTCAATTTTCCTACAGCTTTTCTCTTTCCAAGGGTTCTTCTTCAGGTCTGGGTCTTCTTTTACCAGATTCCTCTTTCACCAAGAGTCTACCAAAAGTGCTGCAGGTCAGGAAGCAGGAGTTTGAGCAACTGGAAGAGGAGAAGAAGCAATGACAGTCCTTTCTGTGCCTGTGCCGTGACATGGAGGACATGATCAAAGGTACTGGTTTGGTTAATGGGGTCCCTGCTGTGTTTGTTGGGTGCAGAGATGTGTTCTAAAATGCAGAGTCTCACAGTGGGGTGGAGGGAAATGTGATCAGGGCACGTGTTGACATGGAGAAACGTGTTATGTGGGTTCCTTCTTGCTGTCTCTACTTGGTTTAGTGGATACAAGCAGCGTGGATAAAAGCATTAAGGACAATAACAGCTTTAAGGATCAGACCTTGGTGAGGAAGTTCCTCATTGATGGCATGAGTGAAATGGAATCGCACATCCTCGATGATTATCAGGACATAATGCAAAAACTGAATGTGGTGGAGAGAAGCCAATGCTTCTGGAACCTGTTCAAGAGGAGAGCACAGCATATCATAGCCACAGCCCCTGAAGACCAAGTTTTGTCCATAGCAGATGTGGAAGAAAAGATTTACAAGCCAGCCATGGCTGCCTTTGAGAAAACCTACCAGTCCCTCAACAACTTCTCCATCATCCTCGGGGCAGTGCAGAGCCAGTTCAAGACAGTGCTGGGACAGCACGATCAGCTCTGTAAGGCATTTGAAATCATGGAGAAGAGCGAAGGCACAAGGCCTGGAAGAGCTCCTTGGATCCCTGCGGCACTGGAGAGGATTGAAAACTACCTGACTCTCTCCGACGTGGTGACCACCGCCAAAGTGATTGAGGACCTGAGACAGATGCTGCAGCTCAATGGAGATTTCCAGGTTCTCAGCAACGTGGCAAAATACGTACGTAGGAGACGCGTGGGCCCCTGGGGTGGGTGCTCCTGGGAGTACCCAAAGCTCCATGTGGGAGCTTCTAATTCAATCCCATCAGGTTTGATTCCTTCTGCCTCCCCCATGGAGATGCTGTGAGGGCTGGTGCAGCTCTGCTCTGGAGCCAGGCTGAGAGAGCTGGGCTGGGTCAGCCTGGAGAAGAGAAGGCTCCTTAAGGGGAGACCTTAGAACAGCTCCAGTGCCTAAAGGGGCTGCAGGAAACCTGGGGAGGGGCTTCTACAACAGCGTGTAGGGATGGGACATGGAGTAACAGCTTCCAACTGGAAGAGGGAAGAGTTAGATTGAATATAAAGTTTTCCACCATGAGGGTGCTGTGGTGCTTGCACAGGGTACCAGGGAAGCTTTGGTTGCCCCATCCCTGGCAGTGTTCAAGGCCAGGTTGGACACAGGCCTCGTAGCAACCTGCTTTAGTGGAAGGTGTCCCTGCCCGTGGCAGGGGGTTGGAACTGGATGAGCTTTAAGGTGCTTTCCAACCCGAACCAGTCTGGGATTCTGTGATGGTGGAGACCTACAGGGATACACTCAAGAGCAGACTTGGGTTTGATGCAAAGAACTCATCTGGTTTAGGGAGGAGGAGGTAGGACCAAGCTTCTTTCCTCCTCTTCCCAATAGACACAGGTTGGGTTTTGTTTTTTCCCCAGGAAAAGCAGGAATTCAAGAAGAAGTGACTTGATTTTATGACCCAAGACTTGATGAAGGTGAAAAAACAATTGAGCAGCATTCCCCAAGGAGTTTTGAACTTTGTGAAGGAACTTCTGGAATGTTCAAGGAGAGGTTTCACCTCCTGGATCAAGACCATAATAAAAGGTGGGCTGAAAAGGAGGAAGTCCTCATATATGGACATCTTCCAACATGGTCTAGTGGAAGGTGACTTTGCGTGTGGCAGGGATTGGAACCGGATGAGCTTCAAGATCCCTTCCGACCCAAACTATTCCAGGGATCTATGATATAACGACAGAGGGAAGACATGTAGTTGTTGTCCCCACATCCAGCACAGAGTTTCATGAGTCAGAGCAGAGAAATACCTCAAATCTTCCTCTTATTCTCCCTTTTTCATTCCCAACTTCCCAGACAAGACAGAAATCCCCATATTTGTGGAACTGGCCTCAATTTCTGCAGGTGAAAATGGCACAGATATTGACTGAGTGGGCTCCTTCCAGGATGCCATGGCTGCTTCTGCCCCCATCGTCTTAGACCTGAGTCCCACAGCTGGCTTTGACCAGTTCTCAGAAGCTTTGTCTTTCATCGAAGATGCCATTGCCAAAGATGGGAAGCTTCCCGAGAAGCTGGTGAGTCTTCAAGTCCCATGTCCAAAAGTCCACTTGGACACTTGCTGTGAGGCCCAGTTGCTGAACCATAGGTATGTAAAGTCATTCAAGATGGTTTCCCCATGACATCCATCTGGCCCTGGTAGGACCTGGGCAGAGGCTGGGCTCTTTTTTGGAGTGGTAGCCTGGTGGAACATCTCAAATGACCTTACACAAATGTGTGGGCAACTGGAGACCAACTAGGTGTTGTGAATAAGAGTAAATGAGTTCTGGAGTCTACAGCTTAGGATCCTCAGAAGAAACGGTCACAGAAATGCCACCCATATGAGACTGGAGGGGGCAGTAGTGCTCCATGTCCCTCCAGCTGGCTGCTGGGGCTCCCCTTGGTTCTTCTTTTGCAGAGAGATTCCTTTGATGAGAAGTGGTTAAAGGTGATTCACGAATCTCATGGCTCTGTGGAGCAGTCTTCAATCTCTCAAACCAGAAGCATCAACAGAAATGGGGAGTTTGCCATCTCAGCACCTCGAAAATGCAAGGTAAAGCATCTCAAAAGGTGGTTTCTTGTACTGTTCTGATTTTTAATACTATGGGAAGAAGGGATCTTTCTTTGAATCATCTTCCAATAAGCATTCCAGGTTGCCAACAGATCTTCAGCTGGGTTTGAATTCATTTTCTCTTAAACCTGGAGTATTTTCAGCGGAAAAGGGTTTTTTCCTCCCTCCAAGCGAAGTGGTACGAGACATGTGGAGTCCTGGCATGGAGCATTTCAACTCAAAGGCCATGTGGTGACGTTGGTTGACTTCTTTCCTTCCCAGGCTATGCTTGCGAACTGTGTCTCGTTGCGACTGTTGACTGACTGTGAGAAAAGCACATCTCCAGCAGCCCCCAAGGACAAGCAGTACAGCTTTCCTGAGCTCAGGGAGCTCCAGAACAAGCTTATGTTGATCACCACCAAAGTTGAGCAGGGCAGAGAGGAGACAAACTGTTTCTTGGAGGTAAGTCACAGGGCACCACCAACGTCTGCCTGGAAAAGAGGGCCTGTGGGGCTCAGGTATTTTCTGGAATTATTTCCAGGAGACTCATCCATTACCTGCAGCTCTGCCCTTTCAGGAGGCCTTTCTAGGACAAAACACACTTCCCAAGCTACAGAGGTGGGATTTGCTTCCCTAGGCATCGTTCCTCACTTGTGCTGCCCAACAGCCTATCCAAAACCTTTCATACATCACTATGAAGGGACTCATGGAGTGGTTTGGATTGGCAAGGACCTGACATCTGCATGAGACCCAAACTGAGCAAATCTCTCCACAGAAGCATAGTGGGCCACCTTCATAGACTCACAGAATGGTTTGGGTTGAAAGGGACCTTGAAGCTCACCCAGTTCCAACCCCCCTGCCATTGACAGGGACACCTTCCACTAGAGCAAGCTTGTAAGAAAGATGAAGAGAGAACTTTCAGCAGGGCCTATGAGGACGGGACAAGGGGGAACGGCTTTAAACTGACAGAGAGGAGATTGGGATGAGCTCTTAGGCAGAAGCTCTTCCCTGTGAGGGTGCTGAGGTGCTGGCACAGGGTGCCTAGAGAAGCTGTGGCTGTCTCGTCTCTGGCAGTGTTCAAGGCCAGGTGGGGCACAGGGCCTTGGAGCAACCTGCTCTAGTGGAAGGTGTCCCTGCCCATGGCAGGAGTTGGAGCTGGATGAGCTTTAAGGTCCTTTCCAACCCAAATCAATACACGATTCAAGTTTGCTCTCCTAAATTTCAGCATCCTGACCCCGCTCTTCCAGCCCACATTCCTGAAGGTTGCCCACCAGGGTATGATCCCTGCAGCCCAGGCTGCCACCGGCCCGGGCATCCCTCAAGAGTTCATCCATGTTGGTGAGCATCAGGTCTGCTGATGCACTTCATCTGGAGAGACTGCCTGGCACCTGAATGAAGTAATTGTCTGCCCTTGACTCTCTCCCAGAGCCTCCTGGACTCCTCACAGCCTGGAGTGATGCATCTCCAGTAGATCCCAGGGCGCTGACATCCCTCAGCAGGATCAGAGCCTGTGAGCGTGATGCTTCCCATAGCTGAAGTCAGGAGATTTTGTCAGCAGGGTCCTCTCAACGAGGCATCCTGTAGAAAGCATGAGGTTTCCACTCTTGGCTTGGCTCCCAACTTGTCCTTCTCAGAAGAACATGCCCGAGCTCCCTCAAGACATTTCATGTGCATTTCCCTCTTGGTTCCTAATACACCCCCAGCCCCCTACTCTTCTCTGCTGCCCAAAACTCCTTCCTTTTCTCTAAGTTTAATCTGAAAATCTGTAGAGGTCTGGACAGCTTCTTGGTGAAGACTGTGTTGACCCAATTGGTCAGATGAATCCCAACAGACCAGCTTTTCTAAGATACACCCAGCTTCTCAAAGGGTAGACCCAGCTTCTCAAAGGTAGACCCAGCTTCTTAAGGATAGACCCAGCTTCTCAAAGGTAGACCCAGCTTCTCAAAGGTAGACCCAACTTCTCAAGGGTAGACCTGGCTTCTGAAAGGTGATTGTAGAAGGGCAAACCAGGCATGCAGCCAAATGCTCCAGTCCCTTCCTCATCCTCCCTCCCTGTTGCATCCATGTCTCTCTTGTACTGGAAAAGCAGGACCTGGGTGGTGGTTGGAAGCTGCCAAGAACAGGATGCAGTAGGTGACCCATCCCCTGTTGTGTCTTTGGTGTGTTATATATACTGGAAAAAGTCGAAATGGTTGCAAAGTTGTACCTGGAGCTTCTCAGTGTTGGCAACATCCTCTTCATTGACTGGAAGGCTGATATCTACTGCCACCCCCAGCAACATGTGAAAGTCTACATGGAGTTTGGCATTGCTGGGATCCTTGTTCAGACCACAAGGGCCCTCCTGGAGGAGCTGGGCAACCTCTCGAAAGCCATGGAGCATTGCTTGGCCAAGTGGAAGAAGTACCTGGAGACTCAAAGAGATACCTACTATCATCTCAACCTGTTCACTGCCCACCAGCTCTTCTGTTTGTGCAGCCAGCTGGCCAGAGTCCAGAAAGGCACCACAGAACCACAGGTTCTCATCATGCTTTCCATCATCAAGCATGACATTCGAGCAGAAGATATCCAAAGAGCCCTGCAGGATGCGCTGATGACTCCCCTGGAGTCCATCCCTACATTAGCGGAAGGTGAGGAATCGGTTATGTGGCAGGACTACATCATCTGCTTCCCCCAGCTCATCCAAAGCTTGGCTGAGTCGGGCTACAATGAGGCAGTGGCAAAGGCGGCCTTGCAGAGCTGCTTGGAAACCTCCCCCCATGCACCCATCACGGAGCAGATGATGATGGATTTTGCCTTTGAGCAAGGTGAAGACAAGGACTTGGTTGAGCAGCTCAGCAAGTCCTATGAGAGGACAAGAGAAACCTTCTTGCAGAAGAGCCGTAAGTTCAAGACCAAGCCCAGTGACGTCGACCGGGTCTCCTTCAACTCTCCGGCGCACCATGAGTTGGCTGCCTCCTTTGAGAGCTTGCCATCTCTTTATGACAAGGTGATCCTCATCTGCGATGCTTACTGCACGAAATTCCCTGGCCACCAATCCCCAGCCAGACCAAACCGTGCACCCCCCACTGTGCTCCCCCACCCTTCCAAGTCTCTGCTCTCTGTTTTTACATCCTGGACATGACGTGCTGTGGTATGGAATACCTCTTTGGTCAGTTTGGGTCAGATGTCCTGTCTCCTTCCTGCCGGCTTCCCCTCCTCTCTGTCAGAGCATGAGACTCAGAAAGTCCTTGGTCAGACCAAAACATCACCAAGCAGTAACTGAAAACATGGTGTTATCAGAGCTGTTCCTAGGCCCAAAATCAAAAACACAGCGCTGCACCAGCTACCAAGAAGGAGAAAAATGACTGCTGCTGCTGAACCCAGGACCCCATGTAGAGGACCTTTCCTCTCCACTGCTGGCATTAGAAGGGTGGGAAGTGAGCGAGGGAGACGGTTACTCCACACCTCACCTTCTATTTTGTTTCCTTTGCAAGGGGTCCTACCTTCCCACCATGCCTGGAGACCTGCTTTTTTATACATACAACTGGAAAATGAGTGAGACAGAGAAGATCTGGAGTAAGTATTGGGGGAATCTCACTGCTCTTGTGCGTGTTAGGGACCCACCAGCAACTGATAGAGATTGGCCAAGGGATAGAGGGAAGGGGTTAAAGACTCCTGCAGGCCATCTCCATCCTTCTGAGTAGAAGGTGGAGTTCATCCTTCCTGATCTCCACCTGCATGGAGCAACTCTGTGTCCTTTGTGAGAAGTTCTGTGAGAGGCATGTGGTGGGGCTGGATTCCAGGAAGTGGGTGTCAGGCCTGTTCACCCTCTTGGGGAGTGTACAGCCATGTTCCCATCATGGAGGTTGCGGTGGAGATGACAGACTAACCACGTCCTCTTTCTAGGCTGCCAGTGTGGCTTGTACTGGGTTGTCACCAAAGTAAGTGCCTCCTTCTGGCTGGTGGTCTTTGCAGCTCTGTCTTCTTGCGTTTCTCATTGCATCTCTGTCACTTCCATGGGTGGGATGGAGCTTCTCAGGTCTTCTTCTGGCTCCCAGAGGTGCCCATCCCCTTTGCACAATCTTGAAACACATCTTGGTCTCTTGACTTGGCTGCTTCCTCTGGGTGGCTGCTATAGACTCACCTGCTGCTGCCCTGATCCTCTCCTAATGTGGACTCCAATGCCACCTCTGTGCCAAGTGGTCTTTAAGCTGCAAGAGCAACTGCAAGGCTCAGAAGCCAACTGGGCTCTTCTCCAACTCAGTTGGGTTCATCTCCCAGCAAGGCACTGGACTAAATGGAGCTGGGATTTGCGTCTCCCCATGGAGTGCTTCCAGATCTTGCTTAATCTAATCCCCAAACTGACTCCTAGGCGTGTCCCAGGAATAACCTAGTTGGTCTGGAGATGTTCGTTCACATCTCCTCCCGCCTCTTGTTGGCTGTTGCAATGAGCCCATGTAGAAAGCCAGGCAGAAGCCATGGAAATCCTGTAGGTGCCCTCAGCTTTTGGTTGAAGCCTTTAGCACCGGGGCAGTCTCCCAGTCTCCTCTCTTACCCCACCCTCACGTGTCCAAATGCAGTGTGGGCTTCCCACAGAAGTGAAGAAGTGCAAGTGCGAAGCTGCCGTTGGGGGAACCTATCACAGACCTAAGAAAGGCTTTATGCAGAAGGAAGTGTAAGTCAACCTTCTGCAGCCCCAGAGGTCTTCACCCATCCACCTAACCCTCCCACTGTGCCCTGAGCACAGGGGAAATGGCCAAAGCAAAGGCCTCTTTGCCCCATGGTCCCATGGTGAAGCCCAGCACAAGACATGGTGGGTGATTGCTCTTTCTTGACTCAGCTCTGAGGATACAAGGGAGAAAGGCTACATCCTGGAGAGCCCCATGTCACGGAGGACCGAGCAGGAGAGGTGCCTGTCCCCTGCCTGTGTGGCTCTGGCGAGAGCTCTGCTCCATTCCTCCCTCCTGCTGGGGATCTACATGGACAAACAGGTCAGTGAGCAGCACCCCTTGAGGAGTGCTCAGCCCAGCTTGGGAGGAGACCTCCTCGGGAGCCTAAGGGAGGAACCTGCCACATCCTTCAGGCCATTCTGGACCTAATGAGAGAGAAACCAGAGGATGTGGAAAAGCTCTTCTGGTGCCACCATCAGAAAGGCATGGAGTGCCTGGCAGAAGCACTCAGCAGGAATACAGAGGATGCCCTGCTGACTGTGCACCTCTTTCTACAGCACCTATGCAAGGACAGCTCAGCAGGTGGGGAGATGCTGGGGAGCAATGGGAGGTCACAAGAAGGCTTGTGGTGGTTGGGTTCTAACTAGGACCAGTGTCATTGTGTCCTCCTTCCTGGGATAGCCTTCATCCCAGGAAAGCAGTGAGAAGACAGTGAGGACCATGAGGGCAGGGAGCTCATTCAGAGCACTTGGTTCAGAGCAGCTTGAGGGAATAAGTGAACTAGGAGGTACAGAGCAGTCAGTCTCACCTCTGCCAGGCAAATCTTGGAGCAGATTCTCCTGGAAGGCATGCTGAGGTACAGGAAAACCAACACGGTGCTTGGTGACAGCCAGCATGGCTTCACTAAGGGAAAATCCTGCCTGACCATCTGGTGGCCTGCTATGATGGGGCTGTGGAACTGATGGACAGGGGTAGAGCAGTTGATGTCATCTACCTGGACTTGTGTAAAGCCTTTGACACCGTCTCACATGACATCCTTGTCTCTAAGTTGGAGAGACATCAATTTGATAGGTGGACCACTCGGTGGATAAAGAACTGGCTGGATGGCCGTACGCAAAGAGTAGTGCTCAATGTCCAGCTGGAGACCAGTAACGAGTGGTGTCCCTCAGGGATCGGTGTTGGGACCGGTCTTGTTCAACATCTTTGTGGGTGACATGGACAGTGGGATTGAGTGCACCCTCAGCAAGTTTGCCGATGATACCAAGCTGTGTGGTTCGGTTGATACACTGGAGGGAAGGAATGCCATCCAGAGGGACCTTGACACACTTGTGAGGTGGGCAGATGCCAACCTGATGAAGTTTAACCGTGACAAGTGCAAGGTCCTGCACTTGGGTCGGAGCAATGCCAGGCACAGCTACAGGTTGGGCAGAGAAGAGATTCAGAGCAGCCCAAGGAGAAGGACTTGGGGGTGTTGGTCGATGAAAAAATGAACATGAGCCAGCGGCAGTGTGCGCTCGCAGCCCAGAAAGCCAACCGTATCCTGGGCTGCATCAAAAAGAGTGTGACCAGCAGCTCGAGGGAGGTGATCCTGCCCCTCTACTCTGCTCTCGTGAGACCTCACTTGGAGTATTGTGTGCAGTTCTGGTGTCCTCAACATAAAAAGGACATGGAACTGTTGGAACAAGTGCAGAGGAGGCCACGAGGACGATCAGGGGACTGGAGCACCTCCCGTATGAAGATAGGCTGAGAAAATTGGGGCTGTTCAGCCTGGAGAAGAGAAGGCTGTGTGGAGACCTCATAGCAGCCTTCCAATACTTGAAGGGGGCCTATAGGGATGCTGGGGAGGGACTCTTCTTGAGGGACTGTAGTGGTAGGACAAGGGGTAATGGGTTCAAACTTAAACAGGGGAAGTTTAGATTGGATATGAGGAAGAAATTCTTTACTGTAAGTGTGGTGAGGCCCTGGAATGGGTTGCCCAAGGAAGTGGTGAATGTTTCATCTCTGGCGGAGTTCAAGGCGGGGTTGGACATAGCCTTGGATGGCATGGTTTAGTGGGAGGTGTCCCTGCTCATGGCAGGGGATTGGAACTGGATGATCTTAAGGTCCTTTCCAACCCTAACTATTCTATGATTCTATGATTCTATGACCAGGCTGAATCCCTTCCTTCAGCAGGGGTAAATGAAATCCCAGCCTGTCCTGGCCTGGCTGTCCTGTCTGTTGATGGAACAAGAAACACGCTGCCCACAGAAGTTATATGAAGGCATGCAGATGCCTTGCTGACAACAAGAACACTTGTTGACATGGCTCAGTGGTGGACTTAACAGTGTTTCATTAATGGTTGGAGTTGATCTTTAGGGTCTTTTCCAACATAAATGATTCCATGATTGTTGGCGAAGGGAAGTTTGGTCACCATATGGGAAAAGCGTACACCATATAGCTGTCAGCAAACTTCAAATTTTATTAACAAAGATACCTGGTTATATACACTAAATAATGAGCCTCATACATATTGCAAAGCTGAGCTCCTAATTGGTTAACCTTTAAAATGTTACTCTTATCTTATTTCTGCATACTTGCAGTTTACAGTTAGCATGGTTAGCTTGAAAGACGCTTTGTTACAACAGGGCCCTATTGTCCAGAGGGACCTTGTGGTCCAGCTGGACCAAGGGAGTCAATGGGAGCCTGATTATCAACAGAACCAGGGGAGTCAGCAGGACCTTGCTAACTTTTCCCAAGACTTCTGCACGTACACGAACTTTAGTAACCCTCAGGCGAGGCCTCAATGCCCGTGGGTCACTACCTTACAATTGTCAAGCAATTGTCTGGATTGCTCATAGGCCTAGTTCTGTTGCTAATGAGACATCAAATTCATCTGGCTATGGCCTTTATCCACTAGCCATTCGTCAATAAAACTCTCCACATTTCCCCCGTTTTCTTTTTGGGCTAAAAGCACATTATTTATAGCCTTCATGGTCATAGTTTTTACACAAGAAATAAGACATCTGATAATCAATAATCCTACTATGAGCACAATCAAAATCACAAGTCCTTGTTTCACTAGCTCTCTTAGCCAGCCTGATAAACCCTAGCCACTTAACAATGTGTTTAACGGGCTCTGCCATTCTTGCAATTTCTTCATGTTGACATTTAACTGTTTGATTTTATCATGAATGGACTGAGATTTATCAGTAAGGTTAAAACAACACATTCTGTCAAATTCTTCACAGCCATGACCATGAGCAAGTAATAAAAAATCAATAGCGGCGCGATTTTGCAAGGTCGCTTTTCTTATACTATCAGCTTCTGTAGCAAGATCATACAAGATTTTAGAGGTTATATTGATTTGTTTTCCTGCCCAACATGTTAAAGCTTTGATTGCTAAAGCATTATGTACAGAGCTAAGAGATGGCAAAAATATAGCAGATGCAACTGTTGTTGCAGTGTCCTATAAGAGTACTGTATCAGAGCAATTACCATCCAGAACCTGCAATGCTCTTTTTGCTCGATGTTGCTTTTGATGTTTTCTTGGTGTTAACAGTGTTAATTTTCCAATATAACATGGTCCTCTAAATGGTTTACAAGGGATACCAGGCTAAGCTCCATTCCTACATATCAAAAAATATCCTGAAGGTAGTGCTTTGGCTCTGGTTTCTGGATATTTAATTTCTTGCATTGGGCAATAAGACTGATTATTATATCTCATATCTGAGGGAGACACATGAGTTTCAATTGGTCCTGCCATACTGGATATAGAACTAAACTTAATACATCTTTTTGCCGGTTTTGAACCCAATAAACTTAATTCTTGCAGATGTAAGATCATCTTTGTTAAATTCCTGATTAGTAAAGCATTCAAAGTAGACATAAAATTCCAAGAGGTAAGGTTAGCAGCTTATCTAATAACCGTAGTATTTAAAGGGATTGACAAGTTTACCCATTCATCTGTAAAATCAGAGAGATTAACAACCGGACTCCCTATCAGACAAATTTTAAATGGATTACCAGCCTGGTGCAATGATAAACAAAAGTCGTTTGTTCCTGTTTCGTGAGCCTATTTTGTCTAAACATTGTCCATATAATAACTATCAACCAGCTTCTCTGAGAGATATTGACTGAAGGCTGTCCGTAGGGTGAATGTCATCAGAAATGCAGATAAATACGATTCGCAAACACAATTAAGACTACACATTACACTATAAGCAGTCCAAATTACCAATAACACAATCGTCTTTAAACAGTTCATGTTCAGTTCTTTCTTTAGTGATCTTATTCTGTTGGTTCTTCTTCTGGATGTGTGTCGTTGCTATTTCCCGAGCTTGCTGATGTGACGTTTGGAGCAGGCTTAGTCCATTTTGCCGGCACCTACAAGGGTTCTGTAGGAGCAGAAACACACAGGCAGCTCCGTCCCCAATACAGAACTTTAGTAGGGTTTTGCCATATTCCAGTTTTGGGGTCTTTATACCTGACCCATATTTCCCTTTTTGTTTTTGAGCAATCCAGACTTAATTCATAGCACGAAATAGCATACTGACAATATGCTTCCATAAATAACAAAAGATTAAAATAATAATAATCAATACTGTTGAAACTGTTAAACTTTGTTTGATTACTATTCTTAGCTAACTACTAATACTTCAACTCTGTAACAACTTTTAAAATCAATCTCATTTTGAGAGTACTTGTAACTCTTGCACTCGTGAGAACTTAAAGTGTGTTTTTTGTAAGCAAGCGAAATTTACAGTCCAGCTCAGCAACCTTCTTATCTTAGCTCCTTCTTATCTTCCAGGCCTGCATTCTTGTTTCATTAATTGTCCGGGAGTTGCTTCTTTTCTACGGTCGGCTGCACAGTGGTAATCAGGAGTTACCCCTGCTACATGGTCAGCTGCACATACTTGCTTTCATTCAGAGCAGGCATATGTCCATTCTCTAACAAGAAATCATCCACATCTCCGCTTTTTCTTTTCTTGAGTGAGCCAAAGCTGTTTTACCAGGTTTTCAATCATATTACGAATACATTGCAAAATAGAAGGTATAATCATAACTATGGTCAAGATTACTACTAAAATCATTCCAATACCTTTAATCAGAGAAGTGAGCCAACCATTAAAGTCCCAAGATGTAAGAAGGGCATCTAATCAAGGAATTTTATCGTTCTAATAGATATCATGAAGTACTTTCTCATGCTTCTAAGTTTCTTTAACATCTTTCAAAGTCTTTCCAGACTGATCAAGATAACTACAACAAGATTCATTAATTAAAGTACATACTCTATTCACTTAAGCTGTTAATATATCTAAAGCCTTACAATTCTACAAAACTATATTTTTAAATAATTTACTTCTACTTGTATTAACAGAGTCACATACATATTGCCATTAAAAACAGCATAACAAACTTACACTGGAATCATTTTGTACACTTTGCTTTAGTCTTGCAGTCACATTACATCCTTTGTTACATTCTATAACTTGATATGGTTCTGGTCCTTTCCACTCATTATCATGTAGGTCTTTATATAGAATTGGTGGTTTGGGCAAGGAATTATCTGTTAGAAGTTACAAATGCTGTATTGCAGAAAGAGAATCAAAACTAGACAAATTTAAAAGCTTTTGTATAAATTACGCTTTGCAAACTGTTTGAAGAAAATCCTTACATTTCCCTTAGGTGTTTTCATGTATAATACCTGCTTTAGATGACCCTAGATCATATCTCCAACATATGCCAACCACAGGCTGCTTGGCCTACCTTTCTCTCCTATATAGCTCTCTGATAACAGGAGAGACCGTCCTTCACATCAAGGTCTGGCATGGCATGTGTCCCCACCACTCAACGCCTGCTGGGTTGCAGCCAGCAGCGGAGCTAAAGGTTCTTCTTGGTGGCAAACACAGAGGCCAACCCAGTCTTGCCCTTGACTGTGGTAGGAGGTATTTGGCCAACGTCAGTCGTGGCACCTTGTTGTCAGTGCAGAGGTTCACCTGCTTCATTCAGTAACAAGTCACTATTATGGCAAAGCACATACAGATTTACATTAACAGTATGTACAGGGTGCAGCAGCATGTTGAAGATGCCAGTGGCAGTGACAGACCAGCCGAAGAAAATTTTTCAGTAGTGATGTACTTCTACCTTCTTAATTCGTTCCATTACCTGCTTTATAACACTATCATTGTATTAGAATCTTTCTAGCTTTTGCCTTAACATTTTTTAGCAGCTGCTGCAAATTTGCATACTCTAATATCAGTTTTATAAGTGACAAATCCATACAATACAAGGTGTAGTTTCTTATTAGCAACTGGCTAGTAAGCACAGGTGGTTTTATATACAAAATTACAGCTTCTAATAAGAGCTACTTTACATGCACATATATTTAAGCTCCTGTAGCTAAGGTATTGGGTTTTTCCGCTCGTTTGTTCAGCTCATGACAAGGCTTCAGAAACTTTGCAAGCAGCCACCACGGACCTGTAGGTAGGAGGACACAAACATACCCTCTCCCCAAGGTTATCAGTTCTTGAGAAGTAAGACAAGTTACAGTGATTTCTTAAAGCGGAGGCATTCCGATAAAAAGGGATGTGAAGCAGCTGCAGAGGCAAGCTGCACAGTTAACAGTCAACGAGTTTGCAGTGTCATTAACCATTTTTTCTCTTCCTCTGCCACCCTGATGCTGTTTGGGTGGAGGTTGGTAAAACTTGGATTCTTCCCTAGGTTACTTTAAACACACTAAGCAGGACTGGACTGCCTAGCAGCAGCTACAGCTGCCAGCTTGCTGAGCAGCAGCCATAAATCTCTGCGGGCAGCAGCACTTTTCTATTAACCTTTTCTTGCCTAAAACGTTAATCTGCTACACATTAAAAACCTTTACATTAACCTAATAATAAAAAATACACAGAACACTGTCTGCCCTCAGCAGTCACACACATACACATACATTCATGGGATCCCATAAACACACTCCACAACTACAATATGTGAAACACAAAATGCAGACAATCATTATTTTCACTACATGGTCCCACGTACCGAACGTGGTGCAATGACCCTGTGAAGACAATCAGGAAGCCAGCTCCGAGCAGCATCATCGCAGTGCAGGGTGGCAGGCCCAATCTCAGCGGGCGTCCCCGCAGAGGCTCTGCCTCCCTCACATTGCATGAGGCTTGGGCTTTTGTACTAATCAAAAGGCACACTCATTCCAATGCAGGTGGCCAGCCTACATCGGGAGAAGTGGCCAACAGTATCTATAAAGGTCTGCAAGGGTCGATAGAAACACAGACGTAGTTACATTTGCTAACTTTTAGTACATGAATATCACAGAGAGACTATAAGCACACAATACATCTGCATCCCCCACCCATCTTACTTTTCCCTTTATAACTGTCCATTTATCATGGGGATCTAAATCAGGCTTCTTTTCCGGATCAATAGGTCTCAGGCCAAAAGGATTATCCAGGTCAGTATCAGAATTATCAGGCGTCAGAATCTCAGGAGCAGCAACAACAGTCTGATGAAAATGCACAGGCTCCTCATTAACGTGTTCTGGAGTTTCAGTGTTATCAAGTGCTGTGCTAGTGGCTCCTTCCATTATACCCGGACTACTACCCCGTTCCTCCTCCTCAATCGGGGGGGCAATGGGCTCCACTTCTTCTACTTTCTCTTCTTCTTGCATTTCCCACGCACGAGGAATCCTAATACTAGTCACAGCAGATGCAAGGGGCTCGCCTTCTGGTGGTCCTGTTTGTCCATACTCCCTATTTCTCCTATGTGCCTCAGCCGCTTTTTCTGCCGCTTTCCGCTCGGCTGCATACTGCAACAGTGCATTATACATCGTTCGCTACACTTTTCTCAGTTTCTTTGCTGTCTTATCATCCTCTAATACAGCTTCCCATAACACATCCCCAAATTTATGCCACTCATTTAAATCATGCACTGTATGAGGATCAACAAATAGTCCTTTTGCATATCCATAAGCTAACAACTCTGGAACCTCCTTTTTTAAATTAAGATCCCTGAGATTACGCTTTTCTAGAAACCTTGTAAATAAATCATATGCCACTTGCCTATCCTTGTTTAGACGTCAGCGCGCGCTGTTTTGCAGCTCTTCATAGGCTTCGGTGGCACGTACGACCCAGACCGCCGATTACGATCCTGGGGGCGCTTTTGGCCTCTTTGATGGCTTTTATTCGGCCATCGGCTTTTGCACCGTCCTGGGCTGCTAACAGGACTTGACCCTTCTTCGCTCAACCGTGGCGCAGTGTCCTACCGCTTATGCAACGTCTTTCCGATTAGCGTTTTCTCCGCTATTTCTTAGATCCGTCAGGGGTTCCTTAGGATCACATCGGGGTCACCATTTGTTGGCGAAGGGAAGTTTGGTCACCATATGGGAAAAGCGTACACCATATAGCTGTCAGCAAACTTCAAATTTTATTAACAAAGATACCTGGTTATATACACTAAATAATGAGCCTCATACATATTGCAAAGCTGAGCTCCTAATTGGTTAACCTTTAAAATATTACTTCTTATCTTATTTCTGCATACTTGCAGTTTACAGTTAGCATGGTTAGCTTGAAAGACGCTTTGTTACAACAGGGCCCTATTGTCCAGAGGGACCTTGTGGTCCAGCTGGACCAAGGGAGTCAATGGGAGCCTGATTATCAACAGAACCAGGGGAGTCGGCAGGACCTTGCTAACTTTTCCCAAGACTTCTGCACGTACACGAACTTTAGTAACCCTCAGGCGAGGCCTCAATGCCCGTGGGTCACTACCTTACAATTGTCAAGCAATTGTCTGGATTGCTCATAGGCCTAGTTCTGTTGCTAATGAGACATCAAATTCATCTGGCTATGGCCTTTATCCACTAGCCATTCGTCAATAAAACTCTCCACACATGATTCCACAAAATCTTGTTCTGCAGACCAAACTCTGTTTCTTGTCACCAAAATGACCCTGCAGGAAGGCAGTGTGTCTGCCAGCTAAGAGAGGGAACATCAGTGCTTGCTTCAGGCTGTTTCCTATGGGGACCCCTGGAGCCCCAGGGAGCCCTGAAGGGAGCCCAGAGTGGCAGAGGCAGAGGCACCTTGGGCTGGGCCTCTGCTGCTGAGCCGGGCCGGGCTCCTGGGGTGCAGATAGATGGTGGCAAGGGGGCAGCGCTACAGAGAGACAGCTCTGCCCGGGAGCAGGGCTGGGGCATTGCCTGCAGGCACTGAGGGGACAGGATCCGGCAGAGAGAGGTTAAAGGCACTCTGGAGTGGATGGACAGAGCTGAGCTTGTTCACAGCTTGTTCACATCTGAGGTCACAAGAAGTCTCTGGCAGCAGCAAAATGAAGATGAGTATCCTGGAGGGATCTTGCAGAGCTGGTGCATGCCATGGCTGATGGAACCCTTACAGTGTTTACTCTCCAGACTTTTCTGTTGGCAACTGGAGGATGTGCTGCAGAGCAGGGCTTCCATCTGCACCATGCAAGGGACAGGACAGGGCAGGTCCCTTGTCCCGGGCTGGCTGCAGGGTGTGAATGTGGGTGTTCAGCCAGGGGTGCCCAGCGCTGTCCTTGTGAGTAGGGTCCCTGCAGCCCAGTGGCTGTGCGCTGGGGCAGGGACACTGCTGCCTGCAAGGTGTCCTGGGTTCAGCAGTAGCAGTCACTTTTGTCCTTCTGAGCAGCTGGTGCAGTGCTGTGTTTTTGACTTTTGGCCTGGGAACAGCTCTGATAACACCGATGGTTTCAGTTACTGCTTAGAATGTTTAGACTGACCAAGGATTTTCTGAGTCTCCTGCTCTGCCAGGGAGGAGGGGAAGGTGGGAGGAAGCAGAGACAGGACACCTGACCCAAACTGACCAAAGAGGTATTCCATGCCACAGCACATCATGCCCAGGATGTAAAAAACGGAGGGCAGAGACCCAGAAGGGGGGATTTGCTGCTGGGTCGGGCTTGGTATCAGGTGGTGAGCAGTTGTATTCTCTTTCCTTGTATTTCCCTTGTCATTATTATTATTGGTGGTAGCAGTGGTTTGTGTTATACCTCAGTTACTGAACTGTTCTTATCGCAGCCTGTGGGAGTTGCATTCTTTCGATTCTCCTCCCCATCCCCCCGGGAGCTGGGGGGAAGAAACAGGGGGGAGTGAGTGAAAGAACTGCAAGAGGGGATTAAACCACAACATGGGGTCAGCACTCAGCCTGCCCAGGAGCTCCCCACGGAGATGGGGGGGAAGCTGTGGTGGAAGAAACAACTCTTGGCAGGGAAGGGAAAGTGTTCCTGTGCACTGGAGAGGGTGCTGTGTGGGTCAGGGCTGTTCTGAGCTCCACATCACTCTGAGCATGTTTGCAGAGGGTCCTTCTGAAAGACACTGAGGCAGCGTTTACCTGATAGAGAAGGATCCTGAGCTTTGATGTTTCTCACTCTTGGTGGGCAGGTTGGGCAGTGGGAGCTGGGAATTTGCTTCTCTGCTTTGGAGAAGGCCCCAAGAGTCTCGTCAGGACTTGTGTGAGCTGCTGCTGAGCCCCTGCACAGGCAGAGATGGCCCTGGGCAGAGCCCTGCTGCCAGGAGGGGTGTGCAGGGCAGAGCTGAGCACACAGCCCATGGGATGGGCTCTTCAAGCACTGAGGGGGAGCAGAGGTGGGCCCAGAGCAGCAGCTCCTGGCAGGGAGAGCTCCAGGCAGCAGAGACGTGGGCAGGGAGTGGGGGGAAAAGTGCAGCCCAGGCCTGGGGAGGGTGCGTTCAAGCAGCTCTCTTGGTGTCAGGCACTGGAGGTGGCTGCTGGCCATGCTCTGCTGGTCACAGTCCTTTGCTTCTCTCTATGGGAGCTCCGTGATCCGCACATTGAAACCATACTCACCTGCTCTCAGCACAGGACAGGTGCTTATGGGGTTCTGAAGATCAATTTGTGTGTGAAGGCAGACTAAAGGCAGTGCAAGTGTAAGCAGAGGGGAAATGGGAAAGGACTGATGGACACTGCAGCTCTCCTGGCTCTGCACTGAGGTGGGAAGGGCTGAGAACTTCCAGTTATTTCAGTTCTCTTCCGAGCAGTGGCTGCCCCAGGCACACCTTGGCTGGCTCCAGCTCAGAGCTGCTCTCCTGGGGAGCCCCCACCTCCTCCTAGGCCACCCTGGGGTGGCTGCGGGGTCTCTCTGCCACTCTGTGGGATGGAGGATGTGGGCAGGGGGAGGTAAGGGCAGCGCAAGGGATGAGACCACACCGGGGACTGTCACAGACCGGGGCACAATGGGCCCTGCTGTGACCCCGCCACCAAGGGCAGGAGGCGCAGGGCGTCCAGTGCAGGCTGGAGCTGGAGCTGGGATAGTCCCTGTGCCAGGAGCTGTCCTGCTCTTGGCAACCTTCTCTGCAGCTCTCTTTGTAGCCAGCTGGGATGTGCTGGGCTTCCTCCATCTGCCATGGCCCTCAGTGGGGAAGGGGGGCACTTGCTGGATCTGCTGCTGCACACCTGAAGGGAAATGGACGTGGAGCTGTGAGTCGTTGTGCTTCACAGGGGAGTGGTTCAGGGAAGTCATCCTTGTGGGGATAACTGAAAGGGCCTTATTAATGACCAGTGGTAATTAGTCAGCCACTGAATTAAACTGAAATAGGAATCCAACAGTGATTTAGCAATAATTGAATTTTAATTCAACTGTGAATTCAGAATGATTTGAAGATGATGTAAATGATAACTTAGATGATGACTTAGACAATGAGTTTGCCTTCCAGTACCTGTTTGATGCCTACAAGAAAGCTGGAGGGGATTCTTTACAAGGGCATGTAGTGATCAGACAGGTGGGAATGGCTTTAAGTTGACAGAAGGGGGTGAATACAATGAGACCTTAGGAGGAAGTTCTTCCCTGTGAGCATGGTGCAACACTGTCACAGGTTGCCCAGAACGATATCTGTCCAGCAGGGGATCTTTCCTGGTTCAAGGGATGCAGAGTGGCAGCTCTGCCCGGATTGACCACTGATTGAATGTTGATTTGATGAGAAGGAGAGAAATTCTATTGAATAAGGGTCAGGACTGAGAAAATGCTCCCTGCTTGCAACAGGATTGGAGTAAAAAATCTAATAAACCCCTCGTTTGCCAGATTTGGGTGGGATTTTGGCTGTGGTGACCCCTAAAGCACCCCCAGAGCATCGTCAGAACCCACAGGCATACCCTTAGAGAATCCCAGAGAATGCCTGGAGCACCTCCATAGCACCCCATGGAACCTACCAGTGCTCATGTATCAAAATGAGCATGGGGACCTCAGGGGTGGCTGATTCTGGACCTCCCCCTGTTCAGGTGTGTGAGGCCACGGAACCCCACGGAACCCTTCACCGGAGGCACCGGGAGACGACAGCTGTCCCACAGAACACAAGCTACCGGTGGAGGAGGCAAGAGCAGCTCCTCTGGTGGTTCCCATCTTGGTGTCTCGGTGCCAGTGACACCTCTGGGCACAGGAGCGTGGAATGAGGTGGGTGGCAATGGTGATCTTGGGGTGCTATAGGAATTGCCAAGAACACAAGTGACGTCGCCAGCGTGGCTGCTTTGCACTCGGGTGTGCGAGTTGTGCTGGCTGAGCCGGCAGCCGAGCGCTGCGGCTGCCTTAAATCTTGGGATCTGCCTCATTTCTTGTGGGGAGAACAAGGGGCTGTGGGGATGTGATAAGGGGGAACGGCTTTAACCTGACATAGAGAGGAGATTGAGAGGAGCTCTTAGATGCTCTTCTTGTGAGTGTGGTGGGACACTGGCACAGGGTGGCGAGAGAAGCTGTGGCTGCCCCATGGCTGGCCATGCTCAAGGCCAGGTTGGATGGGGCTTGGAGCAGGCTGCTCCAGTAGAAGGTGTCCCTGCCCATGGAAATGGTATGGATGAGCTTTAAGGCGCCTTCCAGCCCAACCCAGTCTGGGATTCCATGATTCTCTGCTGTGCCAATGTCGGTCACTCTCCCCTTCTCGTAGGTGGCTGTGACGCTCTGTTCATTGCCCAGGTTGAGCTGTGTCCCCTCGCATGCTCCACCTCTGGACCAAACACACTGACTAAGAGCAGCCCTTGAGGGACATCCCCGAGCCAGCTGGGCAGAGGTTGGTCCCCCCATGGCACCTCCTGGAGCATCCCTGGGTGCCCAGTGGCCATGGGCACGATGCTGCCGCCATCACAAAGCTGTGGTGATCGTTGTGGAGACGCCCATTGTGACGGGGCCCTCACAGTGAGCGTGGGCTATTTAAGGAGCAGAGCCCTGCAGGAACCAGTGCAGAGGAGATCCCTCCCTCGGGAAGCTGCATCTGCCCTGGCTGCCCTGCACGTCCAGGTACGTGTTCTTTGACTTTGCAATCCTGGTTTAGTGTTGGCTTGAAACACATTGTGGGTGCGTGCTGCAAAGGGAGGAGAAGCTGTCAGGAGCTGTGCTGGTGCCATCCCAGCTGTGGGAGCAGGGGATGGGTGAGGAGGAGGCACTGGGCTTGTTCATGTGCTTGGAGATCCCCTCTGCTTGCAGAGGTGCTGGGGGTGAAGCAGGAGCCTTCTGTGTGCAGGAGCTGCGGCTGTCAGAGGTGCTGAGCAGGTGTCAGGGCAGGAGCAGCCCCTGGGCACTGCAGCTGCTGGTGCTGTCACTGGGAGCTCAGCACAAGAGGACCTGCCTGGCTCTGGCAAGGCCCGCAGAAGCTCAAGGGGCATTGTGGAAACCTGGATGGTTGCTGGTGTGCTCTGGTAAAGCCCAAGCCAGCGCCAGGCGCTGCACAATGCGCCAGTGCTCTGCTGGGCTCTGGCAATGCATTCCGGAAGGTGACAAAGGCCCTGGCAGGCGCAGGCAGAGCCCAGAAGCCCACCGGGCACTGTGCAAGGTGGGAAGGAGCTGGTGGGTTCTGGCCACACCTGCGCAATCCTGACTGCGGCAATGCCCGCGGGAGCCCTGTGCTCCCCCAGCAACAGTGCCAGGGCAGGAGCTGTTGCTGGGCCTCCCCTGCCCTTGGCAAGCACTGCCCCAGCCCCAGCACCACTTGGGAGCTGCGCTTCCTGAGCCAGAGAATGCTGCTTGCAGCTGCGTGCCCGTACAAAGAGCCCAGCTCCAAGAGTGCAAACGTGCAGCCCCTGCTGCCGCTGCAAAGGTGCCAGGACAGGGTCAGTGTTGAAACCCGGCCAGGAACTCAGGACCAGCAGCTGCTCGCTGAGCACCCGGGTGGGATGAGGAGGAGAATGGGAACAATGTAAAACCCACGGGTGGAGATAAGAACAGGTCAGGAACTAAAATCAAGCACAATATTGTAATATTAATAGTAATACCAACAACATGACCAATAATAATAATAATGGATCCCCCCAGATCTCCAGTTCCTTCCTCCCCAATGATCTGTGGAGTGATTTCTGGTGCCTTTAGGCCATGATTGATGGCTCTGGTGATCCCCCAAATTAATCTAACGCCCCTCCTCCCAGTGTGGGGACCTCCCAATGAGCCCCCAAATTCCCCCCGTTTACCTCCATGACCCCAGAACCCCGTACCCCCAAACCCAGGCACCCCTTCACCCCAAAATCCCAGCGGGGAGCTCCAAATTCCCCCGGACCCAAACCCTGCAGCTCCAAAGCCGCCGCAGCTCAGCACAGCAGCCAGGGGCCCCCTGAAAAAGGGGTGTCCCGAAAAGTGAGATTCCACCGGCAGCTGCAGTGGGGTGCTCTGGGGTGCCCTGGGACCTCAAATCCACTGGGGGGACCCCAACATTGCTTTGGGCTCAGTAGTGAATTCAGGGGTCAGAGGGCATGGGCCCTCTTAAAGTGGCACCCCAATAAAGGGGCATCCCAATAAAGGGACACCCCAAAACCACGCTTCCCCCCTCAAGAGCCCTGGAGGCACCCAAGGCAGTCATGGTGGCCCCTAAAATCCTGGGGTAACCCCAAATCTCCTTGAGAGCAGGCAGGACCCTGAAAAGCGGGCCTGTAGAACCCCCAAAGTGAACCTCGCCACACCATCACTATGGGCCCCCTCAGATGAACCTCGAGACCCAAAATCCTGGGGGGGTCCCATCAACTGCCCACACCCCCAACTGCAGGTGCCCCAAAAGAGCTCTTCCCCCCTCCAAAGCCACCAGCCCTGCATTGCTCCTTGTTGCCCCCAGACCACACAACATGGGGCACCCCAAATCCTCCCCACCTCTGGTATCAGGGAGCCGCGGGGGTTGCAGGGGGGGGCAGCCCCAGAGTGGGGGTTGCCTAATTTGGGGTGTCCCCTCCTAAAGAGCACCAGCCAGGAAGTTGGGTGGGGGATGAGCAGGAGCACCTGCGGCAGGAACAGGGAGCACTGGGATGTTGAAACCCCAGCAGTGTCTGGGACCATAGTGGCCTATATTGGTTTGTACTGGTGCAAACTGGTCCCTACTGCTCCATACTGGGATGTGTAAATTTGCGGACAGCACCAAGTTGGGTGGGAGCATTGATCTGCTGGTTTCGACTTGGTTTCTGACATTGCTCAGGTGGAACTTTGACTTCCTGGAGTGCTTCCCACACTGCTGTTGCTGCTTCCCCCTACCTCTGTGGGGCAATCTCCTCTCATTAAGACATCATCTACATAATGGTACATTTTCACCTGCTGAGGAAGTGAGACTGTTTGTAGGAGTTCAGCAAGTGCAGCAAGAGCAACCGCGGCTGAAGAGTGGTAAAGGTTTGCTGTAGACCTTACTAAGTACAAGCACATTTCTCTTTATCCTCCTCTTGAAAAGGAATCATATAAAGAACATCTCCTTAAGCCTAATGCTGCCATCCAGGGCTGTGCAGCTGCTTGCAAAGTCTCTGTAAGTTTGCAATGTTTGGTGCAGCAGCTCTCAAGGACCTGTGTTGCCATTTAAACATCAGCAATTAATTGTTAATCACCTTCTTCCAGCAGGTTCGGGACTCGCCAAACTGGTGAGTTCCATGGGAGTGAGTTCTGGAAATGAGGTTTTGCTTTTCCAAATCGGCTGTGATTTCAGAGATTCCATTTTGTGCTGCTGCAGACACTGGGGATTGTGGTACATGGGTGATCTTTGAATCCCACCTCCTGTGGGTTTGTGGTGCTCATGGGAGGGAGCTGAGTCCCATTCCAGCCCCAGGGCTACAATCCCAGGATGAGATACCTCAATCAACCAGATCGAATCCCTTTCTTCAGCAGGAGTAAAGGAGATGCCTGCCTGTAATGGCCTGGTTGTTCTGTCTGATGATGGGACAAGGAACAGACTGCCCACAGAAGTGGTTGGGTCGCAATCCTTGGTGGTATTTAAAAGACATGGAGATGCGGCACTTGTTGACAAGGCTCAGTGGTGGACTTAACAGTGTTTTGTTAATGGTTGGAGTCGATCTTTAGGGTCTTTTCCAGCCCAAGTGGTTCAATGATTCTACAAAATCTTGTTGTTCAGACCAAACTCTTGTTTCCTGTCACAGAACTGACCCTGCAGGAAGGCAGTGTGTCTGCCAGCTGAGGGAGGGAACATCAGTGCTTGCTTCAGGGTGTTTCTCATGGGGTTCCCCTGGAGCCCCAGGGAGCCCTGGAGGGAGCCCAGCGGGCAGAGGCAGAGGCACCTTGGGCTGGGCCTCTGCTGCTGAGCTGGGCCGGGCTCCTGGGACGCAGGCAGATGGTGGCAAGGGAGCAGTGCTGCAGAGACACAGCTCTGCCCAGGAGCAGGGCTGGGGCACTGCCTGCAGGCACTGAGGGGATGGGATCCGGCAGAGAGAGGTTAAAGGCACTCTGAAGTGGATGAACAGAGCTGAGTTTGTGCACAGAGAAATCTTCACATCTGAGGTCACAACAAGTCTCTGGCAGCAGCAAAATGAAGATGAGTATCCTGGAGGGATCTTGCAGAGCTGGTGCATGCCATGGCTGATGGAACCCTTACAGCGTTTACTCTCCAGACTTTTCTGTTGGCAACTGGAGGATGTGCTGCAGAGCAGGACTTCCCTCTGCACCATGCGAGGGACAGGACAGGGCAGGTCCCTTGTCCCGGGCTGGCTGCAGGGTGTGAATGTGGGTGTGCAGCTGGGGGTGCCCAGTGCTGTCCTTGTGAGCAGGGTCCCTGCAGCCCAGGGGCTGTGTGCAGGGGCAGGGACTCTGCTGTCTGCCAGGGTCAGCACTCAGCCTGCCCGGGAGCTCATCACAGCATTGGAAGAGAAGCTGGGGAGGAAGGATTGACCCCAGCAGGGCAGCCAAAGGGCCCTGCTGCTGTAGAGAGGGTGCTGTGTGGGACAGGCTTAGTCACAGCTCCAGAGCAGCCCAGGACATTTTCAAGAGGACTTTCAAAGGGGAAGCTCGAGGCAGGGTTGCTATAAAGAGAAGGAGCTTTTCTGAGCCTGTGTTCTTAGTTTCCTGTTTGTGATGAATTTGGGAGTAGAATTGAAAAGGAGCTCTCATGCTTGAACAAGTCTCTGAGACTCCTGAGGTGGAACTTTGAGTGAGCAGCGGGTCTGATAAGAGCACCCTAAAGTGCCTTCAGCCACTCCTCTGCCTATGGACAGCCCCAGCATCATCCATCAGGCTTGCTCTGACCTGCCCTTACCCAGCTGCAAACAGGAACACATGCCCAGGCAGTTCCCTTAAAACAGGCAAGTTTGTGGAGGACCAGAATGAGTGCAGAGAGGTCCACATGAGCTCTGTGAGCACTCACAGGGAAAGACAGAGGACGGGGAAAGAACTCCCAGCAGGAAAATTTCCAGGTAGCAGGGATATGATCTGGGAGCAGGAGAAAACTAAACCGAGAAGTGCCGTGACAGGGAGAATTCACAACTCTCTCATTGGAAAGTGTCTGTGCCTGGGAGGTGGAGGGTCTGTGGGAAAAGGTTTCAGTTTTGAACAGTGTTCCCTAATTTGTCACAGTGGTTTTTTTCCCTAAGTTAGGACAGCAGATGTGCAATGGCAGCTCCATCACCGACTGCCTCCTCCTGCCATTCGCAGACATGCAGGAGCTGCAGCTCTGGCACTTCTGGCTCTTTGTGGGCATCTCCCTGCCTGAGCTTCTGGGCAACGGCCTCACCATCACCAGCACAGCCTGCAACCAGCACCTCCATAACCCCATCTACGTCTTCCTCTTCAACTTTTCCCTCCTGGACCTGGGCTGCATCTTCACTGCTGTCCCCACATCAGTGAACAATTCCCTCTGGGACACCAGGCCCGTCTCCTACACAGCTTGTGCTGCACAGATCTTTTTCTTTCTCTTTTTCATCTTAGCTGAGTTTTCTCTCCTCACCATCCTGTCCCATGATTGCTACATGGCCATCTGCAAGCCCCTGCACTACAGGACCTCCTGGGCAGCAGTGCTTGTGTCCACAAGGCAGCAGCTGCCTGGGGCACTGGGTTTCTCACTGCTCTGCTGCACACAACCAATGTATTTTCACTCCCCCTCTGCCAAGGCAATGCTGTGGAGCAGTTCTTCTGTGAAATCTCCCAGATCCTCAAGCTCTCCTGCTCACATTCCTACCTCAGGGAAGTTGGGCTTCTTGTGGTTGATGCCTGTTTAGCATGTGGGTGTTCTGTTTCCTTTGTGAGGTCCTATGTGCAGATCTTGAGGGCTGTGCTGAGGATCCCTCTGAGCAAGGACTCCACGAAGCCTTTTCCACGTGCCACCTTGTGGTTATTCTTTGTAGGGCAGCCTCACTTCCAACACCCAAATTCCCTACAGTATGCATACTGATCTCTTCCCACAGGAGAAGAATTCACTCTTTCAACTCTGCCTGACATTCCTCCTCCACCTCTGCTGCCGCAGCACTCATCCCACACTCAAACACAGGAGCTTGCAAGGCATAGAGAGCCATAGAGTCATAGAGTTAGAGAGTCAGAGAGACATAGAGGGTCATAGTCATAGAGGGTCATAGGGAGTCATAGAGAGTCATAGAGTCATTGAGTCATAGTCATAGAGTCATAGATTCAGAGTCATTGAGTCATAGAGTCATAGAATCATAGAGAGTCATAGAGAGTCATAAAGTCACAGAGCAATAGAGGAGTCATAGTCATAGAGTCATAGAGGAGTCGTAGAGTCATACAGTCATAGAGGATTCATAGAGTCAGAGCCATAGAGGAGTCATAGAGTGATAGAGAGTCTCAGAGTCATAGAGTCATAGAGTCATAGTCATAGTCACACATTCGTAGAGTCATAGAGTCTCATACAGAGTCATAGAAGCATAGAGTCGTAAAGTCATAGAGTCAAAGAGTCATAGAGTCGTAGAGAGTCATAGAGTCATAGAGAGTCATACAGAGTCATAGAGTCCTAGAGTGCTAGAGTCATAGTCATAGAGTCTCATACAGAGTCATAGAAGCATAGAGTCATAAAGTCATAGAGTCAAAGAGTCATAGAGTCGTAGAGAGTCATAGAGTCATAGAGAGTCATACAGAGTCATAGAGTCCTAGAGTGCTAGAGTCATAGTCATAGAGTCATACAGAGTCATAAAGAGTCATAGAGAGTCATAGAGAGTCATAGAGTCATAGAGAGCCATAGAGAGTCAAAGTCATAGAGTCATAGAGCCTTTGAGTCACAGAGTCATAGAGAGTCATGGTAATAGGGAGTCATAGAGAGTCATAGAGAGTCATACAGAGTCATAGAGTCCTTCAGTCATAGAGTCATAGAGGAGTCATAGTCATAGAGAGTCATAGAGTCATCGAGTTATAGAGTCACAGATAGTCACAGAGAGTCAAAGAGAGTCATAGAGAGTCATAGAGTCATAGGGAGTCATAGAGAGTCATAGAGTTCTAGAGTCATAGACGAGTCATAGATTCATAGAGTCATAGTGGAGTCATTGAGTCATAGAGTCATAGCTATAAAAGAGTCATAGAGTCATATAGTCATAGAGGAGTCCTAGAGTCATAGTCATAGAGTCATAGAGGAGTCATAGAGTCATACAGGAGTCATAGAGTTATGGAGTCATATAGTAATAGAGCCTTAGAGGAGTCAGAGAGGAGCCATAGAGTCATAGAGTCATGGGGGCATCATAGAGGTGTCATAGAGTCATAGAGTCATGTAGTCATAGAGTCACAGAGAAGTCAGAGATTCATAAAGTCATAGGGGAGTCATAGAGTCATAGGGGAGTCATAGAGTCATAGAGGAGTCATAGAGTCATAGAGGCATAGAGGAGTCATAGAGTCATAGAGTCATAGAGGAGTAATGGAGTCATAGGGGAGCCATAGAGTCATAGAGGAGTCATAGATTCACAGAGTCATAGAGGAGTAATAGAGTCATAGGGGAGCCATAGAGTCATAGAGGAGTCATAGATTCACAGAGTCATAGAGGAGTAATAGAGTCATAGAGTACTCATAGAGTCATAGAGTCAAAGAGCCATAGAGGAGTCATAGAGTTATAGAGTCATGGAGTCATAGAGTCATAGAGGATTCATAGAGTCATAGAGTCATAGAGGAGTCATAGATTTATAGAATCAAAGAGTCATAGTCTCATAGAGTCATAGAGGAGTCATAGAGTCATAGGGGAGTCACCGAGTCATAGAGTTATCATAGAGTCATAGAGTCAAAGAGGAATCATAGAGTCATAGAGTCATAGAGGAATCATAGAGTCATAGAGTCGTAGAGTCATAGAGGTGTCATAGAGTCATAGAGTCATAGAGGATTCATAGAGTCATAGAGGAGTCATAGAGTCATAGGGGAGCCATAGACTCATAGGGGAATCATAGAGTCATAGAGTCATGGAGTAATAACGTCACAGAGTCATAGAGTTATAGAGGACTCATAGAATCATACAGGAGTCATAGAGTCATAGAGTCGAGGAGTCATAGAGTCATAGAGTCAAAGAGTCAGAGTGGAGTCATAAGGTCATAGTGTCATAGAGTCATAGACATAGAGGGGTCATAGTCATATAGTCATAGAGTCATACAGTCATAGAGTCACAGAGGAGTCAGAGTCATAGAGTCATAGAGGAGTCATCGAGTCATAGAGTCATAGAGTCATAGAGCAGTCATAGAGTCGTAGAGGAGTCATAGTGTCATTGAGTCATATAGTCATAGAGGACTCATAGAGTCATACTCATAGAGTCATAGAGGAGTCATTCAGTCATAGAGGAGTCATAGAGTCATAGGGTCATAGAGCCAGAGTCATAGAGGAGTCATAATTCCATAGAGCCAGAGAGTCATAGAGGATTCATAGTCATAGGGTCAGAGATTCATAGAGTCATAGTCATAGAGTCATAGAGGACTCATAGAGTCATATTAGAATCTTAGAGTCAAATAGTCATAGAGCCATAGAGTCATAGAGGAGTCATGGATTCATAGAGGATTCATTGAGTCATCAAGTCATAGAGTCATTAAGTCATAGAGTCATAGAGGAGTCACAGAGTCATAGAGGAGTCATAGAGTCATAGAGGAGTCATAGAGTCACAGAGTCATAGAGTCAGAGTCATAGAGAGTCATAGAGTCAAAGAGAGTCATAGACATAGATTCATAGAGTCATAGAGAGTGATAGAGAGTCTTTGAGTCATAGAGTCATAGAGTCATAGAGTCATGGAGTCATAGAGTCAGAGTCATAGTCATAGAGTCGTAGAGTCATAGAGAGTCATAGAGAGTCATAGAGATGCATAGAGAGGCATAGAGAGTCACTGAGTGAGAGGGTCAGTCAGCGAGTCATAGAGTGTCATAGTCATATAGTGTAATAGAGAGCCAGAGAGCCACAGAGAGTCATAGAGTCATAATCATAGAGTCATAGAGTCATAGAGTCATAGAGACATAGAGTCATAGCTTCATAGTGTCATAGAGAGTCATAGAGAGTCATAGACTCATAGAGAGCCCTAGAGACTCCTAGAGAGTCATAGAGTCATAGAGAGTGAAAGAGAGTCGAAGAGTCATAGAGTCATAGAGGAGTCGTAGAGTCATAGAGGAGTCATTGAGTCATAGAGTCATAGACGAGTCATAGAGTCATGGAGTCATAGAGGAGTCATAGAGTCATTGCGTCATTGCGTCATAGAGTCATAGAGGTGTCATAGAGTCATATTGGAGTCATGGAGTCATAGAGTCATAGAAGCATAGAGTCATAGAGGAGTCATGGAGTCATAGAGGAGTCATAGAGTCATAGAGGTGTCATACAGTCATTGAGTGATAGAGACAGAGAGTCTTAGAGTCATGGAGTCATCGAGTCATAGAGTCATAAACAGTCATAGAGAGTCATAGAGGAATCATAGAGTCATAGAGTCATAGTCATAGAGTCATTGAGGAGTTATAGATTCATAGCATCATAGTGTCATAGTCATAGAGTCATAGAGTCATAGAGTCATAGAGGAGTCATAGAGTCAGCGAGTCATAGCGACAGAGAGTAATAGAGTCATGGAGTCATAGAGTCATAGAGTCATAGGAGAGTCAAAGATTCATAGCGTCATAGAGTCATAGTCCTAGAGTCATTGAGGAGTCATAGAGTCATAGAGTAATAGAGTCTTAGAGGAGCCATAGAGTCATAGAGTCGTGGAGTCATGGAGTCATAGAGGAGTCATAGAGTCAGAAATGCGTAGAGCCATAGATTCATAGATTCATACAGGAGTAGTAGAGCTGTAGAGTCATAGTCATAAAATCATTGAGGAGTCATACAATCATCGAGTCATAGAGGAGTCATAGTCATTGAGTCATAGAGTCATAGACCCAATGAGGAGTCATAGAGTCATAGATTCGTAGAGTCAAAGACTCATAGAGGATTCATAGAGTCATAGAGTCAAAGAGTCATAGAGGAGTCATAGAGTCATAGTGGAGTCATAGACTCATAGAGGATTCATAGAGCCATAGAGCCATAGATACATAGAGGCGTCATAGAGTCATAGAGTCATAGAGTAGTCAGAGAGTCATAGAGGAGTCATAGAGGCGTCATTGAGGTGTCACTGAGTAATAGTGTCATAGAGTCAGTCATAGAGCAGTCATAGACTCATAGGGGAGTCATAGAGTCATTGAGTCATAGAGTCTTAGAGGACTCAGAGTCATAGAAGAGTCATAGAGTCATAGAGTCATGAAGTCATAGAGGAGTCATACAGTCATAGAGTCAGAGTCATAGAGGAGTCATAGAGTCAAAGAGTCATAGTCATAGAGTTATAGAGGAGTCATAGTGTCATAGAGTCATGGAGTCATACAGGATTCATAGAGTCATAGAGTCATAAATTCATAGAGGAGTCATAAAGTGGTAGAGTCATAGAAGTGTCATAGAGTCATAGAGTCAAAGAGCCATAGAGGAGTCATAGAGTCATAGAGTTATAGAGGAGTCATAGAGTCAGAGAGTCGTAGAGTTGTAGAGTCATAGAGGAGTCATGGAGATGCAGAGTCATAGAGGAGTCATGGAGTCATAGAGGCATAGAGTCATAGAGGTGTCATAGAGGTGTCATAGAATCAAAGAGTCATAGAGTCATAGAGTCGTAGAGTCATAGAGGAGTCATGGAGTCATAGAGTCATTGAGTCATGGAGGAGTCATGGAGTCATAGAGTCATTGAGTCATAGAGGAGTCATGGAGTCATTGAGTAATAGAGTCATAGAGTCATGGTGTCATAGGGTCATAGAATCATAGAGGAGTCATAGAGTCATAGAGGTGTCATACAGTCATTGAGTGATAGAGACAGCGAGTCTTAGAGTAATGGAGTCATTGAGTCATAGAGTCATAGACAGTCAGAGAGAGTCATAGAGGAATCAGAGTCAGAGAGTCATAGAGTCATAGTCATAGAGTCATTGAGGAGTTATAGAGTCATAGCGTCATAGTGTCATAGTCATAGAGTCATAGAGTCATAGGGGAGACATAGAGTCATAGAGTCACAGATTCATAGAGTCATACACTCATAGAGGAGTCATAGAGTCATAGAGTCAAAGAGTCATAGAGGGGTCATAGAGTCATAGAGTCATAGAGGAGTCATAGAGTCATAGAGGAGTCATAGAGTCATAGAAGAGTCATAGAGTCATAGAAGAGTCATAGAGTCATAGAGTCATAGAGGAGTCACAGATACATAGAGTCACATAGTCATAGAGTCATAACATCATAGAGTCATCGAGGAGTCATAGAGTCATGGAGTCATAGAGTCATAGTGGAGTCATAGAGTCATAATGGAGTCATAGAATCATAGAGTCATAGAGGAATCATAGATTGATAGAGCCATAGTGTCATAGAGGAGTCATAGATACATAGAGTCATAGAGTCATAGAGTCATAGAGAGTCACAGAGAGTCATAGAGGAGTCATAGATTCATAGAGCCATAGTGTCATAGTCATAGAGTCATTGAGGAGTAATACAGACGTAGAGTCATAGAGGAGTCATAGTCATAAAGCAATCAGAGAGTCGTAGAGTCATAGAGGAGACATGGGTTCATAGAGTTATAGAGTCATAGAGGAGTCATAGATTCATAGAGATTCACAGAGAGTCATAGAGGAGTCATAGATTCATAGAGCCGTAGGGTCATACAGTCATAGAGTCATAGGGAGTCACAGAGAGTCATAGAGGAGTCATAGATTCATAGAGCCATAGTGTCATAGTCATAGAGTCCTTGAGGAGTTATACAGACATAGGGTCATAGAGGAGTCATATAGTCATAAAGCAATCAGAGAGTCGTAGAGTCATAGAGGAGACATGGGTTCATAGAGTTGTAGTGTCATAGAGGAGTCATAGAGTCATAGAGTCATGGAGTCATGGAGTCATAGATGAGTCATAGAGTCACAAATACTTAGAGCTATGGAGTCATAGACTCATACAGGAGTCGTAGAGCCGTAGAGTCATAGTCATAAAGTCATTCAGGTGTCATACATCATCGAGTCATAGAGGAGTCATAGTCATTGAGTCATAGAGTCATAGACCCAAAGAGTAGTCATAGACTCATAGAGTCGTAGAGGCAAAGACTCATAGAGGAGTCATAGAGTCATAAGAGTCAAAGAGTCATAGAGGAGTCATAGAGCCAAAGAGTCAGAGTCATAGAGGAGTCATAGAGTCATAGAGTCATAGTCATAGAGTCATAGAGGAGTCATAGTGTCATAGAGTCATGGAGTCATACAGGAGTCATAGAGTCATGGAGTCATACGGGATTCATAGAGTCATAGAGTCATAAATTCATAGAGGAGTCATAAAGTGGCAGAGTCATTGAAGTGTCATAGAGTCATAGAGTCAAAGAGCCATAGAGGGGTCATAGAGTCATAGAGTTATATAGGAGTCATAGAGTCATAGAGTCATCGAACCATAGAGGAGTCATGGAGTCATAGAGTCATAGAGTCATAGAGGTGTCATAGAGGTGTCATAGAGTCATAGAGTCATAGAGTTGTAGAGTCATAGAGGAGTCATGGAGTCATAGAGTCATTGAGTCATAGAGGAGTCATGGAGTCATTGAGTAATAGATTCATAGAGTCATGGAGTCATAGGGTCATAGAATCATAGAGGAGTCATAGAGTCATAGAGGTGTCATACAGTCATTGAGTGATAGAGACAGAGAGTCTTAGAGTAATGGAGTCATCGAGTCATAGAGTCATAGACAGTCAGAGAGAGTCATAGACAGTCAGAGAGAGTCATAGAGGAATCACAGAGTCATAGAGTCATAGAGTCATAGTCATAGAGTCATTGAGGAGTTATAGATTCATAGCGTCATAGTGTCATAGTCATAGAGTCATAGAGTCATAGGGGAGACATAGAGTCATAGAGTCACAGATTCATAGAGTCATACACTCATAGAGGAGTCATAGAGTCATAGAGTCAAAGAGTCATAGAGGGGTCATAGAGTCATAGAGTCATGGAGGAGTCATAGAGTCACAGAGGAGTCATAGAGTCATAGAGTCATAGAAGAGTCATAGAGTCATAGAGGAGTCACAGATACATAGAGTCATATAGTCATAGAGTCTTAACGTCATAGAGTCATAGAGGAGTCATAGAATCATAGAGGAATGATGGAGTCATAGATTCATAGAATCATAGAGGAGTCATGGAGTCATAGAGTCATGGAGTCATAGAGTCATAGTGGAGCCATAGAGTCATAGTGGAGTCATAGAATCATAGAGTCATAGAGGAATCATAGATTGATAGAGCCATAGAGTCTTAGAGGAGTCATAGATACATAGAGTCATATAGTCATAGAGTCATAGAGAGTCACAGAGAGTCATAGAGGAGTCATAGATTCATAGAGCCATAGTGTCGTAGTCATAGAGTCCTTGAGGAGTCATACAGACGTAGAGTCATAGAGGAGTCATAGTCATAAAGCAATCAGAGAGTCGTAGAGTCATAGAGGAGACATGGGTTCATAGAGTTATAGAGTCATAGAGGAGTCATAGAGTCATAGAGTCATGGAGTCATGGAGTCATAGACGAGTCATAGAGTCACAAAGATGTAGAGCTATGGAGTCATAGACTCATACAGGAGTCGTAGAGCCATAGAGTCATAGTCATAAAGTCATTCAGGTGTCATACAATCATCGAGTCATAGAGGAGTCATAGTCATTAAGTCATAGAGTCATAGACCCAAAGAGTAGTCATAGAGTCATAGAGTCGTAGAGGCAAAGACTCATAGAGGAGTCATAGAGTCATAAGAGTCAAAGAATCATAGAGGAGTCATAGAGTCAAAGAGTCATAGAGGAGTCATAGAGTCATAGAGTCAAAGAGAAGTCATAGAGTCAAAGAGAAGTCATAGAGTCAAAGAGAAGTCATAGAGTCATAGAGTCATAGAGACATAGAGGGGTCATTGAGTCATAGAGTCATAGAGGAGTCATAGAGTCATAGAGGAGTCAGAGAGTCATAGAGGAGTCATAGATTCATAGAGCCATAGAGTCATAGTCATAGAGTCATTGAGGAGACAAACAGACATAGAGTCATAGAGGAGTCATAGAGTCATAAAGCAATCAGAGAGTCGTAGAGTCATAGAGGAGACATGGGTTCATAGAGTTATAGAGTCATAGAGGAGTCAAAGAGTCATAGAGTCATGGAGTCACGGAGTCATAGACGAGTCATAGAGTCACAAAGATGTAGAGCTATGGAGTCATAGACTCATACAGGAGTCGTAGAGCCGTAGAGTCATAGTTGTAAAGTCATTCAGGTGTCATACAATCATCGAGTCATAGAGGAGTCATAGTCATTGAGACATAGAGTCATAGACCCAAAGAGTAGTCATAGAGTCGTAGAGTCGTAGAGTCGTAGAGGCAAAGACTCATAGAGGAGTCATAGAGTCATAAGTGTCAAAGAGTCATAGGGGAGTCATAGAGTCAAAGAGTCATAGAGGAGTCATAGAGTCATAGAGTCAAAGAGAAATCATAGAGTCATAGAGTCATAGAGACATAGTGGGGTCATTGAGTCATAGAGTCATAGAGGAGTCAGAGAGTCATAGAGGAGTCAGAGAGTCATAGAGGAGTCAGAGAGTCATAGAGTCATAGAATTTTAGTCATTGGCTCATAAAGGAGTCAGAGTTGTAGTGCCATAGAGGAGTCATGGAGTCATAGAGGCAAAGAGTCCTAGGGGACTCATAGATTCATAGAGTCATAGAGTCTTAGAGTCATAGAGGAGTCATAGAGTCATAGAGTTGTAGAGTCTTAGAGTCATAGAGGAGTCATAGAGTCATAGAGTCGTAGAGTCATAGAGGAGTCACAGAGTCAGAGAATCATAGGGGCGTCATAGAGGAGTCATAGAGGAGTCATTGAGGCATCATTGAGTAATAGATTCATAGTCAGTCACAGAGCAGTCATAGAGTCATAGAGGAGTCATAGAGTCATTGAGTCATAGAGTCTTAGAGGAGTCAGAGTCATAGAGGAGTCATAGAGTCATAGAGTCATGAAGTTATAGAGGAGTCATGGAGTCATAGAGTCACAGAGGAGTCATAGATTCATAGAGTCATAGAGTCAGAGTCATAGAGTCATAGAGGAGTCATAGAGTCATAGAGTCATTGAGGAGTCATAGAGTCATAGATTCAAGGAGTCATTGAGGATTCATAGAGTCATAGAGGAGTCATGGAGTCATAGAGTCATAGGGGAGTCATTGAGGCATAGAGAGGTCATAGTGTGATAGAGTCAATGAGTCATAGAGGAGTCATAGAGTCATAGAGGAGTCATAGTCATAGAATTTTAGTCATTGAGTCATAAACGAGTCAGAGATTTGTAGAGTTATAGAGAAGTCATAGTCATTGAGTCATAGAGTCATAGAGCCAAAGAGGAGTCATAGAGTCATAGAGTCGTAAAGTCGTAGAGTCATAGATTCATAGAGTCATAGAGGAGTCACAGAGTCATAGAGTCAAAGAGAAGTCATAGAGTCATAAAGTCATAGAGACATAGCGGGGTCATAGAGTCATAGAGTCATAAAGTCATAGAGTCATAGTGAAGTCAGAGAGTCATAGAGGAGTCACAGTGTCATAGAGTCTTCGAGTCATCGAGGAGTTATAGAGTCAGAGAATTTTAGTCATTGCGTCATAAACGAGTCAGAGAATGGTAGAGTCATAGAGGAGTCATAGAGTCATAGAGGCATAGAGTCATAGAGGAGTCATAGAGTCATAGAGTCGTACAGTCATAGAATCATAGAGTCATAGAGGAGTCACAGAGTCATAGAGGAGTCAAAGAGTCATGGAGTCATAGAGTCATAGAGTCATAGTGGAGTCATAGAGTCATAGTGGAGTCATAGAATCATAGAGTTGTCATAGAGCCATAGAGTCTTGAAGTCATGGAGTCATAGATGAGTCATAGAGTCACAAAGACGTAGAGCTATGGAGTCATAGACTCATACAGGAGTCGTAGAGCCGTAGAGTCATAGTCATAAAGTCATTCAGGTGTCATACAATCATCGAGTCATAGAGGAGTCATAGTCATTGAGTCATAGAGTCATAGACCCAAAGAGTAGTCATAGACTCATAGAGTCCTAGAGGCAAAGACTCATAGAGGAGTCATAGAGTCATAGAGTCAAAGAGTCATAGAGGAGTCATAGAGCCATAGAGTCAAAGAGAAGACATAGTTTCATAGAGTCATAGAGACATAGCAGGGTCATTGAGTCATAGAGTCATAGAGGAGTCATAGAGTCATAGAATTTTAGTCATAGAGTCATAGAGGAGTCATAGAGTCATAGAATTTCAGTCATTGAGTCATAAAGGAGTCAGAGTCGCAGTGTCATAGAGGAGTCATGGAGTCATAGAGAAGTCATAGAGACATAGCGGGGTCAAAGAGACATAGCGGGGTCATAGAGTCATAGAGTCATAGAGTCATAAAGTCATAGAGTCATAGTGGAATCAGAGAGTCATAGAGGAGTCACAGTGTCATAGAGTCTTCGAGACATCGAGGAGTTATAGAGTCAGAGAATTTTAGTCATTGAGTCATAAACGAGTCAGAGAATCGTAGAGTCATAGAGGAGTCATAGAGGAGTCATGGAGTCATAGAGTCATAGAGTCGTACAGTCATAGAATCATAGAGTCATAGAGGAGTCACAGAGTCAAAAGAGTCATAGAGGAATCGTAGAGTCATAGAGTCATAGAGGATTCATAGAGTCATAGAGTCATAGAGTCATAGAGGAGTCATAGAGGCGTCATTGAGGTGTCACTGAGTAATAGTGTCATAGAGTCAGTCATAGAGGAGTCATAGGGGAGTCATAGAGTCATTGAGTGATAGAGTCTTAGAGGACTCAGAGTCATAGAAGAGTCGTAGAGTCATAGAGTCATGAAGTCATAGAGGAGTCATAGAGTCAGAGTCAGAGTCATAGAGGAGTCATAGATTCATAGAGTCATAGTCATAGAGTCATAGAGGAGTCATAGTGTCATAGAGTCATGGAGTCATACAGGATTCATAGAGTCATAGAGTCATAAATTCATAGAGGAGTCATAAAGTGGTAGAGTCATAGAAGTGTCATAGAGTCATAGAGTCAAAGAGCCATAGAGGAGTCATAGAGTCATAGAGGTGTCATAGAGGTGTCATAGAGTCATAGAGTCATAGAGGAGTCATGGAGTCATAGAGTCATTGAGTCATAGAGGAGTCATGGAGTCATTGAGTAATAGAGTCATAGAGTCATGGAGTCATAGGGTCATCGAATCATAGAGGAGTCATAGAGTCATAGAGGTGTCATACAGACATTGAGTGATAGAGACAGAGAGTCTTAGAGTAATGGAGTCATCGAGTCATAGAGTCATAGACAGTCAGAGAGAGTCATAGAGGAATCATAGAGTCATAGAGGAATCATAGATTCATAGAGTCATAGAGTCATAGTCATAGAGTCATTGAGGAGTTATAGATTCATAGCATCATAGTGTCATAGTCATAGAGTCATAGTCATAGAGTCATTGAGGAGTTATAGATTCATAGCATCATAGTATCATAGTCATAGAGTCATAGAGTCATAGGGGAGACATAGAGTCATAGAGTCGCAGATTCATAGAGTCATACACTCATAGAGGAGTCATAGAGTCATACAGTCAAAGAGTCATAGAGGGGTCATAGAGTCATAGAGTCATGGAGGACTCATAGAGTCATGGAGGAGTCATAGTGTCATAGAGGAGTCAGAGTCATAGAGTCATAGAAGAGTCATAGAGTCATAGAAGAGTCATAGAGTCATAGAGGCATAGAGGAGTCATAGATATATAGAGTCATATAGTCGTCATAGATACATAGAGTCATATAGTCATAGAGTCTTAACGTCATAGAGTCATAGAGGAGTCATAGAATCATAGAGGAATGATGGAGTCATAGATTCATGGAGTCATAGATTCATAGGGTCATAGAGGAGTCATAGAGTCATGGAGTCATAGAGTCATAGTGGAGTCATAGAGTCATAGTGGAGTCATAGAATCATAGAGTCATAGAGGAATCATAGATTGATAGAGCCATAGAGTCATAGAGGAGTCACAGATACATAGAGTCATAGAGTCATAGAGTCATAGAGTCATAGAGAGTCACAGAGAGTCATAGAGGAGTCATAGAGTCATAGAGAGTCACAGAGAGTCATAGAGGAGTCATAGATTCATAGAGCCATAGAGTCATAATCATAGAGTCACTGAGGAGTTATACCGACATAGAGTCATAGAGGAGTCATAGAGTCATAAAGCAATCAGAGAGTCGTAGAGTCATAGAGGAGACATGGGTTCATAGAGTTATAGAGTCATAGAGGAGTCACAGATTCATAGAGTCATAGAGTCATAGTCATAGAGCCATTGAGGAGTCATACAGACATAGAGTCATAGAGTCAGATTCATAGAGTCATAGAGTCATAGAGTCGTCATAGAGGAGTCGTAGAGTCATAGAGTCATAGAGGATTCATAGAGTCATAGATTAATAGAGGAGTCATAGAGGACTCATAGAGTCAGAGAGTCATAGGGGCTTCATAAAGTAGTCATAGAGGTGTCGTAGACGTGTCATAGAGTAATAGAGTCATAGAGTTAGAGTCATAGAGGAGTCATAGAGTCATAGTGTCATGGAGGAGTCATCGACTCATAGAGGAGTCATCGACTCATAGAGACATAGAGGAGTCATAGAGTCATAGAGGAGTCAGAGAGTCATAGAGGAGTCATAGAATCATAGAGTCATAGAGACATAGAGTCATAGAGTCATAGCTTCATAGTGTCAGAGAGAGTCATAGAGAGTCATAGACTCATAGAGAGTCCTAGAGATTCTTAGAGAGTCATAGAGGTATAGAGAGTTAAAGATAGTCGTAGAGCCATAGAGTCATAGAGGAGTCGTAGAGTCATAGAGTCATAGAGGAGTCATTGAGTCAAACAGTCACAGAGGAGTCATAGAGTCATAGAGGAGTCATTGAGTCATAGAGTCGAGGTGTCGTAGAGCCATAGATTCATAGAGTCATAGTGGAGTCATAGAGTCATAGAGTTGTAGAGTCATAGAGTCATAGAGGAGTCATAGAGTCATAGAGCCATAGAATCATAGAGGAGTCATAGAGTCATAGAGTCATAGAGTTAGAGTGGAGTCATAGAGTCATAGAGTCATAGAGGAGCCATAGAATCATAGAGTCGTAGAGTCACAGTGGAATCATAGAGTCATAGAATCACAGAGTCAAAGAGTCATAGAGTCATAGAGTCATAGAGGAATCATAAAATCATAGAGTCATAGAGGAATCATAGTGTCATGGATTCATAGAGGAGTCATAGATTCATAGAGTCATAGAATCACAGAGTCAAAGAGTCATAGAGTCATAGAGTCATAGAGGAATCATAGAATCATAGAGTCATAGAGGAATCATAGAATCATAGAGTCATAGAGGAATCATAGTGTCATGGATTCATAGAGGAGTCATAGATTCATAGAGTCATAGAGGAGTCATAGGGTCATAGAGGAGTCATAGAGTCATAGAGTCATAGAGGAGTTATAGAGTCAGAGATGGGTCATAGTGTCATACTCATACTGTCTTAGGGTCATGGAGGTGTGATAGAGTCATAGTGTCATAGAGATAGAGGAGTCATAGAGTCATAGAGGAGTCAGAGTGTCATAGAGGAGTCATAGAGTCATAGATTCATAGAGGAGTCATAGATTCATAGAGTCATAATGTCATAGAGTCATAATGTCTTAGAGTCATAGAGGAGACATACAATCATAGAGGAGTCATAGAGTCATGTAGTCATAGAGTCATAGACTCATGGAGGAGTCATAGAGTCATACAGCCATAGAGGACTCAATCATAGAGTCATAGAGTCATAGAGACATTGAGGAGTCATAGAGTCATAGAAGGGTCATAGAGGCATAGAGAAGTCATAGAGTCATAGTGGAATCTGTCATAGAATCACAGAGTCATAGAGTCATAGAGGATTCATAGAGTCATAGAGGAGACATCGAGTCCTAGATGAGTCATAGAATCATAGTCATACAGTCATAAAGTCATGGAGGTGTCATAGAGGCATAGAGTCATTAAGACATAGAGGAGTCATAGAGACATAGAGGAGTCATAGAGTCATAGAGGAGTCAGAGAGTCATACAGGAGTCGTAGAGTCATAGAGTCATAGAGTAGTCATAGATACATAGAGTCATATAGTCAGTCATAAAGTCATAGAGACATAGAGGAGTAATAGAATCATAGAGGAATGATAGAGTCATAGATTCTTAGAGTCGAGGAGTCATAGAGTCATGCAGTCATAGAGTCATAGTGGAGTCATAGTGTCATAGAGTCCTAAGGGAGTCATAGAGTGATAGAGCTATAGTCATAGAGGAGTCATAGCCTTAGAGTCATGGAGTCATAGAGTCATAGAGACTTTTAGGAGTCATAGAGTCATACAGTCATAGAGTCATAGAGTCTAGAGTCATAGAGAAATCATAGAGTCATAGAGTCATTGAGTCATAGAGGAGTCATGGATTCATACAGTCATAGGGGAGGCATAGAGGCATAGAGGAGTCATAGAGTCATAGGGGAGGCATAGAGGCATAGAGGAGTCATAGAGTCATAGAGGAGTCATAGATTCATACAGTTATAGAGGAGTCATAGAGTCATAGAGTCATTCAGTCCTTGAGTATAGAGATGTCATAGAGTCATAGAGTTATAGAAGAGTCATAGAGTCATAGAGTAGTCATGTAGTCATAGAGTCATCTAGGAGTCATAGAGTCATAGAGTCATAGAGGAGTCATAGAGTCATAGAGGAATCCTAGAGTCATAGAGTCATAGTGGAGTCATAGAGTCATAGAGGAATCCTAGGGTCATAGAGTCATAGAGGAATCATAGAGTCACAGAGTCATAGAGGAGTCATAGAGTCATAGAGTCATAGAGTCATTGAGTCATAGTGGAGTCATAGACTCATAGAGGAGCCATACAGTCATAGAGTCATAGAGTCATAGAGGAATCATAGAGCCATACAGTCATAGAAGAATCATACTGGCATAAAGTCATAGAGTCATAGATTCTTAGAACCATGGAGGAGTCATATAGTCATAGTCATACAGTCATAAAGTCATGGAGGTGTCAAGAGTCATAGAGACATAGAGGAGTCATAGAGTCATAGAGGAGTCATAGAGTCAGAGAGGGGTCATAGAGTCATAGAGGAGTCATAGAGTCATACAGGTGTGATAGAGTCATAGAGTCATAGAGGATTCATAGATACATAGATTCATATAGTCATAGAGTCATAATGTCATAGAGTCATTGAGGAGTCATAGTATCATACAGGAGTCATAGAGTGATAGAGTCATAGAGGAGTCATAGATTCATAGAGTCATAGAGGAGCCATAGAGTCATAGAGTCATAGAGGAACCATAGAGGAATCATAGAGTCATAGAGTCATTGAGGAATCATAGAGTCATAGAGTCATAGAGGAGTCATAGAGTCATAGAGGAGTCATAGATTCATAGAGTCGTATAGTCATAGAGTCATAATGTCATAGAATCATAGAGGAGTCATGGTGTCATAGAGTCGAGGAGTCATAGAGTCATGGTGTCACAGAGTCATAGAGGAGTTAGAGTCATATAGTCATAGAGGCATTGAGGAGTCATAGAGGCATAGAGGAGTCATAGAGTCATACAGTCATAGAGTCATAGAGTCTAGAGTCATACAGAAATCATAGAGTCATAGAGTCATAGAGGAGTCATGGAGTCATAGAGACATAGAAGGGTCATAGAGGCATAGAGGAGCCAAAGAGTCATAGTGGAGTCATAGAGTCATAGAATCATAGAGGAATCATAGAGTCATAGAGTCTTAGAGTCATAGAGGAATCATAGAGTCAAAGAGTCATAGAGGAGTCATAGAGACATAGAGGAGTCATAGAGTCATAGAGGAGTCATAGAGTCATAGAGTCATGCAGGAGTCATAGAGTCATAGTCATGCAGTCATAAAGTCATGGAGGTGTCATAGAGTCATAGAGTCATAGAGACATAGAGGAGTCATAGAGTCATAGAGTCTTAGTGGAGTCAGGGGATCATAGAGGAGTCATAGTGTCATAGAGTCATAGAGTCACACAGGAGTCATAGATTCATAGAGTCATATAGTCATAGAGTCATAATGTCATAGAGTCATAGAGGAGTCATAGAATCATAGAGGAGTCATGGAGTCATTGATTCATTGAGTCGAGGAGTCATAGAGTCATGCAGTCATAGAATCATAGTTTAGTCATAGAGTCATAGAGTCATAGAGTCATGGAGTCATAGAGGAGTCATAGAGTCATAGTGGAGCCGTAGAATGATTGTGTCAGAGAGTCATAGAGGAGTCATAGAATCATAGAGTAGTCATTGAGTCATAGAGTCGAGGCGTCATAGAGTCATACATTCATAGAGTCATAGTGGAGTCATGGAGTCATAGAGTCATAATGTCATTGACTCATAGAGTCGTAGAGGAGTCATAGAATCATAGAGGAGTCATTGAGTCATAGAGTCGAGGTGTCATAGAGTCATACATTCATAGAGTCATGGTGGAGTCATAGAGCCATAGAGTCATAGAGTCATAGAGGAGTCATAGAGTCATAGAGCCATAGAATCATAGAAGAGTCATAGAGTCCTAGAGTCATAGAGTCATAGAGTCATACAGGAGCCATAGAGTAATGGAGTCATAGAGTCATAGAGGAGCCATAGAGTAATAGAGTCATAGAGTCATAGAGGAATCATAGAGTCATAGAGTCATAGAGTTGTCATAGGGTCATAGAGGAATCATAGTGTCATAGTGTCATAGCATAATAGAGTCATAGAGGTATCATAGAGTCATAGAGCCATAGAGGAGTCATAGAGTCAGAGAGGTGTCATAGAGTCATAGATTCATATAGGAGTCATAGATTCATAGAATAATAGTCATACAGTCAAAAAGTCTTGTAGGTGTCATAGAGGCATAGAGTCATAGAGACATAGAGGAGTCATAGAGTTATAGATTCATAGAGTCATAGAGGTGTCAGAGAGTCATAGAGTCATAGTCATAGAGGAGTCATAGATTCATAGAGTCATGTAGTCATAGAGTCATAACGTCATAGATTCATAGAGGAGTCATAGAATCGCAGGGGAACGATGGTGGCATAGATTCATAGAGTAGAGGAGTCATAGAGTCATGGAGTCATGGAGTCATAGAGTCATAGTGGAGTCATAAAGTCATAGTGGAGTCATAGAGTCATAGATTCATAGAGGAGTCATAGAGGAGTCATAGTCATAGAGTCATGGAGTCATGGAGTCATAGAGTCATAGAGACATTTAGGAGTCATAGAGTCATAGAGTCATAGAGTCATAGAGTCATAGAGTCATAGTGTCTAGAGTCATAGAGAAATCATAGAGTCAGTGTCATTGAGTCATAGAGGAGTCATGGATTCATAGAGTCATAGCGGAGTCATAGAGGCATAGAGGAGTCATGGAGTCATAGAGGAGTCATAGAGTCATAGAGTCATAGAGGAATCATAGAGTCATAGAGTCATAGAGGATTCATGGAGTCATAGAGTCATTCAGTCATTGAGTTATAGAGATGTCATAGAGTCATAGAGCTATAGAGGAGTCATAGAGTCATAGGGGAGCCAAAGAATGATAGTGTCATAGAGTCATAGAGGTGTCATAGAGTCATAGAGACATAGAGGAGTCATAGAGTCATAGAGGAGTCATAGAGTCATATAGGAGTCATAGAGTCATAGAGTCATAGAAGAGTCATAGAGTCATAGAGGTGTCATAGAGTCATAGAAGAGTCATAGAGTCATAGAGGTGTCACAGTCATAGAGGTGTCACAGAGTCTTAGAGTAACAGAGGAGTCACAGAGTCATAGAGGAGCCATAGAGTGATAGTTTCATAGAGTCATAGAGGAGTCATAGATCCATAGAGTCATAGAGGAGTCATGGAGTCATAGAGGAGTCATAGAGGAGTCAGTGTCATAGAGTCATACAGGAGTCATAGAGTCATAGAGGAGTCATAGAGTCATAGAGTCATTGCGTCATTGTGTCATAGAGGAGTCATAGACTCATAGAGGAGACATAGTGACATAGACTCATAGGGACATAGAGGAGTCATAGAGTCATGGAGTCATAGATCCATAGAGTCATTGAGGAGCCATGGAGTTTTATAGGATTCATAGAGTCATAGAGGAGTCATAGAGTGATAGAGCCATTGAGGAGTCATAGAGTAATAGAGGATCATAGAGTCATACAGTCATAGAGTCATTCCATCATAGAGGATTCATAGAGTCATAGAGCAGTCATGGAGTCATAGCGGAGTCATCGAGTCATAGAGTCATAGAGTCAAGAGGAGTCATAGAGTCATAGAGGAGTCATAGAGTCATAGAGTCGTAGAGTCATTGAGTCATTGAGTCATTGAGTCATTGAAGATTCATAGAGTCATAGAGGAGTCATAGAGTCATTGAGTCGTAGAGGAGTCATAGAGCCATTGAGTCATAGAGTCATTTAGGAGTCATAGGGGAGTTATCGAGGAGTCATAGAGTCATAGTGTCATAGAGTCATGGAGTAATAGATGAGTCAGAGTCTTCCAGTCATAAAGGAGCCATAGAGTCATAGAGTCATATAAGAGTCATAGAGTCATATAGGAGTCATAGAGTCATAGAGGAGTCATAGATTCATATAGTCATAGAGAAGTCATAAAGTCATGGAGTCATAGAGTCATAGAGGAGTCATAGAGGAGCCGTAGAGTCATACAGTCATAGAGGTGTCACAGAGACATAGAGGAGTCATAGAGGAGTCATAGAGAGAGAGAGAGTCATAGAGTTATAGAGTCATAGAGAGTCATAGAGAGTTATAGAGAGTCATAGAGAGTCATAGAGAGTCATAGAGACATAGAGTCATAGAGTCATAGGGTCATAGAGAGTCACAGAGCGTTACAGAGTCCTAGAGAGTCCTAGAGAGTCCTATAGTCATAGAGGAGTCTTTGTGTCATTGAGTCATAGTGTCATAGAGGAGTCCTAGAATCATAGAGTCATAGATTCGTAGAGTCATACTCATAGACTCATAGAGGAGTCATAGAGTGATACTCATAGAGTCATAGAGGAGTCATACAGTCATAGAGGAGTCATGGAGACATAGAGTCATAGGGTCATAGAGTCATTGAGTCATATAGGAGTCATAGAATCATAGAGGAGACATAGTGTCATAGAGTCATATAGTCATAGAGGAGTCTTGGATTCATAGAGTCATAGAGCCTAAGATGAGTCATAGAGTCACAGAGTCATAGAGTCATAGAGTTGTAGAGGAGAAATAGAGTCATAGAGGAGTCATAGAGTCTTACAGGAGTCATAGCATCATAGAGTCACTGAGTGAGAGACACAATGTCATAGAGTCATAGAGTCATAGAGGAGTCTTAGTCATAGAGCCACAGAGTCATAGAGTAGTCATAGTCATTGAGTCATAGAGTCATAGAGGAGTCATAGATTCATAGAGTCATAGAGGAGTCATAGATTCATAGAGTCATAGGGAAGTCATAGTGTCATAGAGTTGTATAGGAGTCATAGAGTCATAGAGTCATAGAGGATTCATTGAGTCATAGATTAATAGAGGAGTCATAGAGTCAGAGAGTCATAGGGGCGTCATAGAGGAGTCATAGAGGTGTCATAGACGTGTCATAGAGTAATAGAGTCATAGAGTTAGACTCATAGATGAGTCATAGAGTCATAGAGGAGTCATAGAGTCATTGCGTCATAGAGTCTTAGAGGAGTCAGTGTCATAGAGGAGCCATAGAGTCATGGAGTCATGAAGTCATAGAGGAGTCATAGGTTCATACAGTCATAGAGTCATAGTCATTGAGTCATAGAGGAGTCATAGAGTCATTGAGTCAGAGAGGAGTCATTGAGTCATGGAGTCATTGAGTCATAGAGTCATAGAGTCATAGAGGTGTCATAGAGTCATAGAGTCATACTCATAGACTCATAGAGGAGTCATAGGGTCATACTCATAGTGTCAGAGAGGCATCATTAAGTCGAGTCATAGAGGAGACATAGAGCCATAGAGCCATAGAGTCATAGAGTCAGAGTCATACAGTCATAGAGCCATAGAGTCATAGAGAGTCATAGAGTCAAAGAGACTCATAGAGAGTCATAGAGAGTTATAGAGTCATAGAGTCATAGTGTCATAGAGTCATAGAGTCATAGAGGAATCATAGAGTCATATTGGAGTCATAGAGTCATAGAGTCATAGAGCCATAGTGTAATTGAGGAGTCATGGTCTCATAGATGAGTCATAGATTCACAGAATCATAGAGTCATCATTTCATAGAGGAGTCACAGATTCATAGAGTCATAGTGTCATAGAGGAGACATAGAGTCATAGAGGAGTCACAGAGTCATAGAGTCAGAGAGAGTCTTACAGAGTTATAGAGTCATAGAGGAGTCACAGAGTCATAGAGGAGTCACAGAATCGTGGTGCCATAGAGTCATAGAGGAGTCATAGAGTCATAGAGGAGTCAATGAGTCATAGAGGAGTCAATGAGTCATAGAGGAGTCATAGTCATAGAGTCATAGAGTCATTGCATCATAGTGGATTCATAGAGTCGTAGAGTCATAGAGTCATAGAGGAGTCTTAGAGTCATAGAGGAGTCATAGAGTCATAGAGGAGTCATGGAGTCATAGAGTCATAGAGGAGTCATAGAGTCATAGAGATATAGAGTCATAGAGGAATCATGGAGTCATAGAGTCAGAGAGGAGTCTTAGAGTGATAGAGGGGTCATAGAGCCATTGAGTCATAGAGTCATAAAGGAGTCATAGGCGAGTCATAGTGGAGTCATAGAATAGTAGAGGAGACATAGAGTCATACAGTCATAAAGTTATAGAGGAGTCATAGAGTCATAGATTCATAGAGGAGTCATAGAGTCATAGATTCATAGAGGAGTCATTGTGTCATAGAGTCATAGAGTCATACTCATAGACTCATAGAGAAGTCATAGGGTCATACTCATATAGTCAAAGAGGCGTCATTGAATTATAGAGTATTCATAGAGTCTATGACTCCTATATGATTCTATGACCCTATGCCTCCTCTATGACTCTATGATCCCTTGACTCTATGACACTATGATTCCTCGATGACTCTTTGACTCTATGACTCTATGACTCCTCTATGTCTCTTTGACTCTATGACTCTACGACTCTATGATTCCTCTATGTCTCTATGACACTATGACTCTATGACTGCTCTATGACTCTAAGACTCTCTGACTCCTTTATAACTCAATCGCTCAATGACTCTAGGACTCTATGACTTCTCTATGACTCTATGACTCCTCTATGACTCTCTGACTCCTCTATGACTTTATCTCTCTAAGACTCTATGACTCCTCTATGACTCTATGACTCCGCTATGACTCTATGACTCTGTGAGTCTATCATACCTCTATGACTCTATGACTCTATGACTCTAGGAGTCCACTATGACTCTGTGACTCTATGACTGTATGACTCCTCGACTCTATGACTCTATGAATCCTCTACGATTCTATGTTTCCTCTATGACTCTATGACTATGACAGTATGACTCTATGACTCTATGAATTTATGACTCTATGACTCCATGACTCTATGACTCCTCTATGACTCTATGACTCCTCTACGACTCTATGACTCCTCTATGAATCTATAACTCTATGACTCTTTGACTCTATGACTCTATGACTCCTCTATGACTCCATGACTACGACTCCATGACTCTATGAATCTATGACTCCTCTATGAATCTATGACTCCTCTTTGACACTATCACTGCTCTAACACTCAGAAACCATGACTCTATTACTCATTGACACCTTTATGACTCCTCTATGACTCTATGACTCTATGAATCTATGAATCCTCTATGACTCCATGACCTATGACTATGACTCCTCTATGACTCCTTGACTCTGTGACTCTATGACTCCTCTATGAGTCTATGTGTCTATGACTCTATGACTCTACGACTCTATGACTCCTCTATGACACTATGACTCTATGACTCCTCTATGACTCTATGAATCCTCAATGACTCTATGACTATGCCTCTATGACTTTATGAATCTATGACTCCTCTATTACTCTATGACTCTGCGACTCTTCTATGACTCTACGACTCTCTGACTCCTTTATAAGTCAATGACTAAAACTCTATGACTCTATGACTCCTTTATGACTCTATGACTCTATGACTCCTCTATGACTCTATGAATCTATGACTCTGTGACTCTATGACTCCTCTATGAGTCTATGACTCCTCTATGAGTCTATGACTCTATGACTCTACGACTCTATGACTCTATGACTCTACGACTCTATGACTCTATGACCCTTCTATGGCTCTATGACTCTATAACTCAATTACTCTACGACTCCTCGATGACTCTGTGATTATATGAATCCTCTATGACTCCGTGACTATGACTCTATGGCTCTATGACTCCTGTATGAGTCTATGATACTATGACTCTACGACTCTGTGACTCCTCTATGACTATATGACTCTATGACTCTGTGACTCCTCTATGAGTCTATGACTCGGTTACTCTATGACTCCTCAATGACTCTATGATTATGGATCTATGGCGCTATGATACTATGACTCCTCTATGACACGAAGACTTTATGACACTATGACTCCTCTATGACTCCATGATGCCCCTATGACTCTATGACTCCTCTATGTCTCTATGATGCCTCTATGACTCTATGACACTATGACTCCTCTATGGCTCTATGATTCTATGTCTCTTTGACTCCTCTATGACTCTATGACTCCTCTATGACTCTATGACTCCTCTATGACTCTATGAATCTATGACTCCTCTATGACCCTTTGACTCCATGACTCCATGACTCCATGACTCTATGACTCGTTTATGACTTTAAGAGTCTATGCCTCTATGACTCTATGACTCCATGACTCTTCCATTACTCTGACTCCTCTATGACACTATGACTCCTCTATGACTCTATGACTCATCTATGACTCCATGACTCTGACTCTATGACTCCATGACTCCTCTATGGCTCTATGACTTCATGAATTTATGACTCAATGACTCCTCTATGACTCTAAGACTCCATGACTCCTCGATGACTCTATGACTCTATGATTCTATGACTCGTCTATGACTCTATGACTCCATGACTCCATGACTCCATGACTCCATGACTCCATGGCTCTATGACTCTATGACTCATCTATGACTCTAAGACTCTATGCCCCTACGACTGTATGACTCCATGACTCCTCTATGACTCTATGACTCCTCTATGAATCTATGACTTGTCTATGACTCTATGACTCCTCTATGACTCTATGACTCTATGACTCCATGGTTCCTCTATGACTCTATGACTCCTCTATGACTTCATGACTCTATGATTCTATGTCTCCTCTATGACTCTGACTCCTCTAAGACTCTATGACTCTGTGACTCTATGACTGCTCTATGACTCTATGACTCCTCTAAGACTCTATTACCCTATGACACCTCTATGACTCCTCTATGACTCTATGACTCCTTTACGACTCTATGACTCTATGACTACTCTATGACTCTATGACTCTATGACTACTCTATGAGTCTATGTCTCTACGACTCTACGACTCCTCTATGACTCTATGACTCTATGAATCCTCTATGACTCCATGATTCTGTGACTCCATGACTACTCTATGACTCTATGACTCTATGACTCTGTGACACTATGACTCCTCTAATACCCTATTACTCTATGACTCCTCTATGACTTCATGACTCTATGATTCTTTGACTCCTCTATGACTCGGACTCCTCTAAGATTCCTCTTTGACTCTATGAATCTATGACTCTATGACCCCTCTATGACTCTATGAATGCTCTATGACTCTGACTCTATCACTCTATTACTCTATGACACCTCTATGACTCCTCTATGACGTGCTATGACTCTCTGACTCTATGACTCCTCTATGACACCTCTTTGACTCTATGACTGCATGTATCTATGAAACCTCTATGACTCTATAACTCCATGATTCTATGACTCCTCTTTGACTCTTTGACTCTATGAATCCACTAAGACTCTATTACTCTATGACTCCGCGACTCTATGACTCTATGACTCCTCTATGACTCTATGACTCCTCTATGACTCTATGACTCCTCAATGACTCTATGACTATGCCTCTATGACTCTATGAATCTATGACTCCTCTATGACTCTATGACACTATGACACCTCCATGACTCTATGACTCTCTGACTCCTTTATGACTCAATGACTTAAACTCTATGACTCTATGACTCCTCTATGACTCTGACTCTATGACTCCTCTATGATTGTATGACTCATCTATGACTCTATGACTCTATGACTCTATGACTCTTTGACTCTATGACTCTATGAGTCCTCTATATCTCTATGACTCCATGACTCCTCTAGGATTCTATGACTCATCTATGACTCTATGACTCTATGACTCTTTGACTCTTTGACTCTATGTCTCCTCTATGGCTCTTTGTGACTCAATGACTCTATGACTCCTCTATGACTCTATGATTGTATGACTCCTCAATGACTCCATGACTATGACTCTATGACTCCATGAATCTATGACTCCTCTATGACTCTATGACTCTGTGAGTCATCTATTGCTCTATGAGTCCCTGACTACTTTATGACTCAATGACTCTAAGACTCAATGACTCTATGACTCCTCTATGACTCCATGACTCTATGACTCTAAGACTCCTCTATGACTCTATGACTCTATGAGTTCTCTTGGACTCTCTGACTCTATGAATCTATGAATCTATGGCTCCTCTATGACTCTATGACTCCTCTATGACTCTATGACTCCATGACTCTATGTCTCCTCTATGACTCTATGACTGTATGACTCTATGAATCCTCTTTGACTCTATGACTCTATTACTCCTCTATGACTCTACGACTCCTCTATGACTCTATGACTCCTCTATGACTCTATGACTCCATGACTCTATGGTTCTATGACTCCTCTCTGATGCCCCTATGACTCTATGACCCCCCTAGGACTCCTCTAAGGCTCTATGACTTTTTGACTCTATGACTCTATGACTCCTGTATGACTCTGTGACTCCTCTATGACTCTATGCCTCTATGACTCCTCTATGACTGTATGACTCTACGACTCTATGACTCGTCTATGACTCTATGACTCTATGACTCTCTAGGACTCTCTAGGACTCTCTAGGACTCTCTAGGACTCTCTAGGACTGTATGACTCACTATGACTCTGAATATCTATGACTCTATGACTCTATGACTATGACTATGCCTCTATGACTCTCTATGACTCTCTATGACTCTATGACTCTCTATGACTCAATAACTCTAAGACTCTATGACTCTATGACTTTCTAGGACTCTCTAGGACTGTATGACTCACTATGACTCTGAATATCTATGACTCTATGACTCTATGACTCTATGACTATGCCTCTAGGACTCTCTATGACTCTATGACTCTATGACTCTCTATGACTATGACTCCTCTATGACTCTATGACTCAATGACACTATGACTCTCTGTGACTCTCTATGACTCTCTATGACTCTCTATTACTATGACTCTCTATGACTCTATGACTCAATGGCTCTATGACTCTATGACTCTCTATGACTCTCTATGACTCTATGACTCTATGACTCTGTGACTCTATGACTCTCTATGACTCTGTGACTCTATGACTCTCTATGACTCTATAACTGTATGACTCAAGCACTCTAGGACTCTATGAATCTCTATGAGTCTCTATGACTCTCTATGTCAATGACTCTCTGCGACTCTATGACTCTTTGACTCTATGACTTTACGACTCTATGTCTCTATGACTCTGTATGAGACTCTATGACTCTATGAATGTATGACTCTCTATGACTCTGACTCTATGACTCTAGCACTGTAGGACTCTATGACTCTATAACTCTCTACGACTCTATGACTCTTTGACTCTATGACTTTACGACTCTATGTCTCTATGACTCTGTATGAGACTAAGACTCTATGAATGTATGACTCTCCATGACTCTGACTCTATGACTCTATGACTCCCTATGACTCTCTATGACTCTCTATGGCTCTATGACTCTATGACTCTGAGATTCTCTATCACTCTATGACTCTATGACTCCTCTACGACTCTATGACTCCTTTATGACTCTGACTCTATCAATCCTCTGACTCTATGACTCTATGACTCCTCTATGACTCTATGACTCTCTGTGACTATGACTCTCTATGATTCTATGATTCTATGACTCTATGACTCAATGACTCTGAATCTATGACTCTATGACTATGACTCAATGACTCTATGACTCTCTATGACTCCCTATGACCCTCTATGTCTCTCTGACTCTCTAACTCTATGACTCTATGGCTCTCTATGCCTTGCAAGCTCCTGTGTTTGAGTGTGGGATGAGTGCTGCGGCAGCAGAGGTGGAGGAGGAATGTCAGGCAGAGTTGAAAGAGTGAATTCTTCTCCTGTGGGAAGAGATCAGTATGCATACTGTAGGGAATTTGGGTGTTGGAAGTGAGGCTGCCCTACAAAGAATAACCACAAGGTGGCACGTGGAAAAGGCTTCGTGGAGTCCTTGCTCAGAGGGATCCTCAGCACAGCCCTCAAGATCTGCACATAGGACCTCACAAAGGAAACAGAACACCCACATGCTAAACAGGCATCAACCACAAGAAGCCCAACTTCCCTGAGGTAGGAATGTGAGCAGGAGAGCTTGAGGATCTGGGAGATTTCACAGAAGAACTGCTCCACAGCATTGCCTTGGCAGAGGGGGAGTGAAAATACATTGGTTGTGTGCAGCAGAGCAGTGAGAAACCCAGTGCCCCAGGCAGCTGCTGCCTTGTGGACACAAGCACTGCTGCCCAGGAGGTCCTGTAGTGCAGGGGCTTGCAGATGGCCATGTAGCAATCATGGGACAGGATGGTGAGGAGAGAAAACTCAGCTAAGATGAAAAAGAGAAAGAAAAAGATCTGTGCAGCACAAGCTGTGTAGGAGACGGGCCTGGTGTCCCAGAGGGAATTGTTCACTGATGTGGGGACAGCAGTGAAGATGCAGCCCAGGTCCAGGAGGGAAAAGTTGAAGAGGAAGACGTAGATGGGGTTATGGAGGTGCTGGTTGCAGGCTGTGCTGGTGATGGTGAGGCCGTTGCCCAGAAGCTCAGGCAGGGAGATGCCCACAAAGAGCCAGAAGTGCCAGAGCTGCAGCTCCTGCATGTCTGCGAATGGCAGGAGGAGGCAGTCGGTGATGGAGCTGCCATTGCACATCTGCTGTCCTAACTTAGGGAAAAAAACCACTGTGACAAATTAGGGAACACTGTTCAAAACTGAAACCTTTTCCCACAGACCCTCCACCTCCCAGGCACAGACACTTTCCAATGAGAGAGTTGTGAATTCTCCCTGTCACGGCACTTCTCGGTTTAGTTTTCTCCTGTTCCCAGATCATATCCCTGCTACCTGGAGATTTTCCTGCCGGGAGGTGTTTCCCCGTCCTCTGCCTTTCCCTGTGAGTGCTCACAGAGCTCATGTGGACCTCTCTGCACTCATTCTGGTCCTCCACAAACTTGCCTGTTTTAAGGGAACTGCCTGGGCACGTGTTTCTGTTTGCAGCTGGGTAAGGGCAGGTCAGAGCAAGCCTGATGGATGATGCTGGGGCTGTCCATAGGCAGAGGAGTGGCTGAAGGCACTTTAGGGTGCTCTTATCAGACCCGCTGCTCACTCAAAGTTCCACCTCAGGAGTCTCAGAGACTTGTTCAAGCATGAGAGCTCCTTTTCAATTCTACTCCCAAATTCATCACAAACAGGAAACTAAGAACCCTCTCTACAGCAGCAGGGTCCTTTGGCTGCGCTGCTGGGGTCAATCCTTCCTCCCCAGCTTCTCCCCCAGCGCTGTGATGAGCTCCCGGGCAGGCTGAGTGCTGACCCTGGCAGACAGCAGAGTCCCTGCCCCAGCACACAGCCCCTGGGCTGCAGGGACCCTGCTCACAAGGACAGCACTGGGCACCCCCAGCTGCACACCCACATTCACACCCTGCAGCCAGCCCAGGACAAGGGACCTGCCCTGTCCTGTCCCTCGCATGGTGCAGAGGGAAGCCCTGCTCTGCAGCACATCCTCCAGTTGCTAACAGAAAAGTCTGGAGAGTAAACCTTCAAAGGATTCCATCAGCCATGGCGTGGACCAGCTCTGCAAGGTCCCTCCAGGATACTCATCGCGCTGCTGCCAGAGACTTGTTGTGACCTCAGATGTGAAGATTTCTCTGTGCACAAACTCAGCTCTGTTCATCCACTTCAGAGTGCCTTTAACCTCTCATTAATTGCTGATGTTTAAATGGCAACACAGGTCCTTGAGAGCTGCTGCACCAAACATTGCAAACTTACAGAGACTTTCCAAGCAGCTGCACAGCCCTGGATGGCAGCATTAGGCTTAAGGAGATGTTCTTTATATGGTCCCTTTTCAAGAGGAGGATAAAGAGAAATGCGCTTGTACTTAGTAAGGTCTACAGCAAACCTTTACCACTCTTCAGCCGCGGTTGCTCTTGCTGCACTTGCTGAACTCCTACAAACAGTCTCACTTCCTCAGCAGGTGAAAATGTACCATTATGTAGATGATGTCTTAATGAGAGGAGATTGCCCCACAGAGGTAGGGGAAGCAGCAACAGCAGTGTGGGAAGCACTCCAGGAAGTCAAAGTTCCACCTGAGCAATGTCAGAAACCAAGTCGAAACCAGCAGATCAATGCTCCCACCCAACTTGGTGTTGTCCACAAATTTACACGTCCCAGTATGGAGCAGTAGGGACCAGTTTGCACCAGTACAAACCAATATAGGCCACTATGGTCCCAGACACTGCTGGGGTTTCAACATCCCAGTGCTCCCTGTTCCTGCCGCAGGTGCTCCTGCTCATCCCCCACCCAACTTCCTGGTTGGTGCTCTTTAGGAGGGGACACCCCAAATTAGGCAACCCCCACTCTGGGGCTGCCCCCCTCCAACCTCCGTGGTTCCCTGATACCAGAGGTGGGGAGGATTTGGGGTGCCCCATGTTGTGTGGTCTGGGGGCAACAAGGAGCAATGCAGGGCTGGTGGCTTTGGGGAGGGGAAGAGCTCTTTTGGGGCACCTGCAGTTGGGGGTGTGGGCAGTTGATGGGGCCCCCCCAGGATTTTGGGTCTCGAGGTTCATCTGGGGGGGGCCCATAGTGATGGTGTGGTGAGGTTCACTTTGGGGGTTCTACAGGCCCGCTTTTCAGGGTCCTGCCTGCTCTCAAGGAGATTTGGGGTTACCCCAGGATTTTAGGGGCCACCATGACTGCCTTGGGTGCCTCAGGGGCTCCTGGGGGGGAAGCGTGGTTTTGGGGTACCCCTTTATTGGGGTGCCACTTTTGGAGGGTCCACCCCTTCTGACCCCTGAACTTACTACTGAGCCCAAAGCAATGTTGGGGTCCCCCCAGTGGATTTGAAGTCCCAGGGCACCCCAGAGCACCCCACTGCAGCTGCCGGTGGAATCTCACTTTTCGGGACACCCCTTTTTCAGGGGGCCCCTGGCTGCTGTGCTGAGCTGCGGCGGCTTTGGAGCTGCAGGGTTTGGGTCTGGGGGGATTTGGGGCTCCCCACTGGGATTTTGGGGTGAAGAGGCACCAGGGTTCGGGGGTACTGGGTTCTGGCATCATGGAGGTAAACGGGGGGAATTTGGGGGCTCATTGGGAGGTCCCCACATTCGGGGTGTGGGGGTGGGGAGAATAGTTTGGGGGATCACAAGAGCCATCAATCATGGCCTAAAGGCACCAGAAATCACTCCACAAATCACTGGGGAGGAAGGAACTGGAGATATGGGGGGATCCATTATTATTATTATTGTTCATGTTGTTGGTATTATTATTAATATTACAAAATTGTGCTTGATTTCAGTTCCTGACCTGTTCTTATCTCCACCCGTGGGTTTTACATTGTTCCCATTCTCCTCCCCATCCCACCCGAGTGCTCAGCGAGCGGCTGCTGGTCCTGAGTTCCTGGCCGGGTTTCAACACTGACCCTGTCCTGGCCCCTTTGCAGCGGCAGCAGGGGCTGCACGTTTGCACTCTTGGAGCTGGGCTCTTTGTATGGGCACGCAGCTGCAAGCAGCATTCCTTGGTTGAGGAAGCGCAGCTCCCGAGTGGGGCTGGGGCTGGGGCAGTGCTTGCCAAGGGCAGGGGAGGCCCAGCAACAGCTCCTGCCCTGGCACTGTTGCTGGGGGAGCACAGGGCTCCCGCGGGCATTGCCGCAGTCAGGATTGCGCAGGTGTGGCCGGAGCCCACCATCTCCTTCCCACCTTGCACAGTGCCCGGTGGGCTTCTGGGCTCTGCCTGTGCCTGCCAGGGCCCGACAGCACCAGCAGCTGCACTGCCCAGGGGCTGCTCCTGCCCTGACTCCTCCTCAGCACCTCTGACACCCGCAGCTCCTGCACACAGAAGGCTCCTGCTTTGCACCCACAGTGTGTTTCAAACCAAGACTAAACCAGCATTGCCAAATCAAAGAACACGTACCTGGATGTGCAGGGCAGCCAGGGCAGATGCAGCCTCCCGACGGAGGGGTCTCCTCTGCACTGGTTCCTCCAGGGCTCTGCTCCTTAAATGGCTCACGTTCACCGTGAGGGCCCCGTCACAATGGGCGTCTGCATAGCGTCCACCACAGCTTTGTGATGACACACATCTTCTCCAGAGATGCAGCAAATGTGGTGCTGCCCATGATGGTGGCACGCACTGCCGTGGGCTCACTGGCAGGCGAGTGCTGGGCTTGGCTCTTGCCCTGGCTTTTTGGCCACTGCAGTGGGCGCTGCATGTGAGGAGGGATGTGGGAAGAGGCTCTGTGCTGCCTGAGGTGGCATGGTCAAGCTGGGATCTGGGTTTCCCACCCAGGAACCCTGTGGGCAGGGACTGGGGCTTTGTCACTGCTGTCCTTGCAAAGCAGGGCCTCCCCTATACAAGTTGCTGTTCTGTGCTCCCTTCCAACACGCTGGGACACCCCTTAGCCCATCAGTGCTGCTCTCACTCCATTTGGCTGGATGGACTCAGTCCAAAATATTTCCTGTATTCCAGACTGGGAAACACTCTGTATTCTCTAGGAATGCCCAAGAGTCCCCTTTCAATCCTCCCTTCAAGGGCATCCTCTCCTCAACATGCTATTGATCTATGAAACATAGAATCTCAGCCTGGTTTGAGTTGGAAGGGACCTTGAAGCTTATTGAGTTCCAATCCCCTGCCATGGGCATGGACAGCTTCCACTAGAGCAGCTTGCTCCAAGCCCCTCTGTCCAACGTGGCCTTGAACACCGCCACGGATGGAGCAGGCACAGCTCCACTGAGCACCGTGTGCTGTGCCAGTGTCCCACCACCCTCACAGAGAAGAGCTTCCTCCTGAGATCTCATCCCACTCTCCCCTCTGGCAGGTTAAAGCAGTTCCCCCTTGTCCTGTCCCTGCAGGCACTTGCAAAGAGCCCCTCTCCAGGTTTCTCATAAGCCCTGTTTAGGTATGGGCTTAGTAAGGTCTCCCTGGAGCCTTCTCTCCTCCAGGCTGAACACCCGCAGCTCTCTCAGCCTGTCACCATCAGAGACGTGCTCCAGCCCTTAGAGCATCTTTGTGATCCTTCATAAGGCCATCATTGTAGGATCATAAGAGAACAGAGGTTGGAAGGGGCCCAGGAGTTATCAAGTCCAACGTGTCAGGAACAGGGTCAGAGCAAGTGGTTCAAGGCTTGATTCAGTCCCACTTGGAAATCCCTAAGGCCAGAGACTGCACAGCCTCTCTGGGTGACCTCATGCAGCACTTGCCTGAGCCTATGGGAACAAGGTTTCCTTCTGTCCTGGCTGAACCTCTCCTCTGTCACTGGCCCCCATTGCCTTTTGTCCTCCCGCCAGGCACCATGCTGAGGAGCCTGGCTCTGTATCCTCCATGTCCTCCTTGCCGGTACAAGCAGCCAATTCCCAACAGTCTTCCCTTCCCAAGATCCCAGGTCCCCATCAGCCTTCCCTTCTCCAGGCTGGACAAGCCCAGCTCTCCCAGCCTCTCCCCATAGGCACCATGCTCCAGTCCCTGCCTGTCCTGAGGGCCCGTTGCTAAACACATTCCTGCTTGTCGCTAGTGTTCCTCAAGTGGAGATCTGAAACCCGGATGGAGTATTCCAGAGCATCCCTTCCCTTGTTCTCCTGTCATTCTCCGGGTCATACAGCCGCAATGCTGCTGTCCTCCCTTGCTGCCAGGGCACACGCTGCCTCCGGTCCGGCTCCTGCCCACCCAGACTTTTCCTATGGCTGCTCCCAACCAGGCAGCCCCAGCCTGTGCCACTGCAGGCCAGTCCCCTGCAGGGACCCCTGTGTCCCCTGCCCAGGACACCTTGAGAGCTCTGCAGCCTCCCCTATGCTATCCCATCTCCCCACTCCAGCACAACAGCCCAGCCCTTGGGCTCCTCAAGAGCTCTTCCTGCTCCAGACACAGAGCAGCCATCCCAGAGCATGAGGAGCCAGAAAGGTGATCTCATCCCCCTTCATTCCTGCCATATGAGGACACATCACAGAGAAGATGTTGCTGCAGGATCGTTTATTTCTCTTAAATACAATAAGAGACCCCAGTGTCACAAAGTCTGGGTCGCACAAGACAGGTGGCTACTTAAGCAGAAGGGTGAAAACTTACCTTTCTATGAAGACTTCATTATCACCAATTGAAAAAGGAAAACAAACGTAAAACAAGAAAGACAGACATGGGCTGTCATCACCCACACTTTGTGGAGGACAGCAGGCAGTGTACGGCAGCTCAAACACATCCAGTCACCACCTTCCTCACAGCATCCTTGAGCTCCTGGTTCCACAGGCTGTAGATGAGGGGGTTCACTGCTGGAGGCACCACCGAGTACAGCACTGACAGCACCAGATCCAGGGATGGGGAGGAGATGGAGGGGGACTTCAGGTAGGCAAACGCGCCAGTGCTGACAAACAGGGAGAGCACGGCCCGGTGAGGGAAGCGCGTGGAAAAGGCTTTGTGGCGTCCCTGCTCAGGGAGGATTCTCAGCACAGCCATGAAGATCTGCACATAGGACCTCACAATGAAAACAAAACACCCAAAAAATAAAAAAGCGGAAAAAACAGGAATTCCAACTTCCCTCTTATAATGTGAGCAGCAGTGCTTGAGGATGTGGGGGATTTCACAGAAGAACTGCACAGAGAAACCCAATGCCCCAGGCAGCTGCTGCAATGTGGACACAAGCTCTGCTGCCCAGGAGGGTCCCGTAGTGCAGGGGCTTGCAGATGGCCACAGAGCGGTCGTAGGACACAACGGTGAGAACATAAAACTCAGCTAAGATGAAAAAGAGAAAGAAAAGAGCTGTGCAGCACAACCTGTGCATGACCTCTGTGCCTGGCAAAATCTTGGAGCGGATTCTCCTGGAAGGCATGCTGAGGCACATGAAAACCAACAAGGTGCTTGGGGACAGCCAGCATGGGTTGCCCAGGGAGGTTGTGAATGCTTCATCCCTGGCAGCGTTCAAGGTGGGGTTGGACATGGCCTTGGATGGCATGGTTTAGTGGGAGGTGTCCCTGCCCATGGCAGGGGGGTTGGAACTCGATGATCTTGAGGTCCTTTCCAACCCTAACTATTCTATGATTCTATGATTCTACGGCTTCACAAAGGGGAAATCCTGCCTGACCAATCTGGTGACCTTCTATGAAGGGGCTACGGAACTGATGGACAGGGGCAGAGCAGTTGATGTCATCTACCTGGACTTGTGTAAAGCCTATGACACTGTCTCACATGACATCCTTCTCTCTCAGTTGGAGAGACATCAATTTGATAGGTGGACCACTCGGTGGATAAAGAACTGGCTGGATGGCCGCACGCAAAGAGTAGTGCTCGGTGGCGCAGTGTCCAGCTGGAGACCAGTAACGAGTGGTGTCCCCCAGGGATCGGTGTTGGGACCGGTCTTGTTCAACATCTTTGTGGGTGACATGGACAGTGGGATTGAGTGCACCCTCAGCAAGTTTGCCGATGACACCAAGCTGTGTGGTTCGGTTGATACGCTGGAGGGAAGGAATGCCATCCAGAGGGACCTTGACACACTTGTGAGGTGGGCTGATGCCAACCTAATGAAGTTTAACCATGCTAAGTGCAAAGTCCTACACCTGGGTCAGAGCAATGCCAGGCACAGCTATAGGTTGGGCGGGGAGGAGATTCAGAGCAGCCCAAGGAGAAGGACTTGGGGGTGTGGGTTGATGAAAAAATGAACATGAGCCGGCAGTGTGCGCTCGCAGCCCAGAAAGCCAACCGTATCCTGGGCTGCATCCAAAGGAGCGTGACCAGCAGGTCGAGGGAGGTGCTCCTGCCCCTTTACTCTGCTCTCGTGAGACCTCACTTGGAGTATTGTGTGCAGTTCTGGTGTCCTCAACATAAAAAGGACATGGAACTGTTAGAACAAGTGCAGAGGAGGGCCACGAGGATGATCAGGGGACTGGAGCACCTCCCGTATGAAGATAGGCTGAGAAAATTGGGGCTGTTCAGCCTGGAGAAGAGAAGGCTGTGTGGAGACCTCGTAGCAGCCTTCCAATACCTGAAGGGGGCCTATAGGGATGCTGGGGAGGGACTCTTCATTAGGGACTGTGGTGAGAGGACAAGGGGTAATGGGTTTAAACTTAAACAGGGGACGTTTAGATTGGATCTGAGGAAGAAATTCTTTACTGTGAGGGTGGTGGGGCCCTGGAATTGGTTGCCCAGGGAGGTTGTGGATGCTTCATCCCTGGCGGCGTTCAAGGTGGGGTTGGACATAGCCTTGGATGGCATGGTTCAGTGGGAGGTGGCCCTGCCCAAGGCAGGGGGGTTGGAATTCGATGATCTTGAGGTCCTTTCCAACCCTTACTATTCTATGATTCTATGATGCTATGACATGTCCCTGGTGTCGCAGAGGGAACTGGCCATGGAATTTGGGACAGTGCAGCCCAGGTCCAGCAGGGAGAGGTTGAGGAGGAAGAAGTATCTGGGCATGTGGAGGTGCTGGTCACAGGCTGTGCTGGTGATGATGAGGCCATTGCCCATGAGCACAGCCAGGGAGATGCCCAGGAAGAGCCAGAAGTGCCAGACCTGCAGCTCCCGTGTGTCTGCGAATGGCAGCAGGAAGTAGTGGGTGATGGAGCTGCCGCTGGACATCTGCTATCCTAATTTAGGGAAAAAAAAGACTGTGACAAGTTAGGGAACACTGCTCAAAACTGAAACTTTTTCCCACAGACCCTCCACCTCCCAGACACAGACACCCTTTTCTATGAGACGTTCCTTCAGCTCCATGCCTGGGGCCCTCTTTGATGCTGGCCCTGTGTGCAGTGAAGAGCAGAGCATCTGCACATGGGCTCTTGATCCATCACTCGTACTCTGCAGAGCTGGTAGGGGCAGGGACCAGTCCCGGTGCTCAGCTTTGGCCTATGGAGCCCCTGCTAATGCAGAAGGGTGTCAGCATCTGCACTCCCAGTGCTAAGGAAGGGGAATGGCAAAGGCACTTGGCCAGTTCCAGGGGTTGGACAGCTCCCAGCATCTCCCATGGGCCCGGCTGAGAGAGACGCGGGCAGAGCAGCAGCTCTCAGGACAGCGTTCCCCTGCCCCAGCCGTGCCCCCACCTCCCAGCACCAGCACTGCCCGGCAGCTGCTCCCAGCCCTGGGGCTCTGCAGAGGGCACTGGGCTCGTGGCTGAAGAGAGGCACCACAGCTCTGCAGGAGCTCTGCCTGCAGGGGAGGGGGGTAATGCCTTGGACCTCCAGCCCTGAGGGCAGAGCTGTGCTGGGTGGGAGAGGAGCCAAGGGGGCTTGCTAAGACGAAGGGCTCTGCACACAAGGGCTCAGGCACATAGTTCTGGATTCTCCCTGCCACAGCACTTCTCGGTTTCGTTTTCGCCCATTCCCAGATCACATCCCTGCTACCTGGAGATTTTCCTGCCGGGAGGTGTTTCCCTGTCCCATGTCTTTCCATTGGAAGTGCTCACAGAGCTCATGTGAACCTCTCTGCACTCACTCTGGTCCTCCAAAATCCTGCCTGTTTTAAGGGAACTGCCTGGGCATGTGTTCCTGTTTGCAAGTGGATAAGGGCAGGTCAGAGCAAGCCTCATGGATGATGCTGGGGCTGTCCATAGGCAGAGGAGTGGCTGAAGGCACTTTAGGGTGCTCGTATCAGACTGCTGGTCACTCAAAGTTCCACCTCAGGAGTCTCAGAGACCTGTTAAAGCATGTGAGCTTCTTTAAATTTCTACCCCCAAATTCATCACAAATAGGAAACTGAGAACACAGGCTCACAAAAGCTCTTTGTCTTTACAGCAACCCCTGCCTTGAGCTTCCCATTTGAAAGTCCTCTTGAAAATGTCCTGGGCTGATCTGGAGCTCTGAGCACCCCTGACCCACACAGCACCCTCTCTACAGCAGCAGGGTCCTTTGGCTGCGCTGCTGGGGTCAACTCTTCCCTCCCAGCTTCTCCCCCAGCGCTGTGATGAGCTCCCGGGCAGGCTGAGTGCTGACCCTGGCAGGCAGCAGAGTCCCTGCCCCAGCACACAGGCCCTGGGCTGCAGGGACCCTGCTCACAAGGACAGCGCTGGGCACCCCTGCCTGCACACCCACATTCACACCCTGCAGCCAGCCCAGGACAAGGGACCTGCGCTGTCCTGTCCCTCGCATGGTGTGGAGGGAAGCCCTGCTCTGCAGCACATCCTCCTCCTTATCTACACAGACAAACCAAGATGGTCCTCCTGACAGATCCCATGGACTGTCCAAGGCAGCAGCTTCAGGAGATCCCTCCAGCAACTGCAGCTGCATTGCCCTGCACCCACAGCCTTACCATGCACAGGGCTGGGAAGGTTTCTCCCGCAGGCAGCTCTCAGCATCCTCCACTGCCAAGGGCCTTTAAGCTCTCTGAGACCCCTGCTCCCGGGCAGAGCTGTCTCTCTGCAGTGCTGCCCCCTTGCCACCATCTATCTGTGTCCCAGGAGCCCGGCCCAGCTCAGCAGCAGAGGCCCAGCACAAGGTGGCTCTGCCTCTGCACCCTGGGCTCCCTCCAGGGCACCCTGGGGCTCCAGGAGACACCGTGGGAAACAGCCTGAAGCAAGCACTGATGTTCCCTCCCTCAGCTGGCAGACACACTGCCTTCCTGCAGGGTCAGTTCTGTGACAGGAAACAGATTTTGGTCTGAACAACAAGATTTTGTAGAATCATGGAACCATTTAGGTTGGGAAAGACCCTTAAGAACATTGAGTCCACCATTAACCGAACACTGGCAAGTCAACATGTTAAGCACGTCCCTTAGAACATGTCTTTTAAATACCTCCAGGGATGCTGACACAGCCACTTCCCTGAGCAGCCTGCATCTTGTCCCATCATCAGACAGAACAGCCAGGCCAGGACAGGCTGGGATCTCCTTTAGCCCTGCTGAAGGAAGGGATTCAGCCTGGTCAGTTGAGGCATCTCATCCTGGGATTGTAGCCCTGGGGCTGGAAGGGGACTCAGCTCCCTCCCATGAACACCACAAACCCACAGGAGGTCTCACTTCCTTAGCAGGTGAAAATGTACCAATATACAGATGATGTCTTAATCAGAGGAGATTGCAAAGAACTGCAGCAACAGCAGGGTGGGAAGCACTCCATGGTGCACAGGTTGAAGTTCCACCTGAGCAGTGTCAGAAACCACGTAGAAACCAGTCAAATCGGGGGGTACCTGGTGCATGGCAGCAGTGCAGTGATTCCTGCAGACACCTTCACAAGAACAGAACAAGGGCAGATGCCCCAAGCTAGGAAGGAATTACAACAGCTTATGGCTCCTCCAGGATACTGCAGGAAACATGGACCTGGATTCTCTGTCATTGCTCGCCCACTGTAACGAAAGCAAAAACTACGGAAATGGAATCCAGAGCGTAAGGAAGCAGGAAAAACCTAATACAGGAATTAAAACCATGCCAGTCACAGAGGCCTGTACACCCCCACCACCTCATAATGGAATGGGGTTTTGCTGAGCATGGCTCTTACTGGGACTTCTTCAAACTGGCGCTGATGGACCAAAAAGAACTTGAATGTTCAAGACGGCTCTTTTAAAGACACTGAACCGAGATATCCCAAGTGGGAAAAGGAACTCTTGTCTTTAGTCCCAGGAGTAAAACAAACTGAGAACATTGATCAAGACAACCAGTACAAACCATCCATTCAATTGACTTGACAGCATCCCAAAGGGAACTGCTCCTCAGGATGCAGCTGCACAAACCCACTGGCAGAAAACTGCATGCCTATGGACCGGGGGTTGCAGAGGAAGTGACATTACCTCAAGGACAGACTGAAGTTTCCATACTACTTCAGATGCCTGTAAATGCAGAGCCATCAGCGTTACAACGGCCTTTCAAACCCTCACCAGCTTTAGAAGCACCTCCCTTCACCGAGGGAACACCAACAGCAAATACCTGGTTCCCCTGTGCCTCAGCAGAAAGGATCACAGAAACATAGAATCAACCAGGCTGGAAAAGACCTTGAAGCTCATCCGGTCCAACCCTTACTCCAGCACTGCCAAGGCCACCACTAACCCATGGCACTGAGGCCTCGTCTCCACGGTGTGTGAACACTTGCTGGGACAGTGACTGCAGCACTGCTCTGGGCAGCCTTTTCCAATGACTGAGCACCCTTTGGGGAAGGAATTGCTCTTCATCTCCATTTGTCCTGTCCCTGTTCCTTGGGAGCAGAGCCCAGCTCCCTCCTGGCTCCATCCTCCTATCAGGCAGCTGTAGGGAGCGATCAGGTCCCCCTTGAGCCTTCTCTTCTCCATCTGAACCCTCCAGCTCCCTCAGCCGTTCCCATCGCACTGTGCTCCAGGCCCTGCAACAGCTCCAGTGCCCTTCTCTGGCCCTGCTCCACCACCTCAATGTCTCTCCTGTAGTGAGGGGCCCAGAGCTGAACACAGGACACGAGGCGCAGCCTCACCCGTGCCCAGTGCAGGGGCACAATCCCTGCCCTGGCCCTGCTGCCACACTGGTGCTGAGCCAGGCCAGGATGCTGGGGGCTTCCCGGCTGCCTGGGCACAAGCTGCTCATGCTCAGCTCCATCAATGAGCACCCCCAGCTCCTTTCCCAGCAGCAGTTTCCAGCCGCTCTTCCCCAAGCCTGGAGCATTGCAGGGGGTTGTTGTGCCCCAAGTGCAGGATCCTGCACTTTGCCTTCCTCAACCTCATCCCATTGGCCACAATCCATGGGTCCAGCCTGTCCACATCCATCTGCAGAGCTTCTACCCTCCAGCAGATCAACGCTCCCACCCCACTTGGTGTCATCTGCATATTTACACGTGCCAGTATGGAGCAGTACAGACCAGTCTGCACCATACACACCAATAGAGGCCACTATGGCCCCAGATACTGCTGGGGTTGCAATATCCCAGAGCTCCCAGTCCCTGCCGCAGGTGCTCCTGCTCATCCCCCACACGACCTCCCTGCAGGTGGTCATCTGGGGGGCACCCCAAATTAGGCACCCCCCATTCTGAGGCTGCCCCCCACCGGATCCCTGATACTTGGGGGGGTTGGGTTGGAATGCTTCATGGGGTGTGGTTTGGGGGAACAAGAAGCAATTTGGTGCAGGGGCTTTGCAGGGGGAGGGGGGGGAAGCAGTTTTTCTGGGGCCCCTCCAGGATTTCAGGTCCCCGGGGTTCATTGGGGGGTGGAGGCCCCAGGATGATGGGAAGTGGGGGTCACTTTTGGGCAGCCCCAGGCCCCCCATTTGGAGGTCCTGCCTGCTCTTGTGGTGCTTCAAGGAGATTAGGGGTACCCCAGGGTTTTGGGGGGCACCGCAATTGCTTTGAGTGCCTCCAAAGCCCTTTGGGGGGGCAGCGGGCTTTTGGGGTGCCCCTTTATTGGGGTGCCCTTTTTGGAGGATCCACCCCTCTGGTCTCCTGAATTCACTACTGAACCCAAAGCAATGCTGGGGTACCCACAGTGGATTCGGGGTCCCAGAGCATTTTGAGGGACCCTCAGGGTGGGTGCTGGGGTGATTGCACTTTTCAGGACACCCCTGTTTTAGTGTGTCTGTGCCACTGCACTGAGCCGGGGTGGCTTTGGAGCTGTGGGTTTTGGGTTTGGGGAGATTTGGGGGATCCCGGGAGGAGTTTGGGGATTCAGGCTGGTCCCCAAAACTCCTCAGGGTGGCTCCATTATTTTGGGGATTCCCCATGTCCTGAAAATGGGGGGTCCATCAATCCCTGGGCAGCTGAATCTCATTGGATGCCCTAGGGAGCCCCGCTGACATAAAAGGGAGGAATTTGGGGGTTGGAGGGATTTGGGGGTTCAAGGAACATTTGGAGGTTTGAGGCGGGTTCCCCAAAACTCCCTGTAGGAGGCACATTATATTCGGGGATCTCTCATGTGCAGAAAATGGGGGGTATCTGGGTCCCAAGGCACCTGGAGTCGCTCTGGGGTGAGCAACGTTCCCCCAGGGTGGAGATGTGTTGAGAGGAAGAGTTTGAGGGTTCAGAGGGGATTTGGGCATTGGGGGGATCCCCACAGCTCCCCAGGGTGGTGCAGGGATTTGGGGAACACCCAACGTCCCAAAACGAGGGGTTACATTTGTCCCAGTATACCCTGACTCTTCAGTGCCCCTGTTGGCCCACGGCAGCAAATGGGGGGGATTTGGGGTTCAGAGGGGAAGTGGAGGTTTGGGGGATTTGAAGGTTAATGGGAATGTCTTCAAGCTCCGCAGGGGGCAGAGTCATTTGAGGCACCACCAGAGCCCTCAAACAGGGGCTGCAGCCACCAGAGACCACCCCACAGATCATTTGGAATGGAAACTGGAGATATGGGGGACCCTGCCAGGTTTTGGGGCTGCAGCTGGGAGCTCCCCCTAAATCATACCTGTGAGGATGCTGGCGGTGAGCTCAACCCTCTGCCCTGGGGGGGGATGAATCTAAGGGGGGTTCCTGGGAGCTGGGGTGACCCTTGCACTGCCCCAGGCTCTGATAGGGAGGTAGAAATTCTCCTGCCCTGACACCTGCTCAGCACCTCTGACACCAGCAGCTCCTGCACACAGAAGGCTCCTGCTTCACCCCCAGCACCTCTGCAGGCAGAGGGGAGCTCCAAGCACAGGAACAGGCCCAGTGCCTCCTCCTCACCCATCCCCTGCTCCCACAGCTGGGACGGCACCAGCACATCTCCTGACAGCTTCTCCTCCCTTTGCAGCACGCACCCACAGTGTGTTTGAAGCCAACACTAAACCAGCATTGCAAAGTCAAAGAACACGTACCTGGAGGTGCAGGGCAGCCAGGGCAGATGCAGCCTCTCAAGGGAGGGGTCTCCTCTGCACTGGTTCCTGCAGGGCTCTGCTCCTAAAATGGCCCACGCTCACTGTGAGGGCCCCGTCACAATGGGTGTCTCCACAACAACCGCCACGGCTTTGTGATGGCAGCAGCATCCTGCCCATGGCCACTGGGCACCCAGGGGTGCTCTGGGAGTCGCCATGGGGGGACCACCCTCTGCCCAGCTAGCTCGGGGAGGTCCCTCAAGGGCTGCTCTTCCTCAGTGCCTTTGGTCCAGAGGTGGAGCATGCGATTGGCACAGCTCAACCTGGGCAATGAACAGGGCGTCACAGCCACCTACGGGAAGGGGAGAGTGACCGACATTGGCACAGCAGAGAATCATGGAATCCCAGACTGGGTTGGGCTGGAAGGCACCTTAAAGATCCTCCAGCTCCAACCACTGGATGAGCTTTAAGGTCCTCTCCAGCCCAACCCAGTCTGGGATTCCATGATTCAGGAATCAGCACAAGTTGAGGAGAGGATGCCCTCAAAGTGAGGATTGGAAGGGGACTCTCAGGCTTTCCCAGAGAACACAGAGCATTTCCTAGTCTGCAATACAGGAAACTGGAACGAGGCCATGCAGCCAAAGGGAGGCAGAGCAGCACTGATGGGCTGCAGCTAAGGGGTGTCCTAGGCACAAGTGCCAAGGGAGCAGAGAACAACACAACCTCCTTGGATAGGGGATTCCCTGCTTCGCAAGGACAGCAGTGACAAAGTCCCAGTCCCTGCCCACAGGGTTCCTGGGTGGGAAGCCCAGGTCCCAGCAGGACCATGCCACCACAGCCAACACAGAGCCTCTTCACGCATCCCTCCTCGCATGCAGCACCCACTGCAGTGGCCAAAAACCCAGGGCAAGAGCCAGGCCCAGCACCCACCTGCCAGCGAGCCCACGGCAGTGCGTGCCAGCATCATGGGCTGCCGCCCGGCAGCACTGCAAACTTGAGGATGTCACAGAAGCATGGAACGGTTTGGGTTGGGAGGGACCTTAAAGCTCCTCCAGCTCCAACCCCTGAAACAGGCAGGGACATCTTCCACTGGAGCAGCCTGCTCCAAGCCCCATCCAACCTGGCCTTGAACATGGCCAGCCATGGGGCAGCCACAGCTTCTCTGGCCACCCTGTGCCAGTGTCCCACCACACTCACAAGAAGAGCATCTAAGAGCTCCTCTCAATCTCCCCTCTCTGTCAGGTTAAAGCCGTTCCCCCTTGTCCCATCCCCACAGGTCCTTGCTCTCCCCACAAGAAATGAGGCAGATCCCAGGATTTAAGGCAGCCAGACTGCTCGACTGCCACCTCAGCCAGCACAACTCGCACACTGAGTCCAAAGCAGCCACTCTGGGGATGTCACTTGAGGTGTTCTTGGTAATTCCTACAGCACCCCAAGATCGCCATCGTCATCCACCTCGTTCCATGCTCCTGTGTCCACAGGCGTCACTGGCACTGGAACACCAAGATGGGAACCACCAGAGGAGCTGCTCTTGCCTCCTCCACCGGTAGCTTGTGTTCTGTGGGGCAGCTGTCGTCTCCCGGTGCCTCTGGTGAAGGGTTCCGTGGGGTTCCGTGGCCTCGCACACCTGAACAGGGGGAGGTCCAGAATCAGCCACCCCTGAGGTCCCCATGCTCATTCTGATACATGAGCACTGGTAGGTTCCATGGGGTGCTCTGCAGGTGCTGCAGGCATTCTCTGGGATTCTCTAGGAGCATCCCGGGGATACTCTGTGGGTCCTGAGGATGCTCTGGGGGTGCTTTAGGGGTCACCACAGCCCAAATCCCCACAAAATCTGGCAAACCGGGGGTTTATTGGGTTTTTTTACTCCAATCTTACCATGAGCAGGGAGCACTTTCCCAGTCCTGACCCTTTTTCAATACAATTTCTCTCCTTCTCATCAAATCAACATTCAATCAGTGGTCAATCCAGGCAGAGCTGCCTCTCTGCATGCCTTGAACCAGGAAAGGCGCGCTGCCGGAGGGATATCAATCTGAGCAACCTCTGACTGCTCACAGGGAAGAACTTCCCCCTAAGGTCCCATCGTATTCGGCCCCCTTCATCAACTTAAAGCCATTCCCACTTGGCTGATCACTGCATACCCTTGTAAAGAATCCCCCTCCAGCTTTCTTGTAGGCATCAAACAGACACTGGAAGGCAAACTCATTGTCTACGTCACCATCTAAATTATCATTTACATCATCTTCAAATCATTCTGAAACCACTGTTGGATTAAAATTCAATTATTGCTAAATCACCATTGGATTCCCATTTGATTTTAATTCAGCCTCTGACTAATTACCACTGGTCATTAATAAGGCCCTTTCAGTTATCCCCACAAGGATGACTTCCCTGAACCATTCCCCTGTGAAGCACAATGAGTCACAGCTCCAAGTCCACTTCCCTTCAGGTGTGCAGCAGCAGATCCAGCAAGTGCCCCCCTTCCCCACTGAGGGCCATGGCAGATGGAGGAAGCCCAGCACATCCCAGCTGGGTCCAAAGAGAGCTGCAGAGAAGGTTCCCGAGAGCTCCTGGCACAGGGACTATCCCAGCTCCAGCTCCAGCCTGCACTGGACGCCCTGCGCCTGCTGCCCTTGGCAGCGGGGTCACAGCGGGGCCCTTTGTGACCCCATCTGTGACAGTCCCCAGCATGGCCACGTCCCTTGTGATGCCCTTCTCTCCCCCTGCCCACATCCTCCATCCCGCAGGGAGATAGAGAGACCCCGCAGCCACCCCAGGGTGGAGATGTGTTGAGGGGAAGAGTTTGGGGGTTCAGAGGGGATTTGGGCATTGGGAGGATCCCCACAGATCCCCGGGGTGGTGCAGAGATGTCCCAAAACGAGGCTGGTTCGGTTGTTTGCTTTCCCAGTGTCACATCTGAACAGTGCCTTTTTTAGGGATAAATTTCCTTAGTAAGTTTTTGAAGCCAATGGGACAGACAAAAGGGCTCAACCGTCTGTGGGCAGTGCCTACTCAAGGTTGCTGCAGAGTCCATCACTGGTTCTCAGCTGCCCTGCACTTCCTAGAGAGACAGTCAGCCCCTTGCCCAGCAGAGCATGGCCAGCAGCCACCTCCAGTGCCAGACACCAAGAGAGCTGCCTGAACGCACCCTCCCCAGACCTGGGCTGCACTTTCCCCCCAACTCCCTGCCCATGTCTCTGCTGCCTGGAGCTCTCCCTGCCAGGAGCTGCTGCTCTGGGCCCACCTCTGCTCCCTCTCACTGCTCCCAGAGCCCCTCCCATGGGCTGTGTGCTCAGCTCTGCCCTGCACACCCCTCCCGGCAGCAGGGCTCTGCCCAGGGCCATCTCTGCCTGGGCAGGGGCTCAGCAGCAGCTCACACAAGTCCTGACGAGACTCTCGGTGCCTTCTCCAAAGCAGAGAAGTAAATTCCCAGCTCCCACTGCCCAACCTGCCCACCAAGAGTGAGAAACATCAAAGCTTCCTGCTCTGTCCCATCTCCCTTCAGCTGTCTCACTGCAGAGCTGTCACTCTTTCCTGCCACCAGGCTCCACAGCACACTCGTACCTTTTTGTCACACCAGCATTCACAACAAGGCAAAACCAATTTCTTCCTATGGCTGCTCTCACTAGAGCAACATGTCACAAATGGTTTGCGGGTTTAATCCTTAATTGTTGGCAAACTCAATCCCCATGTCTCATAACAACCAGCATTCCAACTACTCTGTAGGCGTTACAAGGGCTACTGGTCCTGTCATTAAGGGCTATTGGCACCACAGCATCCTAGAAAGGATTTTAACATCCATCCCAAGGTCACACAGGTTAACATCTGCTCAGACAGCTTTGCATTCTGCCACACACGCATTATCCAGGATCTAGAAGGCAACAGCATCACACAGAGATGGGGGAACCGCATGAGCCCTGCTCCCTGTTGGGGTTTTCTGGCATGCACCTGCCCTTCCAAGCAAAAAGAGAGGTGCAATTTCCAGCGTTTTCAGCTCTGCAGCTACTCCATCTCCAGGAAGCACTAATGGCGCTACTCCAGGGCCTTCAACGTATACAGTGGCTACGTCAACCCCAGCCACGAACACTACAGCTACTCCAGTGCCAGCCACAAACACTGCGGCCTCTCCACTGCCAGTGACACACACTGCTGCTGCTCCAACCCCATCGACAAGCAGTGAGGCTTCTCCAACCCAAGCCCTAAGAACTGTGTCTACTGCGACCATCGAGACAGGCACATGGGCTACTCCAATGCCATGCACAGGTGCTGTGGCTGCTATGACTCCAGTGACATGCACTGCAGGCATTCCAACCACAGCAACAAGCACTGAGGCTTCTCCAGTGCGAGCCACAAGCACTGCGGCTACTGCAACCCCAGTGACTGGGACAGTGGCTACTACACGACAAGGAGAGCCATAAACACTGCAGCTATTCCAACCACTGCAACAAGCACAGCACCTACTGCAGTGCATCCACAGCAATGCGGCTGTTCCAGTGTCTGAGACACACTGCCAGTGAAGTGCAGAATTGATGCCCCAGACCCACAACTGCCCCCAGGTGACCCCCTGGGCCCACAACTGCTCCCCAGGTGACCCCCTGGGCCCACAACTGCTCCCCAGGTGAGCCCCCCAGAACCACAACTGACATAACTGCTCCCAAGTGGCCCCCGCACACCTACATCTGCACCCTAAGTAACCCCCAAGTGCCCCCCAGACCCTCAACTGACCCCCAAGTAACCCCTCAGACCCACAACTACCACCCAACTGATCACCCCAGAGCTACAACTGCCCTCCCAGTGACACCCCAGACCCACAACTGCCATCCAAATAACCTCAAAGAGACCACTCAGACCCACAACCGCCCCCCAAGTGACCCCCCTGACCCACAACTGCCCCCTAAGTGAACCCCCATATCCACAACTGCCCCCGAGGTGACAACCCCCCTAACTCCCCAGACCCACAACTGCCCCCCAAGGGACCACCCAGACCCACAACTACCCCTCAAGACACCCCATCAGACCCACAACTGCCCCCCAAGTCACCTGAAAGAGACCACTCAGACCCCACTGCTCAGGCACGAGATTTGCAGCTGCTTTGCTAGGTTAGGAAATTGCAATGCCTTTGGCCTGGGCAGGAGGCGCGGTTCATGGAGTTTGCCTCTTGGAGCAGTGTGAAGCCAAGACCCTGCGCCTCTGTATGCAGAGACAGATGGCTGCACTCTGCAGAGGTGAGGACTCTGATGAGGTGAGGTGGGAACAGCAGGGGCCATGTCCTGAGCAGACTGAATGCTTTTTAAACAGAAATGTACTCAAATAGAAATGGCATCGCAGGAAGGGCTCTGAGACACTTGGATTGATTCCACAAGAAGGCTTCTTGTGCAAACTCGTCTCAGAATAAACCTGAACTCAGCCTTTCAGAGCTGCTTCCAACGGAAACAGGCTAAAAATGGTCAAGATGTTTAGAATCATTTCATTTCCTTATCTCTAGCCAAGCAAAAGATCCAGACTGTGCAAAGTATCAACAACAGTAATAAGAAGCAGACCTGACCTTACAAAGTGCTGCGCTTATTCAGCCCTGCAGATAGAAGAGCTCCTTCAGGGCTGTGCTGTGGGCTTCAGGTTTTAGTTAGGCCACAGTGCCTGCCCATCCCAAATCCATGGATCTTGCTGACAATCCATTTTCAACTACAGCAGATCCAGATCAATACCTCCAGGTGTCTGTACAGACTGGTGCCAGTTTGCTTGGTCACTGCACTCCCACAAAACAGCAAGTCCACTGTCTGCAAGGAGAAGGATTCTTATCCAACTGAGGGTGCCCGAGCACAGTCACAGTATCTCACAAGCGAGATTCCACCACAGCTGAGAATAATGAGTCTCCAGTTTTGATGGTTGCCACCAAATAGCTCAGCAGTGCCCTTGCACCTGCATCAGGACTGCCAGAAAACACCCAATTTGGGGCAGTGTCTATAATCTATCAATTGTGGACATGCAGTATCGCTTTGCTCCTTCTCACACCCTTTCCCCTGACCAGAACAGTTGAGGACAGCCCCTACCTGAGTCCCCATACCCTCGGGTTGGGAGTATTCTGGAGGGCAGATTTTGTCTAGTTAAGCCCACCAGCACTTTTGGGTCACTGACTAATGCTGCGCTTGAGCATTCAGGGCATCTCCCCACTGCCCCAGTCCTGCCAGCCCATCTGTGCCAAGCACTTACAATCAGCTGAGGGAAGCACAGTAATGAGGACCTATTTAATAAACTTCAAATGCTCAGTGATACTAAGGCCATAAATGAAAGAATCACAGAACATCTCCCTACTGAACACAAGTGCACATGTCCTGTCTGTCACACTGCTACCTCCTGTGCTCTCCAAGATGCCTTCCTCAGCTTCCATGGTTTACCTTTAATGCTTATTTCTAGTCAAGGTGGTTTGAATCCTACTAACCCTTCAAGCTGTCATAACGTAATTAGAGAAACCCAAGATGGATCAAACTATTTTTAATGAGGCCACCTGTTAGAAACATGCATGCCAGGAGGTGAATTGCTTCTTTGTTAGATTTAGTCTCAATTACCTTTACCCAGATGTTGGTTTAGGGCTGCACCTGTGGAGCTGTTGCTGACTCACTTCCAATGCAAGTGGCTGTATTCACTGCCAGCCGATGTCTGCATTCAAGACATGGTGCCACCTGAAGAAAAAGCCACATCACACCATGTCCTTAAGGTTATCAAGAGCTTTTCAGGATTTTCCTGGTTAAGAGTCTGCAGCAGCAAAGTCACCAGAACCATAGCAGCTGATAGCTGCAGCAGCTGGCACTGATCCTTACAGACCAAGGGCTATTGAGAAAACATGAAGACAACTGCAAAGAGTGACTTTGCTGACAACTAAAACTGGGCCAGAATGGCACTAAGTTAGCTTTCAGTAAAATTAAAAAGCCAGAGAGAAGGCAGTTACAGGCATCACTGTAAAAACTTGGTGCTCTTACATATATGCCCACACTGACACTGAGGCATGAGGGATCTTCTACAGCTATGACACAAGCAGTAGTTACTAACTGCACTGGTTAGCACTGCAACAAGGTCCATATGCAGGTCCTCAAGATGCGGTGGTGGTTGTTGCAGCATGAAGAGGAACCTGAATTCGGTCATGTTTCCTGACACTGGTGAAGAAAACACAAATCAGTTTTCCAGTCTTACCCTTAGTGACATATATGGCACTTGAAGGAATCTATGGGTCATTTTGCCCATCACTGAAGAATTACAGCCAGTACTAAGGGTACTGAACAAAATCACAGAATCCCAGACTGGATTGGGTTGGAAGGGACCTTAAAGCTCATCCAGCTCCAACCCCTGCCACGGGCAGGGACACCTTCCACTAGAGCAGCTTGCTCCAAGCCCCTGTGTCCAACCTGGCCTTGAACACTGCCAGCCATGGGGCAGCCACAGCTTCTCTGGGCACTCTGTGCCAGCGCCTCAGCACTCTCACAGGGAAGAACTTCTGCCCAAGAGCTCATCTCAGTCTCCCCTCTGGCAGGTTAAAGCCATTCCCCTTGGCCTGTCCCTACAGGCCCTTGGCCAAAGCCCCTCTCCAGGTTTCCTGCAGCCCCTTTAGGCACTGGAGCTGCTCTAAGGTCTCCCCTTAAGGAGCCTTCTCTTCTCCAGGCTGAACAAACCCAGCTCTCTCAGCCTTGGATGTTTATGTCCTGGCCTGTGGGTGAAGGCCAATGATCCACAGAGGATGTGGATGACAAATTCATAATACATACTGTACTTTCAAGCACTGGTTTTTGCAGACAAAGCAAAATGCAACAGCTTAAGAGCAGGATCTTGGAAGCAATCAAGACTGCTGCCATGTATGAAATAACTCATATGTCAGCAATATTGTTTGAATATATCAAATCAAGTGCAAGTAGAGTTGGTGTATTTAAACACATTGGTTCATTTTCTAAGTTCCTTCCTGAAGTGCACCCTCATAAAAATCATCACGAAACTCAAACAAAAGTCTCGAGGCTCAAAGTTCCACATGAACACTTAAGAGAAGTTCTTACCTGGATCCAAAGCTCTTATTCAGACCTGATTTCATTTCTAGAAGACCATTTGTGTCTATTGCATGGTCAGCCTTCCCTGGAAGAGGGATTCCAAGTGGGACCACCTGAGGAACTGGGGCAGACCCAGGCCCCACTTACTCCACAGTGCTCTGGAAAGAAGAAAAACAAAAAGGCAGACAATCATGGCTCTGCATTGAGAGATACGGTCTTTGAATGGGATTCCTGTCTTCATTTGTTTCTCTTAACAGAGAGAACACCAGGTTCTTTAAAGTGTTATTCCTCACTGCATGATTTTCACATTGGAAAGCAGCAAGCACCTAACAACCATCCCAATCCCAACTTACTCTCCTGTTGCAGAACTATGAACAAGGCTTGAGATGAGCACTGCTGCTCTCATTTCACTTTGACCTTCCTCGCTCAATTCTGGTTAGGATGTGTTCCAGGGAAACAGCTTTAGCATCACACATCAATGGTACACGGTAGGAGAGAGTCCCGGGGAAGCCTCTCCACCCTAATGGCACACTGGAGCCAGCCTCTTGTTTCATTGCAGCCATCTCAATAGATACAAGATGTCCTGCAAAGGGCTAAAGCAAGACAGCCATTGCTTAAGCTTATCTCAGCTTCTCTATGCATTAAGAATATACCCACAAAACAGATGCCAAACATGACTTATCATCATTTACATCATCAGCATCATGTCTCACAATACAAGAATGACAAATTGCATTTGGACACAGTAACATTTTACAATACACAAAGATGTGCTCCAGATCCTGGGAACTGATCCTTAGAGCCAGGAAACATGTCTGCACTGTAAGTGTTTCCTTCTGTAACCAACCCTTTAATCCTCCACACACATCTTTCACACTGCTCATCAACGCAGACAGCGCTGATTCAGCACGGCAGGGGATCCTTAGTCAGGGCTGTGCCTGGGGCTGTGCCCATCTCCTTGGCTGGGCTGCCCAAGACAGTGGTTCAGGCCTGGGGCAGTTCTCAGGCAGACTCTCTTGGCTGCACACACACGCTGTGCACGGGACACACAAGGTGGGGGCTCAGATCTTTACCTGACGCGAAGGGGCAGCGAGCAGCTGTCCCCAAGGAGCCGCCTGCTCTCGGCACCCCTGCACCAAAAGCACGGGACCTCGGTTCAGGCTCCTGAGAGCCCACCCTGGTGGGACACAATGGTCCTGCCGCCATCCCCTGCATGCCCAGCCCCTGTCCCAGCGTGGGCTCCAGCCCTGCCTGCACCTCCCCTGCTGGCTCAGGCCCCGCTTCCCGTGCCCTCCTGGCACAGCCCAGCCCACCTCACCCCACTGCATCCCTGCTCCCGACCCCCTGCTCCCCGGCTCCATCCCAACCCACAGCCCTGCCCTTCCCACTCGATCCCTGCCACAGCCCCGCTCACCCCGCTCCTGCCCGGCTCCATCCGGCTCTGATCGCAGCTCCATCCTGCTCGATCCGGGCTCCATCCATGTTTGATAGGGGCTCCACCCAGCTCCGATCCCGGCTCCATCCAGCTCGGCCCGGGCACGATACACCTCCACGCCGCCATTCCCCCCCCCACATCCCCCCCAGGTTACCACAGACGCCACGCGCCCCGCCCCTTCCGGCCCCTTCCCGCCCTCCCCTCCGTGGCGCTGGCTCTGACGTCATCCCCCCGCGCCGCCCGGTGTCATGGCGGCGGTGCAGCTGCGGCCGAAGGCTCTGCCCAGAAGCACCGAGCGCTGGAACTGAGCCGCGTCTGCCCCGGAGCAGGGTCAGGGCCCACAGCTCCGCTCCTGCAGCGCTGCCGAGCCCCGCACTCACTTGATGGTGCCATCGGAGCGCTCCACACACCGCAGCACGGGCTGGGCCATTGCTCTGGCTCCGGCAGAGGCAGAACTGCCTTTGGAAGCTGCCCGCCAGCAACGAGAGCTGAGAAGCGGCTGCAGAAGGGCTCTGCTGTGGGGCTGAAAGCCAAGAGTGGTGCAGGGCAAAGGAGAGACTGCAGAGCCTCAGCCCTTGGGCTTCTTGCAGAGGAGGTGGTGGTGCTGCCCTTGATCCTGGCTGCTCTCCAGGCCTGCCCTGCCCTGAACGGTCTCCATGGCCCCTGCCCAGGCCAGCAGCAGGGACAGGATGTTCCTGCCCAAATGTCTGCACCTGATCCTGGGGCTGACTCAGTGCTGAGAGCTCTTCTGCAGCCAAATGCAGATCGTATTTTACAGTCCTACAGTCACAGCCTGGTTTGGGGTGGAAGGGACCTTAAAGCTCACGCATTCCCAACCCCTGGGTGCCCAGTGGCCATGGGCACGATGCTGCCGCCATCACAAAGCCGTGGTGGTCGCTATGCAGACGCCCATTGTGACGGGGCTCTCACAGTGAGCGTGGGCTATTTAAGAAGCAGAGCCCTGCAGGAACCAGTGCAAAGGAGAGCCCTCCCTCGGGAGGCTGAATCTGCCCTGGCTGCCCTGCACATCCGGGTACGTGTTCTTTGACTTTGCAGTGCTGGTTTAGTGTTGGCTGGAAGCACACTGTGGGTGCAAAGCAGGAGCCTTCTGTGTGCAGGAGCTGCGGGTGTCAGAGGTGCTGAGGAGGAGTCAGGGCAGGAGCAGCCCCTGGGCAGTGCAGCTGCCGGTGCTGTCGGGCCCTGGCAGGCGCAGGCAGAGCCCAGAAGCCCACCGGGCACTGGGCAAGGTGGGAAGGAGATGGTGGGCTCCGGCCACACCTGCACAATCCTGACTGCGGCAATGCCCGCGGGAGCCCTGTGCTCCCCCAGCAACAGTGCCAGGGCAGGAGCTGTTGCTGGGCCTCCCCTGCCCTTGGCAAGCACTGCCCCAGCCCCAGCCCCGCTCGGGAGCTGCGCTTCCTCAGCCAAGGAATGCTGCTTGCAGCTGCGTGCCCATACAAAGAGCCCAGCTCCAAGAGTGCAAACGTGCAGCCCCTGCTGCCGCTGCAAATCAATGTTGTTATATTAATAATAATAGCAACAACACAAATAATAATAATGGGTCCCCCCATATTTCCAGATCCCCCCTCTCCAATGATCTGTGGGGTGGTTTCTGGTGGCTTTAGCCCCTGTTTGAGGGCTCTGCTCGTCCCCCAGATTACTCTCACACCCTCCCTCTGAGAATGGGGACCTCCACATGAGCCCCCAAATTCCACCCATTTACCTCCATGGGTCAATATCAGGCACTGAAGAGAGACATGGGATGCCCTGGGACACATGTACCCCTATTTTGGGACTGGGGAGTTTTGGGAAGATTCCTGAACCCCAGAGTCCCCCCTGAGCCTCCAAGTCCCTTTTGAACTCCCTGGTTCTCTTCCTCCAACACATCCCCACCACTGGGGAGCATGGGGCATGAAGGGGAGACTCGGGGTGCCCTGGGATGGATGTACATCCCCATTTTGTGGAACATGGGTGTTGACGCAGAAGTCCCGGACACAGCACACAGACCAATATGATCAGGCTGTGCTAAAGTTTATTGCGCAGATAGCTCAGTATATATAGGCACTCTACTTGTCTATCATTAACACACACAAGTCTAATTGGATACATGTATTATTCACACGGCTAAATACCAAATAGGATTCACTCAGTAACAGCTTAAGGATTGGTTAACTATGACAGCATATGCTTCAAGGTTACAGTTAACATTCCTTCTCTGCGTATCTCTCTCAGTAGTTTTCCGTGCTAACTTTTCCCAAGGCTTCTGCACGTACACGAACTTTAGTAACCCTCAGGCGAGGCCTCAGTGCCTGCGGGTCACTACTTTACAATTGTCAAGCAATTGTCTGGATTGCTCACATGCCCATTTACAGTCAAATAGCTCTCCACAAATCCTTCTTTTTGTTTTTGAGCAATCCAGACCCGATTCACGGCACGAGATAGCATACTGACAATACACTTCCATAAACAACAACAGATTAAAACAATAATAATCAATACCATTAAAACTGTTAAACCTTGTTTGATTAGTACTCCTAGCCAACCACCAATACCCCAAACCCTGTAATAATCTCTGAAACCAATCCCAATCCGAGAGCACTTATAACTTTCTATGTATAGATTCAGAATGATCAGAAAGATTCATACAGCACATTCCTTCAAAATCTTCACATCCGTGACCTTGGGCTAGTAGTAAAAAATCAATTGCTGCTCTATTTTGCAGAGTAGCATGCCTTATACTGTCTACATCTAATAAAAGATTACTTAAAGCTTCAGAAGTAGCATTAGTTTGTTTTGCAAGCCAACAACCTAGTCTATTTAAAGTAGTTAGTGTGTGAGCAATCCCGACTGAGGGGTCTATTCCAAAATTCTATGTGATCATTACAAAAACTACTAAAAGCATGTGAACTTTTTTTTACACGATAATTGCTTTTACGTCTGATTTGCAAAATTTGTGATTGATTTGGCATTAATAGGGTCAGTCGTGCTAAACTACATGGTCCTCCTTTTATGTGAGAAGGGATCCCTGGCCAGACACGATCCCCACAAACCAAAAAGCGACCACTAGGCAAGCTAATAGGTTGGTTAGTAGCTTTAGATATGTTGCTGGAGGTATAATCACACCAAGAGCTATGGTTAGCATACACCGGCAAGGTGGCATTAACCCACCAAGCTCGTGACTGATTCCTCCCAACATAATTGAAATATAGACAACAGTCCATTTTTACAGACCCTAATAATTCCAATTCTTGTGGTTCCAACAAACTCTTTGGCAGGTAAGGTATCCAGCCATCCCAGGCATCTACCTTTCCCGTGCCTTGTGCAACAGCCTGCTGAGCTGTTGGAACAGGCCAATTATCTATGGGCACAGCCACCAAACAAGTGGTGAATGGATTCTCTGGGGTACAGTTAAAATCCACATGATGATTATCAAAGTGGCTGATCCGACTGGTCCATATGTTCTTTCCATGGCCTCACCCACCGACTTGGGACCCATCGTGGTCCTTCACCTGTCGAAACATAAACATATCCTCTGCCAGTCATTTTTACCTCTACTGCGCCTTTCCATTCTCCTGTTCGCAAATCTTTAAACTGAACTTTTGCTGCCTCAACCTCTTGCACCTTTGATTGTAATGATGTATGATGGATTACAATTGGTGGAGATTCTCGGTTCCCTGTTAAACGCAGATAATTTAATACATACAGAGCTTTTGCAAGACATTCAAATGGCATCTGTTCTCCCTCTTTTTGTTTTTGCAAAAGCGATTTCAGGGTAGCATGAGCTCGCTCAACAATGGCTTGACCTGTGGGAGAGTGTGGAATACCAGTGACTACGGATTCCCCACAGATTACAAAAATGTGCAAATGAATGTGACACATATGCCGGTGCATTGTCTGTTTTGATTTCTAAAGGAATGCCTAATGCAGCAATAGCAGCATGCATGTGTTTAATAACATGTTTAGCAGACTCACCAGTTTGAGCTGTGGCCCACATAGCATGAGAAAAGGTGTCAATGCTGACATGCGCATATTTTAAATGGCCAAACTCAGCAATGTGTGTGACATCCATTTTGCCATAGTTGTAAGGCAGTCAGTCCTCTAGGATTGACCCCTAAGCCTAGACCAAAACCAATTTTTTGGCAGGAAGCACAAGACTGTACAATGCTTCGAGCGTCAGTAATAGGCAAGTTAAATTGCCAAGCTAACACCCTCGCTGATTGATGGAAAAAATCATGTGAGAGACGTGCCTGTTCAAACAAATTAATTGTATGATTTGTCCATGTTGCAGCAACAAGTTGGTCTGCATTGTTGTTACCGATAGACAGACCATATTGGAACTGATGGCTACGAATGTGTGTGACAAAATATGGTGTTAGCCGCTGGTTTAACAAATGTAGCAACTGCATTAAAAGCATATACAAGGTAGCGTTTTTCACAGTTTTAACCGTCGCTCGCCCAGGGCGTTGCACTGTCCCAACAACATAGAGAGAATCTGACACAATGTTTAACGGTGTTTCTGGCCATTGCTGGAAAAACCCATAATACTGCTCTTAACTCCAGTGTTTGTAGAGAATCACCAAGATGACTCTGCAAAATATGATGTTTCCACTGGCTGTCTGTGTACCAAGTGGCAGCAGCTTGTTTAGATTTTCGCGCAGCATCAGTAAAAACTGTAAGCCCTTCTACTGGGGTTTCAGACCTGACTGGAATTTCTTCAAAAGTCTGGTCCTGTAAGATAGGTAAAAATTTTGTTGGAGGATAAGCGTTACTAAGTGTGCCTGGATATTCAGCAAGTGCAATTTGGAATGTCTCTGAAGTAGTCAGCAACCAGTTAAGATAATCCTGTACAATTGGAATGTAAATAACATCTGGTTCCCGACCCGCCATATCTATGATTCTTTTTCTGCCTTTTATTATCATGTTGGCAAAGAGTTCAATGCGGGTGCAGATGGTGTTTTCCGGCTGGAAGGATAAAAAGATTTACTCCAGTATTTTAAGGTCGTTATCATTTTGCTGTATAATGAGACCAAGTAAATGTTTTCTTTGAGCTGAGGAATTGACAATTAACAGGCACAAAGGTAATCCTGTTATTTGTCTTTGCACTGTAGCTGTTAAAATTTTGTCTGTTACCTTTTCTAATGCTAATTTTTGTTCAGGTGTTAACTGTCTGCGGCTATTAGCATTAACAGAGGTGCCTAACAAAGACATTAAAGGAGCTAAATCATCATTTGTGATTCCTGCAATTGATCTCACCCATTGTATGTTTCCCATGAGTTTCTGTGCATCAGTAAGAGTGTTAATTTCAGTGTGCAGTTTGATTTTTTGGGGACGTACGGTACTACCCGTAATTGTCCAACCTAAATATTGCCAAGGGCGTTGCCGCTGTACTTTTTCTGGGGCTATGTGTAAATTTTTTGATCCCAGAGTGTGTTGCAGCTCCTGCAAAATTTCAGTGACATCAAGTTTTTCTCCTGCTATGAGAATGTCATCCATATAATGGTACACTAAAAGGGACTGATGAGTCTGTCTAAAGGGTTGCAAAGCCCAGGCAACAAAAGTTTGACACAGAGTTGGTGAATTTTTCATACCCTGAGGCAAACCTACCCATTGGTACTGTTTTGCAGGTTCCTGCTTGTTTATAGCTGGCACAGTAAAAGCGAATTTTTCTGCGTCGTCAGGGTGTAATGGTATTGTAAAAAAACAGTCTTTCAAATCAATAATTAATAAATCCCAATGTTCAGGAAGCATTACAGGAGAGGGTAATCCTGGCTGTAAGGCTCCCATGTCTTGCATTACGGCGTTTACGGCTCGCAAATCATGGAGCAAACGCCATTTTCCTGATTTTTTGGGAACTGTAAAAATAGGAGTATTCCATGGGCTCGTAGATGGTGTTATATGTCCTGCATCGAATTGCTCTTGTACTAAATTCTGTACGATTTGCAGCCATTCCTGCTTTAGCGGCCATTGGTCCACCCACACAGGAGTGGTGGTGGTCCATGTGAGTTTTAAAATAGGCTGCTCTACCATGGCCGCTGCTAAAAATTTTTAGTTATGAGACGTGCTCCCATTTGTGACAGGACATCTCGACCGATTAGTGCTACTGGTAAGTGCATTACATGTGGGCGGGTTGTCACCACGGTGCCATCAGTAAAAGCAAAAGAAACTGGAGTTGAACTGATCATGGTTTGCTGAGTTCCCCCCACCCCGATCACGCTAGTGTGTGCCGGTAAGAGTGGCCAATTTGCTGGCCATCTGACAGCCGGTATGATAGTAACATCCGCCCCTGTATCAATTAACATAGAAAGGGTTATTGATTGTCTGTTTTGATGGGTGATAATTATCTTTTCCTCAGGTTTCCCCTTTGCTATGTCGATTGCCAACATAATCTCTGGGGTACCTGTTGATCCAAATCCTCCTTGTCCCCTTTCACAAGTCTGGGCTTTTGGCACACAGGCTTGAAATGGTATTAATTGAGCAATTTTTGACTTTGCCGGTATGGTAAGAGGCGGGGTTAAGGTATATAACATGATTTTTATGACGCCGTGATAGTCCGAATCAATAAGTCCTGGCACCACAAATATACCTTTTCTAGAAACAGATGACCGACCAATAAGCAATGCACTTAATCCATGCCCTAACGGTCCTTTCTGGTCAGAATCGATTACTACGACTTCTGTGGAAGTCAGAGTAATGTCTACTGCTGTTGCCAGGTCCACTCCTGCACTGCCGACTGCGGCGGCTGCGCAGCGGTCCAAGCACCCTGCATTTGTGTCGTCACGCGCGGGTGAATCGCGCTCGACAACTTCTTTCCCGAGTTTTTGCACTCATGGGTATTGAAATAACTTCTCTTACAATGTATGCACCATTTCCTTGCCCGTGCAGTAGTTTGTCCGATCAGATTTGGATTAGGTGGACTCTTACAATTCCTTCTAAGATGACCTTGTTTCCCGCAATTAAAGCATTTTCCTACCCTTGGTTTTACAGCAGCTCCCACAGCTGCAGCCATTACAGTAGCTTTTTCTTGTTCGAGCATATGTTCAGCTGCCTCCAACAGATGTGCCGCATTTGACCCTCTTGGCAAATGACTGAGTGCCCTTTTCATTTTCTCATTAGCATTATCAAATGCAAGCATATCCAAAAACTTACTTTTCATGATTTCATCTAAATCAGGATGCGCCATTATAGCGATGTGCAAGCGATCAATAAATTTGCTGTACGGCTCTGTAGGTCCCTGCTGCACAGATGTAAATGCAGGCCGAACCTTATCATCAGGTATGCTAAGGAGGGCTTTAAAGGCTAAATCTTGACTCAATTGCAAGACTTCATGGGCAAATCGCACTTGCAAATCAAGCCTCACAAATGGTCCCGCTCCCATTAACATTTGCGCTTGCACCCCGCATAATGGATCCCCCTGTTGTTGCGGTATTGCGACAGCTCCATCACAAGCAGTTTGCCAGTTTTGATAAAAGTGCAACTGTTGTGATGGAGAAAGTAACATTTGTGCAACCATTCGAGAATCATACGGAGTGAACAAATGAGAAGAAAAAATATGCTGTAACAGCGATTGCGAGTACGGCGACTTCAAGCCATACTGTGAAACGGCACTTTTAGCTTCTTTTAAAATTTTCCAATCTAACGCTTCCCACACGTATCCCCCATTATCAGCTACAACCGGAACAGCCATAGGCAATAATTGCCCCTCAACCGATGCATCACGAATTACCCCTCTCCACCTCGCGGATGGATTCCCAAGGCCCCCCAGACTGCCCCCCGCCCCAACCCCGATCCCTGCCGACGGCACTGGCGGCGCAAGGGGGGGGGGGGGGGGGTTAAAACCGGGAAAGTTAGGCGGGCCGTCAGGCAGAGGAGGCGTCGACTTTTCCTGCACTTTGTCCAGCCGCACTTCTAAGGCCTCCAATTTTTCCAACAACTTGTGTAGCTGGACTTCTTTAAGTCCGTTGTCGTGGTCGTCGATCCGCTCGCAACGAGATGGCGGCTCTGATGGTGGTAAAGGTGGAAAAAGTTGCGATGGTCTCACCAGTGACGGATCCCGTGAAGCGGCCGCAGAGGCCGTGGATCTCTGCTGAGAAGACTGCAAGTCTTTGCTGGAAGATGAAAGTGGCGGTGGCAACGAATCAGCTACTTGTGTAGATGTCTCTGCGCTGGTTTGAGTCGGAGCCGAGTGACCCGATATTCCCCGGTCCCCCGCAGCTGTATGTCTTGGCGTTACAGCGGGTATGAGAGGCCCCGTAAAAAGCATGCTGGTAGCCGATCCCGACTCCCCCGTCGGAGTCAGCGCTGCAAACGCAGACACCGCAGCTTTTCGCTCTGCTTGCATGTCTTTCAGAGAGTCAACAACCAATCTCCACACAGTGGGGTATTTGCTTGCCTCCTTGGATCCATTACTTATCCCTTCCCACAGCACTGCCCCAATTTTCTCCCAAGTTGCGATTTGAAAGGCAGCATCCACTGAGGGGATCAGCTCTTTTCCCTTTACCCAGTGTAGCAAAGCTCTCAAGGCAGGCTCGTTATAATTCGCTCCTCTCACAGAAAGGATGTGTTGGAGGAGTTTCACCACTGCTGACTCTTCCCTGGACAGTGTGGACCCCATCTCCTCCCCGGCCGCTCACCTGATCAGGGCGAGATTCCCAAACTTTTTGCGCTAGCGACTCCCGAGTTCCGGGGCAGCACCCGATATCGACCGGCTTCTGCCCCTTCCTTCCTGTCGGTCTCGTCGGTTTTATCCAACGCCGATCTGAGGGTCCCTGTTCGGGCGCCACTTGTTGACGCAGAAGTCCCGGACACAGCACACAGACCAATATGATCAGGCTGTGCCAAAGTTTATTGCGCAGATAGCTCAGTATATATAGGCACTCTGCTTGTCTATCATTAACACACACAAGTCTAATTGGATACATGCATTGTTCACACGGCTAAATACCAAATAGGATTCACTCAGTAACAGCTTAAGGATTGGTTAACTATGACAGCATATGCTTCAAGGTTACAGTTAACATTCCTTCTCTGCGTATCTCTCTCAGTAGTTTTCCGTGCTAACTTTTCCCAAGGCTTCTGCACGTACACGAACTTTAGTAACCCTCAAGCGAGGCCTCAATGCCTGCGGGTCACTACCTTACAATTGTCAAGCAATTGTCTGGATTGCTCACATGCCCATTCACAGTCAAATAGCTCTCCACAAGCTAGCAGCAGTTTGCATTTGTAAACTGAATCACGGGATTTCTAACAGCACTTGATCACTGAAGCTAATATACACGCACTTGCAATTAAATATCTAACCTAACACAACACACTGAGATGGAGCTAGATGGCTATATACACACCTAGATGCATCCCTGTGTTAAAGCTGCTCTCAGTGCAGTGAAAAGTAAAAGCAGAGCCCAATACTCACATCAGCTCTGGAAGTACTCCTCAGGGGGCAAAGGGCCGAGTGTCAGTGAGCAGCAGGAAGAGCCCAGGCAGATGATCCCCGTTTCCTAAACCGGAGAGTTTAGGGGGCTGTCAGAGACGTCTCGCTCTGAGGGAGATGCCGCTCATAGCCCATTGGGGTCCAAGAGAGCTCAAAGGGTCTCTCACTTGGGACCACCATTTCTAGGGTGGCCAGATGATGGGCTTTAGTCATCAGTCAGTTTTCATCCTGGTCTCAATTCTGCGTTGGATTCCCCAGTGCGCAACAGCTCTGTTCCAGATTGTCAGGGAATGACTGATCATCCCAAAAGAGCTCCTGGTATGATCAGGGAGTGTCCAACTTTCCTGATCTCTGTGTGCTGTTCCCACCTTCGCCAGGCAACCAGAGGTCCTGGTGCAGCCAGGGAGCAGCCAGCATCCAGCTCCTTGTACTGTGCAAAGGATGGGGCCTAACAGGCAGAGGGCTCCAGGAAAGGCAGGGGGGCTGCATCAGCACAGTCCAGCCTGTGACTAAAGTCAGTCCATCTTTCTCAGGGTGGTGTGGTCACCTCTTGCCTCTGTGCCTCCAGACTAGTGCTGAATTCCAGTTATAAACTTTGGTTATAAATTCCAGTTATAAATTTTTGGTTGCTTTACTCAAATGTTAAAGAGTTTGTTAAATGGGTTTAAGTACCATTATCTATACGAGAGGTATCTGCAGTAAACATAACTTGTGCAGATGATTTCCATGCTCTAATGTATAGCAGAATGTTTAACAACAAACGGAATAGGATATAAATTAGTGAAATTATGGTAAGATGTAAAATTCAACTTTAAAGCCCCAGTTACTATTGGTGTCCATCCAATAGAGTATCTCACCAGAGATGTTCCCATGCTCAGTGTGTGACCTAGCCAGTGGCAGGTTAATAGTCGGACTCGATGTTCTCAAGGGTCATTTTCAAATTAAATGATTCTGTGATTCTCAGAAAAGAAGGTTTTTAGCCTTAAACCTCTTTCTCATCAGAGAACTGACCGTGCAGGAAGGCAGTGTGTCTGCCAGCTGAGGGAGGGAAGATCAGTGCTTGCTTCAGGCTGTTTCCCATGGGGTTCCCCTGGAGCCCCAGGGAGCCCTGGAGGGAGCCCAGGGGTCAGCGGCAGAGCCACCTTGGGCTGGGCCTCTGCTGCTGAGCTGGGCTGGGCTCCTGGGACGCAGAGAGATGGTGGCAAGGGGGCAGCACTGCAGAGAGACAGCTCTGCCCAGGAGGAGGGCTGGGGCACTGCCTGCAGGCACCCATGGGAGACCTGTGAGCCTCAGAGAGCTTAAAGGCCCCTGGCAGTGGAGGATGCTGTGAGCTCCCTGCAGGAGAAACCTTCCCAGCCCTGTGCATGGTAAGGCTGTGGGTGCAGGGCAATGCAGCTGCAGTTGCTGGAGGGATCTCCTGAAGCTGCTGCCTTGGACAGTCCATGGGATCTGTCAGGAGGACTGTCTTGGTTTCTCTGTGTATATAAGGAGGAGGATGTGCTGCAGAGCAGGGCTTCCCTCTGCACCATGCGAGGGACAGGACAAGGCAGGTCCCCTTGGCTGGCTGCAGGGTGTGAATGTGGGTGTGCAGCCGGGGCTGCCCAGTGCTGTCCTTGCGAGCAGGATCCCTGCAGCCCAGGGGCTGTGTGCTGGGGCAGGGACTCTGCCGCCTGCCAGGGCCAGCACTCAGCCTGCCCAGGAGCTCATCGCGGCGCTGGGGGAGAAGCTGTGGGGGGAGGAACAACCCCGGGAGGGGAAGGGAAAGTGTTCGTGTGCACTGGAGAGGGTGCTGTGTGGGTCCGTGCTGTTCTGAGCTCCACATCACTCTGAGCACGTTTGCAGAGGGTCCTTCTGAAAGACACTGAGGCAGTGTTTGCCTGATAGGGAAGGATCCTGAGCTCTGATGTTTTTCACTCTTGGTGGGCAGGTTGGGCAGTGGGAGCTGGGAATTTACTTCTCTGCTTTGGAGAAGGCACCAAGAGTCTCGTCAGGACTTGTGTGAGCACTGAGAGGGAACAGAACTGGGCCGGGAGCAGCAGCTTCCTGGCAGCCACAGCTCCAGGCAGCAGAGATGTGGGTAGGGAGTGGGGGGGGAAGTGCAGCCCAGGCCTGGGGAGGGTGCATTCAAGCAGCTCTCTTGGTGTCTGGCACTGGAGGTGGCTGCTGACCATGCTCTGCTGCACACAGTCCTTTGCTTCTCCCTATGGGAGCTCTGTGATCTGCCCTTTGAAACCATGTGCCCCTGCTCTCAGCACAGGGCAGGTGTTTGCAGGGGATTTAAGTTCAATTTGTGTGGGAAGGCATCTTACAGGCAGTGCAATTGTAAGCACAGGGCACATGGGAAATGTCTGATGAACACTGCAGCTCTCCTGGCTCTGCACTAAGCTACAAAGAGCTGAGACTTTTTGCCCGATGCAATGCTCTTCTGATTGAAGCTAGGAAGAAGCCTCAGCAGCGTAATGACATCTCTGGTGATGACACTGAGCCTCTCCTCTCCTGCTAAAATGTGCTCAGTTGTGAGTGTGTAAATTGAACTTCTGTATCTGACATCCCTCCTGCCCTAACCTGTCACTGTCTGTTTCTCCTCTGACAGTGCTCCATGCCCAGAGACAGCAGATGTCCAACGGCAGCTCCATCACCCAGTGCCTCCTCCTGCCATTCGCAGACAGGCAGGAGCTGCAGCTCTGGCACTTCTGGCTCTTCCTGGGCATCTCCCTGGCTGCGCTCCTGGGCAACGGCCTCATCATCACCAGCACAGCCTGCGACCAGCACCTCCACACCCCCATGGACTTCTTCCTCCTCAACGTCTCCCTCCTGGACCTGGGCTGCATCTCCACTGCTGTCCCCAAATCCAAGGCCAATTCCCTCTGGGACACCAGGCCCATCTCCTACACAGCTTGTGCTGCACAGATCTTTTTCTTTCTCTTTTTTCTCATAGCTGAGTTTTATTTTCTCACCATTATGTCCTACAACCACTACGTGGCCATCTGCAAGCCCGTGCACTACAGGAGCCTCCTGGGCAGCAGAGCTTGAGTCCACATGGCAGCAGCTGCCTGAGGCACGGGGTTTCTCAATGCTCTGCTGCACGCAGCCAATACATTTTCACTCCCCCTCTGCCAAGGCAATGCTGTGGAGCAGTTCTTCTGTGAAATCCCCCAGATCCTCAAGCTCTCCCGCTCACACTCCTACCTCAGGGAAGCTGGGCTTCTTGTGATTGCTGTCTGTGTAACATTTGCCTGTTTTGTTTTCCTTGTGGGGTCCTATGTGCAGATCTTCAGAGCGTGCTGAGGATCCCATCTGAGCAAGGATGCCACAAAGCCTTTTCCACGTGCCTCCCTCACCTGGCCATGCTCTCCCTGCTTGTCAGCACTTCAGCATTTGCGTACCTGAAGCCCCCCTCCATCTCCTCCCCACCCTTGGGTCTGGTGCTGTCAGTGCTGTCCTCGGTGGTGCCTCCAGCAGTGAACACCCTCATCCAAGGGCACTGCTGTATCCCAGCGTTGGGAGCCAGCACGGACCTGCTAATGATTGTATAAGAAGCAAGAGAAGGGTAAGCAGACCTCTATAATTATCTGCTGCTAAAGGTTGTGTGTCGATGGGTAGTGTGTACGTAGTGTGCTTGGTATGGCTATAGAGTGAGTGTGAATTATTAATAGAATGTTTTGAATGTTTGATCTTTTAATATTTAAATTGGGCTACTGTGGTGTTTGCTTGATCTCCTATACGGGACCAGTTAAGCATCACGGTGGCAGAATGGAGAGAGTCGCTCCTCCGGTGGTTTGAGCTTGAATCTTGGGAATATTGGAACAAAGGGGGAAATTGGTTAAGGAGAGGAATGAGTGGGTTTATCTGGGAGGAGTATACATAACTCCGTCAGGATGAACAGTGGCTTTAGATTGGGAACAACCTTTAGGTTGAGAACAACCTCACTACCCCAATCTAAACCCTCACATTGGTGGGCTAACAGGGGTAATCCCTTCTTTTGTGTGTGGGCTTGTTTTCAGATTGTATGATAGCTGCCACCCAGCTCGGGTTTTGCTGAAGTGTAAATCCTATATGAGATGATGGTATTGTATATCTTATAGAAAAAGGGCGGGGTGCCCTAAGTGCCTTCCCAACCTCCACACTTATATAATGCCCAACAAGAATCTGAAAGAATGAAATTAGAGTGTGGGAGGAAAAATTTGATCCCTGAAGTTTGGGGCGTGTGGGTAGAGGATTGGGAAAAGACAGTAAAGATTTGCGTGGAAATTGAAACAAAGAAATAGGAGATAAAATAGAGGACTAAGAAGAGACAGTGGTCAAAGATACGGGTAACACCCAAAGGGCAATTTCGAAAATGAGTCCTTTGGGCTGTGTGCTCACCCACTGGAAAGACATTGCTGGGTCTGGAGGCACGGAAAATAAAAAGACCCTTGTTAAGTACTGTAATCAATGGTGGCCTCTATAGAAGCTGGAAAATGGAGCAAAGTGGCCACTCAATGGGTCACTAGATTATAACACACTTTGACAACTAATATTGTTTTTAAGAAGAGAAGGGAAGTGGGACGAAATCTCATATGCAGACATGTTCTTTACCCTCCGGAACCACCCGGAGTGGCAAAAAGACTGTGGAATGGTCCCACCACAGGACCGTATGGTACTCGCACTTGAGCGAGAGAATAACAGAGAACTTAGAGGTAAACTTAAGCAGTGCTGCTCAGCATGCAGTGCTGGGCAGAGATGTACTAAAACAGATAAAGTTCACCAGACAGCAGGACAAGATCTAACTGACTTGTTCAGGCCTCCACCTCGACCACAGGAGCAGAATGCTGGCTCAGAAGGAGCATCTCTTCCCCCGGACAGTCCTGTATCTTCTCGCACTACAAAAAGTCTGCTTCTACAGCTTTACAAGCACCTCTTCGAGAGGCGGTAGGACCCGATGGTGGAAAAGTAATGATCAAAGTACCCTTTTCAACTACCGATTTGATAGAATGGAAAAGAGTTGCGAAAGATTACAGGAGTGACCCGGTAAGTGTAACTAAACACTTTCTGTTTCTTATAAAAGAACACAACCCTGATTGGAAAGATATACAGTTGTTATTGGAACATTTGACTGAAACGGAAAAACAACTGGTCTTAAAAGCAGCAGGGGATTTGACTGAAGACTAGTATAAGGTTACAGGAGGGGATGTTAAAGAATACTTCCCTCTCCTAGACCCAAAGTGGGATGTTAATAGATGTGCACATATGGAAAGACTACAAGCATATGAGGAATGGATTACAAAGGAATGGAAAAAGCAATCCCCAAAACAATAACTTGGTCAGTTTTTTATGCAATTAAACAAGGTCATTCCGAGTCTCCATCCGAATTCCTGGATCGACTACGGGATGCAATGCTTAGCAGCACACCGCTGGATCCCGGATCAGAGGTAGGGATACAACAACTAGTCTCCCTGTTCTTGGGCCAATCTACAGGGGATATAAGGTGCGAACTTCAGAAGTTGCGCCCTACAGAAAGTAGGAACGTGGAAGTACTGTTGGAGGAGGCATGGAGAGTGTTTGGTAACTGGGAGGAGGGGTACAAACAGAAACAAGGGAGGATAGTTGCCGTTATCAGGGGTGAAGAGAAACCAGTTAGGGGAGGACTACCCCTATTATACAAAGGTCAGTGCGCGCTGTGTAAGAAATTCGGTCACTGGAAGAGAGAATGTCCACAAAACAGGGAGAGGAGGTGAGGATGCCAGGCGAAGGTGGTGGCCCATATAAAGGAAGACTAGTGGGAAGCTGGGGAATCTATGCTAGCGAATCCCCTGGTTATAATGAATCTAGGGGAAAAACAACAAGAGGTAGAATTTTTAGTTGACACTGGAGCCACGTATTCGGTCTTGAACCAAGCCTTAATGCCCCTGTGAGATGACTACATCATGGTGCAAGGGGCAACTGGCCAATGTGAAAAGGCATACTTTTGTAAGCCCTTAAAATATGAATTCGGAAAACAATGGGGTATCCCTATTTTATATTTTATATATGCCCAACTCCCCTAAGGCGTTTCTGGGAAGAGACTTATTAGAACAGCTGGGAGCAAAAATTGAATTTAAAAAAGGGGAAGTTATTCTGGAGGTAGAGGACCAACAGTACATCCAAGTATTAAGCCTAATATTAACCAGTCCCCCTTTAAAAGGAAAAATCAGTGAAGAAATTTTGGACCAGGTGTATCCTGGGGTATGGGCTACTGATATACCTTGACGAGCAAAGAATGCCCCACCTGTTGAAGTTAGGCTGAAAGAAGGCCGACAGCCAGTATGAGTTAAGCAGTATCCTGTAAAGAAAGAAGACAGAGAAGGAGTACGGCCAGTTGTAGAAAAGTTTTTACAAATAGGATTATTAAGGGAGTGTGAGTCTGATTTTAATACCCCTATACTAGCTGTCTGGAAAGCTGATGGGTCATACCGGATAGTCCAGGATCTACGGGCTGTAAATAACATAACAGAGGATCTTTACCCAGTAGTGGCAAATGCATACACTTTGTTAACCGCGTTGACACCTGAACTGACTTGGTTCACCGTCGCAGACCTGAAGGATTCCTTCTTTTGCCTCCCTCTCCATGAAGCTAGCCAAAAAATTATTTGCATTAGCATGGGCAAATCCTAAAAGTGGTTGGAAGACCCACCTCACTTGGACGGTGTTGCCACAAGGATTTAAGAATAGTCCTACCATTTTTGGCAATCAGCTGGCAAAAGATTTAGAATCTTGGGAAACCCCTTCTGAGGAGGGAAGAATGTTGCAGTATGTGGATGATATTCTAATGGCCACAAAACCAGAAAGCGATTGCGTGGCCTGAACAGTAAGACTGCTGAATTTTCTAGGACTCTAGGGATATTGGGTGTCTAAAAAGAAGGCCCAGATAATACAACATGAGGTGAATTATTTGGGCTATGAGATCAGCGCAGGACGAAGAACTTTGGGATAGGCCCGCAAAGAAGCGATATGTCAGACCCCAAAACCTCAAACAGTAAAAGAGTTGCGGACATTCCTGGGAATGATAGGGTGGTGCCAGTTGTGGATCTATAACTATGGACTGCTTGTTAAACCTTTGTATGCACTAACGACTACTGACCAGAAACACCTTAAATGGAGGAAGGAAGCCAAAAGGCCTTTGTGGCACTGAAGAAAGCTTCGATGTTGGCCCTGGCCTTGGGACTCCCAAACGTGCGTAAGCCATTCTTTCTCTTCTCCCACAAGAAGCAGGGGATTGCCCTGGGAATATTAGCACAAGATCTGGGCCCATACCAACAAGCAGTTGCCTACTTTTCCAAACAGTTGGACGCAACTGTGAAAGGTTGGCCTGGATGCTTGTGAGCAGTTGCAGCGGTAATATTGAATATGCAAGAAGCCCGAAAATTTACCCTGGGACAGAAAATGACTGTGTTGGTATCCCATACAGTGTCTGCAGTACTGGAAGCTAAAGGTGGACACTGGCTTTCTCCACAAAGATTCTTGAGGTATCAAGCTATGTTGGTAGAACAAGACAATGTGGAAATCATAGTCACTAACATTGTCAACCCAGCTTCTTTCCTCAGTGGAAACACAGGAGAGCCAGTACATCGTGACTGCTTGGAGACCATTGAAGCAACTTATGCAAGCCACCCCGACCTGAGAGACAGCCCTATGGAAAGTGGAGAAAACTGGTTCACAGATGGAAGCAGCTATGTCCTAAGTGGTAAGAGACACGCGGGATATGCCGTTACCACCAGTCAAGAGGTAACAGAGTCAGTGCCTTTGCCCACAAATACCTCTGCACAGAAGGCAGAAATAATTGCTCTGACCTGCGCCTTGGAATTGGCCCAAGGCAAAGTTGTTAATATTTATGCAGACTCAAAATATGCCTCTGGGGTGGTGCACGCACATGGAGCGATCTGGAAAGAAAGGAGATTATTGAACTCCAAGGAAAAAACATCAAGCATGCAAGAGGAATTTTGAGACTGCTGGAGGCAGTCCAACTTCCTGGGAAATTGGCTATCATACCCATTAAGGCACACCAGAAAGTGAGCTCAGAAATGGAGAAGGGAAATGAGCTGGTGGACAGAGAGGCAAAACAAGCAGGCAAAATAGAGACAAAAACGGAAGGAGCTTTGGTCCCCAGTGGGCAAATTTCCCTAGAAGGTAAGCCAGATTATACTAAGGAAGATAAGAAGCTTATCATAGATCTGGAAGGGTCATATAATGAAGAGGGATGGGCTCTTACCCCACAAGGGAAACTAATCATTCCTTCCTGCCTAATATGGCATTTAGTAAAGGAAGAAGATAGGAAGAGACATTGAGGGGCAGAGTCTTTGTACAAATATTTAATTAAAGAAATTATGGCTAGAAATTCATACACCACTGTGACACAGGTGACTCAGCAGTGTGATCTCTGCCTCCAGACTAGCTCTAAGAACACCCCCAAACCAGAAATAGGTCACACTGGGAGAGGCAATGGACCTGGTCAACAATGGCAAATTGATTTTACAGAGCTCCCAAGAAAAAGGGGATACCAGTATTTATTGGTATTAACTGATACCTTTCCAGGTTGGCCAGAAGCGTTCCCAATCAGAATAGCTGAGGCTCGAGAGGTAACTAGAGTATTAGTACAAGAAATAACACCACTTTTTGGTGTTCCAGCAACTATATCCTCTGATAGAGGACCACATTTTGTCTCAAAGGTGATACAACAAATTAGCCGCCACCTGGGTATAGAGTGGCAACTTCATACCCCATATCGCCCCTAGTCGAGTGGCCAAGTAGAAAAGAGGAACCATTTAATTAAACAGCAAATTGTAAAATTAGGACAAGAAGCGAATTCAGCCTGGCCTCAATCCCTTCCTCTGGCCCTCCTATGCATACGGATCAGACCGAGGGCAAAGGAAGGAGTGAGCCCCTTTGAAATTTTGTATGGACGACCCTATGAGATACAGAGAGGGATATCCATACAAGCCGGAGATGAAATTATGACTTCATATATGGTGGCATTGAGTGAACAGCTTGATTAAATTAGAAGACATGTAGTTGGAACTCGGGGGAGAGGTTTAGATGGGCCAGTACGCAATATACAACCTGGAGATTACGTATATGTGAAGTCTCTTACAGAAACAACTTTGGCGCCACAGTGGGAAGGACATTTCCAGGTACTCCTTACCTCCTTCACCGCAATCAAAATCAAAGAACAAAGTGCCTGGATACATCACACCAGGGTAAAGAAAGCACCTAAGTCTCCATGGAGAGTCACCCAAGTACAACAAGGAAAACCTACCTTGTCACAACGCTGATTGTAAACCTCATAGGGGTATTAGAGGCATGGGGAAGTAATATTTCTTACAGCTACATGAGCAAATTGCTAATACCATGAACCGGTCTGACTGCTGGATTTGCTCAGGCTTACCCCAAAACGCAGGACATGGCCACCCTATACTCGCTACCGTTTTTCCCAGCCTTTCAGGAAGAGCGGCCTTTGATAACATATCTCTCGACGAGTATACAGGGGAACCAGGAGAGAATCTCAAATGGCAGATAGATTTAAGCCTACTGTGGAATGAGACTGAGGGAGTACCTTGTGTCCAAAGGTGCTACCTGGAAAACACCACAAATATTAAGAACATAGGGGGGAATAGCACAGACAAAAATTGAGGAAATTTAAGATTGATTGGAGCGTATTCCAGTTGCACCACTTACATCCATTATGGAGGTGCCAATATATGGCATAGCTACCAGACTCAGAAAAATGCCACCTATTCCCCCCAAGGTTGGCCATCTCCTGTAGATCGTGGATGGTATTGGATCTGTGGAAGGTGGGGATACAAGTATTGCCCTTGGGGTGGGAGGGCCAATGTGCCATAGGGATCATAGTTCCTGACATTACCATCGCACAAAACTTAATGTGTTTATGCACGTTTGCCCTATTACGAACCTACATGAAACCTGTCACCCATCTAACCAAGAGGAACAACCCTTTAATAATGAAACCAGCCGGGTTTCATAGTTCTGTGAGATGGTTTCTTCCATGGTTAGGAGTTAGTGAATTAGAAAAGGCCTTAGTTAACATCTCAGCTACAATGGAAATCATTAATAATGCCACAGCTGATGCACTCAAGGCACTACAAGAAGAAATCTCTTCCTTAGGGCAAGTAACACTTCAAGACAGGTCAGGGCTGAACTTACTTTTTGCTAAAGAAGGGGGTTTGTGTACGATTATTGGTGAACATTGTTGTACCTATGTTAACCGAGTCAAGAGGATTGAAAAGGACTTGTCCCAGATTTAGGAAAAGACTGAAATTTTGCATGAAGTGGCCTAAAATGACACATCCTGGGAATTTAGGGACTTAATAGAAAAACTAACCTTTTGGTTACCAAATTTAACCTGGTTGAAGCAATTGATTGCCACAACGATAGTGATAGTAATCTTGATTAAAGTTTTCTGCATATCAGCTCGATGCACACTATGGTGCTGTAAGCCCACGGAAAATTCTCACAGTGAGTGGAAGAAAAAAGCAGTTATGACAAAAACTTGATTCTAACAAACACTTTGGAAAATGTTAGATAGCGAAACGTTATATTGTAGAGTAGACTTAGTAAAAGAATGTACTGATTTGCTAGAAAAGGTGGGACAGAGAGAAGGGGTTCAGAAATCCAAGTTGGCAGAGGTATAGCTCAACGAAGTAACTAAAGCAAGAAGTCACATGACACCCCCTAAGGTACAGCTCCTGATAAGACCAAGGGACCTGCCTTAAGAAGTGGTTGAAACCGACCCTGCGGTCTGGATGGGAGACGAGGGATAACTGAGTCTGTGCAGGAACAAAAGGTTACTAGCTGTGAGGAAGAGGAGCTATCAGCCTTCATCCCCACGACCCCGGAGACCACCACCAGGAACCGCTGCGCAAGCACAGTAGTGAGAAGTTGATGGAAATAACTTACTGAGACTCATTTGAATACGAAGCGGGGACAGGTTATGCATATGTATAGGCGTATCGGGAAACTTCATGAATATTCAACATCCTGCTTTATATAAACAGGTCGAACTGCCGCCTGGGGCGCGCACGTCTTTGGTGGGAGTCCCCCCGTGCCGCCCAGCGCTGAATAAACACAGCTACTTTACAATCCACCAAATTGTGGCGTGTGATTTCCGCACGTCAGAGAGGGGAACGAGACGTGCGCGTTCATAGACATGCATGGAGAAAGTTACGATGAGGCAGCCAGACGCAGTGAGAAACAGCGACGGCCCTCGACCTGCTCCGGACGCGGCGCTGCCGGCAGGTCTACTGCGGGACCTGGGAGAGGCGGCTAAGTCCGACGTGAGCCGAAACTCCCCCTAGAGGCGAAACTCCCCCTAGAGGCGGCGCGCGGAACTCTCCCTGCAAATGCGGCTAAGTCCCGGCGGGGCCAGGTAGACCTGGCGGCAAACTGCAGCCCCCACCACAAGCTTGCCGTCCGTCTGCCGGGAGGCTTGCAGGCAGGCTCGGGCAGCGTTTGCCGGGCGCGGGTCTCGGCGCTGCCGGGCACTCGCCAGCCTTTTCTTGGTTGTGAGGGGTTATTTTTGGCGGGTTTTTTCTTTTTCTCCTTCGTTTTTTTTTTTTTTTTTCTGTTTGTTTTTTGGGTTTTCTCGGTGCTTTTTTTTTTTCCCCTTACCCTTTCCTTTCGTTTCGTTTTTTAACTGTTCTTATTGTCGGGGCAGGGGGGGGTTGGAGGGGTGGTGGGTTTCGGGGGGGGGCGTTTGGTTTTCGGGGGTTTCTTTTCGGTTTTCCCGTTCCGTCGGCTGCCAGTCCCCCTGAAACTCCCTCTGGCTGGTGTCGGGGACTGGGCGGGCGGAGGCGGCGGCCCGGGTCCCGACGCTCGCCAGATGTGTTTTGTTCCCTGGGGGCTTGGGGAGTTTCGTTGTTTTGTGGTTTCAAACACGCCTCTGGCTGGCGGGAGAGACCAGCACAGCACCAGCTCCTAAGAAAGAGCAAAATGACCGCGACTGCTGAACCGAGGACGCGCTGAAATACACTAGTGGATGTGTCCCCCCCCCCCATTCGCAACAGGTTGGGAATACATCGCAAAGATGTTCTTCGGGTTGTGGTATTGGGGAGATGGGTTTGAAAGTTACCAAAAGAGCTAAAGACAACATGGTTGAGGATAGAACGGAGGGCTATGTTTCCCCAAAGGTACCAGATCAGAGACCACCTCCGATTCAGGAGGAATCCTCTGATCCAGGTGAAGAACAAGAACGAAGTGTCAAGACAATTCCCTCCACTCCCGTTGCCGCCCGTGTCCGTCGGAAAACTAAGACAGTCCTGCAAGCCCCTCTTAGGGAAGCAATGGAAGTGGAGGGACGTACCCGGATAAAAGTGAATTTCTCTTTGGGAGATTTGGATAATGGGAAGCAGATTGCAGGAAAATTATCGAAATGACCCTGCAGGGGTAGCTAAGAAATTTAAGAAGTCAGGATCGTGATTGGAAGGATCTGGATGGAATATCGGATGCATTAAGAGAGACAGAAACACGCAGGACGCACTGAAATACACTAGCCGATGCACCTGGGCGTCTGCAGATACCGCGGCGCCTTCCACCACCACACACACCCACACACACACCCCCCCCGCTCCGGCCCGGCAAGCGGGTCCCCTCACGCGAGGAAAAAGAGGAGCTGCTCCCACCGAGCGGGCAGTCCCGCGCTCAGTCCCGCAGCGGTGGCGGCACGGGCAGGCAGGCAGGCAGGAGACAGTGGTCGGGGAAGAGGCGGGGAGCCTGGCGCAGGCAGAGGTGGGCTGGGAATGGTGGGGAGGGGTGTGTTTGGTTTTTGGTGGTATTCTCCCTCTCCCCCCCCCCCCCGGAGGAGTGTGATAAAGACATCCACGCATTGGCTTTCGCAAGTCGTAGGTGTTGCGATGTGGATATACCTGTATGAATTCGCAGTAACAGAAATGAAGCCAGCTAAAGACATAAGGTTAGGCAACAAGTTGAAAGCGGTAAATACTTTGTCAGAACTCCCGAGTAAAAATGCAGTTCTATAGCAAAAGAATTTGCAAAGGTGAAACAAAAGGGGGTGGGGGGGCGGCTTGATAGGAGAAAAGCTAGTGCCTGGAAAACGCAGGGTTAAAGCACTTATAGCTTAGCTTGAAGCACGGAATCAGACTCTACAACTCAAGGAGAGTTATAAAGCAGGTATGTTTATTACGGCGCCGGGTGCAAGGGGGATCATTACTAACTTGCACACCGAGGGGTTAAGCAAGCAGATATTTCTTACACACAAACATGCAGATTCATTAGGTTCCCCAGAAAGAGGCGGGGATATTACAGTTAGTTTAGGTACTCATTATCAGAAGTCTCCTCCCTTTTGGCGCTTGCGCACTGCCCTCCGATGGTCGTGGGCAGGGGTCTTCAAGATGAAGTAAGCAGTCTTCCTCCCGGTGCACTTTTCACCTTTGGCACAGTTGGATACCCCAGTAATCACAATTAGTTGAAAGCAGCCGTATCTGCAAGTTTCTGAGAGCTGGCAAAGATTTAGTGCAGGGTGACCTTGGCACAAAATGTATTGAAAGCAGGACAGGATGGGGAGACAAGGAGCATCCTAAGCCAACAGATGTTCGGGAGTCACTGTCTCCAAACCAACTGATAAATTAGAAGGATGGTAAGAAAGAATTCACTCATTAGAAGGATGAAAAGAAATAATTCACTCTTGTTAGTAAGACTGCTAAATTTTTTATCACACCACAGACTTACAACACAAACCTTATTCTCTTAGACCTAAGTTAAATTAAGAGTGTTTTAACCCTTTGTTTTCCTGGCACTTGTTTTCCTTATATCAAACTGGGGCCGAAGATAAAGAACAATGCTTGCGTCGTTAAGCCGGGGGTGAGGAGGTAAGAGGATTTAGCGGCCCCATTAAACAGGAAGGGGTTATTTCACACCATCCTTCTACTTATCAGTTGGTTGAAAGACAGCGCCTCCCAAACATCTGCTCGCTTTGGAGACTCCTCCTCTGCCCATCCTGCAATCAATTTTGCAGGAAGGTCACGCCGTTCTCAATCTTTGCCAGCTCTCAGAAAAATGACAGGTACGGCTGGTTTCAGCTAGTTTCGTGATTCCTGGGGCATCCAACTGCGCCAAAGGTGAAAAGCACACCGTGAGGGAGACTGCTTACTTCATCTCGAAGACACACACATACACACCCCCGCCCGCCCACCCGCTCGAGGAAGACTGCTTACTGCAAGCTCAAGAAGACCCCGGCCCTCCATCACCTGAGAGCAGTGTGCAGGAGCCGAGAGGAGGAGACTTAGGATAGTAAGTTTCTGAAGCTAGTTACACTATTCCCCACTTATACGCAGGAATGATGAAGGTGTATATGGCTAATGCAATAGCGAAAGTATAGAAACCCCTAACAAATGCTAATCGGTGGGTGCGCCTCTGGCCACCGTCACGCCCGCCCCCAGCACTGCTGCTTTTGCCTTCTTGACTTTGTCCCTCGATAAAACCCCGCTCTCTCGAATAGAGGAGAAGCAAGTTCCTATTCCACGAGAGTTCTCCGTGTGTTTCACTTGGGGTTTCTCAAGTTGTTTTTTTCTGTTTTGTTTTTCTCCTCCCCCCTTCATTTTTGCCCGTGCCCTCTGCCCCCAGCAACCCACTCCCCCACACCCCCCGTTTGATTTTTGGGACCCTGGCAGTGACGACGGCAGGAGGGGGACAGGAGGCCACACCCTGTCGGCATTTTCGGTCTGCCGCCTAGGGAAAGGGAGCCGACAGGGATGCCGCCGGGTCCTAAGGTCTCCCTGCTGCCGCCCTTCCTTCCTTCCTTCCCTGGGTCGGCAAACCCGCCGGCTGAAGGCGGCGTGGGAGGTTGGGGAAGGGGGAGCGTCCGGGCTCTTCGCGAACAGCCGGCGATCGGCAGGGGAGGAGGAGAGGGGAGCGAGAGGCGCGCGTTCATACACACGCACGTACACCTGCACTCATACGCGTACACTCGTACACATAGACACGCCCAGGCGCACAAGCGCTGGGACATGGGGCGGGGGGCTTTCGGGCCAGGGGCCTGTCGGAGGGTTCCGCGCACCCTCTCAGGCAGAAATGAAGTCGGGTTTGTTCCGCTGTCGGCAGCTGCCGCCGCCTCCTCTTTCAATAAAACGAAGGCGTAAGGGAAAGGAGAGGGAGGGAGGGACGGAGAGACCGAGACTGAGAACGCAAACCGAGAGGGAAAGCGAAGGAGAATACAAATGGAAACAGGGTGTGTGCAAGGTTCTTGCAGGGCTGTTACCCCAAAGGTACTGGATCAGAAACCACCTCCGATTCAGGAGGAATCCTCTGATCCAGGTGAAGAACAAGAACAAAGTGTCAAGACAATTCCCTCCACACCTGTTGACGCCCCCGTCCGTCGGAAAACTAAGATGGTCCTGCAAGACCCTCTTAGGGAAGCAATGGAAGTGGAGGGATGTACCAGGATAAAAGTGAATTTCTCTATTTGCCTCTATGACTCCCCTATGACTCTATGACTCCATGACTCCTCTATGACTCCATGACTCTATGACTCTATGATTTCTCTATGACTCTAGACTCTATGACTCTATGACTGTATGACTCTATGACTCCTCAATGTCTCTATGACTCTATGATTCTATGGCTCAAAGACTATGACTCCTCTATGACCCTGTCGCTCTATGACTCTATGACTCCTCTATGACTCCATGACTCTATGACTTCATGACTCTATGACTCAACTATGACTCTATGACTCCATGACTCTATTACTCCTCGACTCTATGAATCTGACTCCATGACTCCTCTATAATTCTATGACTCCACTATGACTCTATGACTTTATGACTCTATGACTATATGACTCTATGAATCTATGACTCCTCTATGACTCTATGACTCTCTGACTCCTCTATGACTCTCTGACTCCTCTATGACTCTCTGACTCCATGACTCTATGACTCCATGACACTATGACTCCTCGACACTATGACTCCTCTATGTGTCTGACTCTAAGACTCTATGACACCTCCATGACTTTATGACTGCATGACTATGACTCTATGACTTCTCTATGACTCTATGACCCCCAGATGACTCTATGACTCTATGACCCCTCTCTAACACTATGACTGCTATATGACTCTATGACTCTATGACTCCTCTATGACTCTATGATTCCCCTATGACTCAATGACTCTATGATTCTATGACTCAATGGTTCCTCTATGACTCTATGACTCCGCTATGACTATATGACTCTATGACTCTATGAATCCTGTATGACTCAATGACTCCTCTATGACTCTATGACTCCACTATGACTCTATGACTCTAGGACACTAGGACTCTAGGACTCCTGTATGACTCAATGACTCCTCTATGACTCTATGACTCGTCTGTGACTCTATGACTCTATGACTCCTCTATGACTCCATGACTCGTCCATGCCTCTCTGACTCACCTATGACTCTATGACTCGTCTATGCCTCTCTGACTCTAAGACTCTATGACTATATGATTCCTCCATGACTCTAAGACTCTATGAATCTATGATTTCTCTATGACTCTATGATTTCTCTATGACTCTAGACCCTATGACTCTATGACTCTATGACTGTATGACTCTATGACTCCTAAATGTCTCTATGACTCTATGACTCTATGACTCTATGACTATGACTCCTCTATGACTCCTAAATATCTCTATGACTCTATGACTATGACTCTATGACTATGACTCCTCTATGACTCTATGGCTCTATGACTCTATGACTCCTCTATGACTCTATGACTTGACTATGATTCTATGACTCCATGACTCGATGACTCCTCGACTCTATGAATCTATGACTCCATTTCTCTATGATTCTATGACTACTCTATGACGTTATGACTCTATGACTATATGACTCTATGTATCTATGACTCCTCTATGACTCAATGACTCCTCTATGACTCTATGAATGTATGACTCTATGACTCCTCTATGTCTCTATGCCTCTATGACACCTCCATGACTTTATGACTGTGTGACTATGATTCTAGAACTCCTCTATGACTCTATGACTCCTCTATGACTCTATGACTTTATGACTCCACTACGACTCTATGACTCCTCTATTCCTCTATGACCCTTCTTTGACTCTATGACTCCTCTATGACTCTTTGACTCTATGACTCCTCTATGACTCTATGACTCTATGATTCCTCTATGACTCTAAGACTCTATGATTCTATGACTCTATGATTCCTCAATGACACTATGACTCTATGATTCTATGACTCTATGGCTCCTCTATGACTCTATCACTCTATGACTCCACTATGACTCTATGACTCTATGACTCCTCTATGACTCTATGATTCCTCTATGACTCTATGACTCCTCTATGACTCTATGACTCTAAGACTCCTGTATGACTCAATGACTCCTCTTTGACTCTATGACTCCTCTATGACTCTATGACTCCATGACTCCTTTATGACTCTATGACACGTCTATGCCTCTCTGACTCACCTATGACTCTATGACTCCATGAGTCCTCTATGATTCAATGACTCTATGAGTCTACGACTCCTCTGACTCTATGACTGTATGACTCCATGACTCCTAAATATCTCTATGACTCTATGACTCCATGACATTATGACTATGACTCCTCTATGACTCTTTGGCTCTCTGACACTACGACTCCTCTATGACTCTATGACTCCTCTATGACTCTATGACTCCTCTATGTCTCTATGTCTCTATGCCTCTATGACACCTCCATGACTTTATGACTGCATGACTATGATTCTATGAATCCTCTATGACTCTATGACTCAATGACTCTATGACACCTCCATGACTTTATGACTACATGACTATGACTCTATGACTCCTCAATGACTCTATGACTCTATGACTCCTAGATGACTCTATGATTCTATGACCCCTCTCTGGCTCTATGACTCATCTATGACTCCTCTATGACTCGATTACTCCTCTATGACTCTATGACTCTATGATTCCTCTACGACTCTAAGACTACATGACTCAATGATTTCTCTATGACTCTAAGACTCTATGACTCTATGACTCTATGATTCATCTATGACTCTATGACTCTATGATTCTATGAGTCTATGATTCCTCTATGACTGTATGACTCTATGATTCTATAACTCTATGACTCCTCTATGACTCTATGACTCCTCTATGACTCCTCTATGACTCTATGATTCATCTATGACTCTAAGACTCTATAAGTCTATGACTCTATGACTCTATGACTCCTCTATGACTCTATGACTCCATGACTCCTATATGACTCTATGACTCCATGAATTCTCTGTGACTCTATGACTCCTCTGAGATTCTATGACTCCTCTATGACTCTATGACTCTATCACTCTGTGACTCCTCTATGACTCTATGACTCTGCGACTCAATGACTCTATGACTCACTAGGAATCTGAAGGACTCTCTATGAGTCTTTGACTCTCTATGACTCTCTCTGACACTATGAAGATATGACTCTATGACTCTATGTCTCTATGACTCTATGATTCTATGACTCCTCTATGACTCTATGACTCTATGACTCCTGTATGACTCAATGACTCCTCTATGACACTATGAGTCCTGTATGACTCTATGACTCGATGACACCTCTTTGAGTCTATGACTCTATGACTCCTCTATGACTCTATGACACCTCTCTGACTCTATGTCACTATCATTCTATGGCTCCACTATGACTCTATGACTCCCCTATAACTCTATGACTGTATGAAATCACTATGACTCAATGACTGAGTGACTCTATGACTCTATGACTCCTCCAAGACTCTATGACTCTATGACCTCCCTCTGACTCTATGCCTCCTCTATGACTCTAGGACTCTATGACTCTAGGACTCTAGGACTCTATGATTCCTCTATGACACTATGATTCCTCTATGACTCTAAGACCCTATGACTCCCTGATTCCTCTCTGCATCTAAGACTCTATGACTCTAGGACTCTATGATTCCTCTATGACTCTATGACTCTATGATTCCTCTATGACTATGACTCTATGAATCCTCTATGACTTTATGACTCTATGACTCTATGAGTCCTCTATGATTCTCTGACTCTTCTTTGTCTCTATGACACTATGACTCCTCTACGCCTGTATGACACCTCTCTGACTCTATGACACTATCATTCTATGGCTCCACTATGACTCTATGACTCCACTATAACTCTATGACTGTATGAAATCACTATGACTCAATGACTGAATGACTCTATGACTCTATGACTCCTCCAAGACTCTATGACTCTATGACCTCTCTCTGACTCTATGCCTCCTCTATGACTCTATGACTCTAGGACTCTAGGACTCTATGATTCCTCTATGACTCTATGATTCCTCTATGACTCTTAGACCCTATGACTCCATGATTCCTCTCTGCATCTAAGACTCTATGACTCTAGGACTCTAAGATTTCTCTATGACTCTATGACTCCTCTATGACTCCTCTATGACTCTAAGACTCTATGATTCCTCTATGACTCTATGACTCTATGGCTCTTTGACTCCGTGATTCTATGACTCTATGATTCCTCTGCGACTCTATGACTCTATGGCCCCTCTATGACTCTATGACTCCACTCTAACTCTATGACTCTATGACTCTATGACTCGTCTATGATTCTATGGCTCTATGACTCTATGAGTCCTCTATGACTCTAACTCTATGACTCTATTACTCTATGACACGTCTATGACACCTCTATGACTCCTCTATGACGCCCCTATGACTCTCTGACTCTATGACTCCTCTATGACTCCTCTCTTAATCAATGACTCTATGAATCCTCTATGACTCTATGACTCTATGACTCCTCTATGACTCTATAACTCTATGATTCTATGACGCCTCTATGACTCTATGACTCTATGACTCCTCTTTGACTCTATGACTCTATGACTCTACGTCTTTGTGACTCCTCGACCCTATGAACCTATGACTCCATCATTCCTCTATGATTCTATGACTCCTCTATGACTCTATGACTCCTCTATGACTTTCTGACTCCTCTATGACTCTATGAATCTATGACTCTATGACTCCTCTATGACTCTTTGACTCTACGACTGTACGACTCCTCTATGAGAGCATGACTATGACTCTACGACTCTATGACTCTATATCTCCCCTATGACTCTATGACTCTATGACACTATGACGCTATGAATCTATAACTCCTCAATGACTCTATGACTATGACTCTATGACTCTATGACTCTATGATTCCTCTATGACTCTCTAACACTCTCTATGATGCTATGACTCGATGACTCCATGACTCTAAGACACTCTGTCTCTATCACTCAATGACTGTATGACACCTCTATGACTCTATGACTCCTGTATGATCCTATGACTCTATTACTAAATGACTCCATGACTCCTCTGACTCAATGACTCTTGACTCCATGACTCCTCTATGACTCTATGACTCAATGACTCTATGACTCTATGACTCCATGACTCCATGACTCCTCTATGACTCTATGACTCTATGACTCTATGACTCTATGACTCCTATATGACTCTATGACTCTATGACTCTATGAATACTATACGACTCTATTACTCCTCTATGAGTCTATGACTCTATGACTCTTCGACTCTACGACTCTACGACTCCTCTCTGACTCTTTGATTCTATGACTCTTCTATGACTCTATGACTCTATGAATCCTCTATGACTCCATGACTCTATGACACTATGACTCCTCTATGACTCTATGACTATGACTCTTTGACTCTATGAATCTACGACTCCTCTATGACTCTGACTCTATGACTCTGACTCCTCTATGACTCTGACTCCTCTATGACTCTGACTCTATGACTCTGACTTCTCTGTGACTCTGACTCCTCTAAGACTCTATGACTCAACGACTATGACTCCACTATGACTCTATGACTGCTTTATGACTGACACTATGACTCTATTACTCAATGACACCTCAATGACACCTCTATGACTCCTCTGTGACTCTATGATTCTATGACTCTATGAATCCTCTATGACTCTATGACTCCTCTATGACTCTTTTACTCTATGACTCTATGACTCCTCTAAGACTCTATGACTGTACGACTCTGATTCTATGACTCCTCTATGACTCTATGACTCTATGAATCTATGACTCCTCTATAACTTTATGCCTCTATGATTCTATGACTCTATGACTCCCCTATGACTCTAGGACTCCCTGACTCGTTTATGACTCAATGACTAAAATTCTATGACTCTATAACTCCTCTATGACTCGAAGACTCTATGACTCTGTGACTCCTCTATGACTCTCTGACTCCACTATGACTCTATGACCCCGCTATATCTCTATGACTCTATGACTCTATGACTTCTCTATGACTATATGACTCTATGACTCCTCTCTGACTCTTTGACTCTATGACGCTATGACTCCTCTATGACTCTATGACTCTATAACTCCTCTTTGGCTCTATGACTCTATGACTCAATGACTATGACTCCTCTATGACTCTATGCCTCTATGAATCTATGACTCCCCTATGACTCTATGACTCTCTGACTCCTTTATGGCTCAATGACTAAAATTCTATGACTCAATGACTCCTCTATGGCTCTATGACTCTATGAATCCTCTATGACTCTATGACTTATGACACCTCTGTGGCTCTTTGATTCTATCGCTCCATGACCTCTCTATGAATCTATGACTCTATGACTTTATGACTCCATGAATCCTCAATGACTCCTTGACTCTATGACTCTATGACTCCTCAATGACTGACTCGTCTATGACACTATGACTGCTGTATGACTCTATGACTATGACTCTATGACTCTATGAATCTATGACTCTATGATTCCTCTATGACTTCATGAATCTATGAATCTATGACTCCTCTATGACTCTGACTCCTCTAAGACTCTATGACTCAATGACTCTATGACTCCTCTATGTCTCTATGACTGCTCTGTGACTGACTCTATGACTCTATTACTCAATGACACCTCAATGACACCTCTATGAATCCTCTATGACGCCCCTATGACTCCTCTATGACGCTATAACTCTATGACACTATGAATCCTCTATGACTCTATGACTCTATGACTCCTCTATGACTCATTGACTCTATGACTCCTCTCTGACTCTGACTCTCTGACTGTACGACTCTATGACTCTATGACTCCTCTATGACTCTAAGACTCTATGACTCTATGAATCTATGACTCCCCTATGACTCTATGCCTCTATGACTATGACTCCTCTATGACACTACGACTCTCTGACTCCTTTATGACTCAATGACTAAAATTCTATAACTCTATGACTCCTCCATGACTCTATGACTCTATGACTCCTCTATGACTCCATGACTCTATAACTCTATGACTCCTCTAAGACACTATGTCTCTATGACTCTATAACTCCTCAATGACTCTATGACTAAAACTCTATGACGCTATGACTCTAAGTCTCCTCTATGACTCTATGTCTCTATGACTCCTCAATGACTCTATGACTATGACTCTATGACTCTATGAATCTATGACTCCTCTATGACTCTATGAATCTATGACTCCTCTATGACTCTATAACTCTATGACACCATGTTACGTTAAAAGGGGGAAAATAAACCCCTTGTTTTGTTTTCCAATATGTAACTATCAGTCCGGCCGCGTTCGCTGTTTCGAACCTTACTGATCCGGATTCACTGATAGTGGGAAACAAACCCCTTGCTTTATTAGAGGAAGGACAGGAAATGGCTCCAATATGCAACTACCATTCCGGCCGCGTTCGGTATTTCGAACCTTACTGATCCGGATTCACCGATAGTGTACCACGCTGTCCAGTCCAATCAGCTGCAACTATCAGTCTGGCCACGTTCGCTATTTCGAACCTTACTGATCCGGATTCACTGATTGTGCACCACAATGGGGAAATGGGGTTGTATTCAGTGAGAAAATTAGTTTATTGACACAATAGACACAGGTTCTTATGGATTGCCGGTGATAGAGACTGTCTGCAAAAGCACGTGCATATAATAGTTACATGAATACAAGCGCTTGATAAAGTTGACACAGCTTAGAATCTCTAAGTTTTTCCTAGGAAAGCACTGGATACAGTGCAAGTCTTACCCACAGGCGTCCCTATGGGGGGGAAGAGAGATCCAGCCCGTCGACCGGTCCCAGGAGTCGGTTGATGTTATCTTCCTTAACTCGTCCACGATGGTATCTTCCCTAAAATCCCCCTTTCTCTTGGGCTATTTTATATTATTTTTACCTTCAAGGTGGAGCTTGAGTGACTCTAGTCATACATACCTTTATTACCATTGGTGAAAATTTCTCTCGCCTCAATTTAAAGGTATATGAGACTAAAAATTCAGAGAGCATGCTCAGAGAGAGGTGGTCTTATTTCGGAGGGGGGTCGCACTGGAGAGGGGTGTGTATTTTAGTATTATAATGAAGCAAAGTTCACACTAGGACGGTATTTTGTCAAAAAGATGACAGGCCGCTGGCTCAGGATGGCAAGTATGCAGCTTATCAGTTTCTTGTACCACCTAGTTCCCGTTTTATCTGCTGAAGTTAGGACAGAGCATACCCGCGAAATCTCCACCTCGCTGTATCCTCCGCCTGTTACGGGAACCGCTGTGGAGTGCACGTTCCTGGCATACAAGGTACGGCTGCATCTCGCCCTGAGAGGCCCTGAAAGTCCATTTTCTCCTATGTGTGGACAATGGGAATTACCCCAAATTTCCTAATTATTCCACACACCATGACTCCTCTATGAGTCTACGACTCTCTGACTCCTTTATGACTCTATGACTCCTCTATGAATCTATGACTATGACTCTATGACTATATGACTGTATGACTCCTCTACGACTCTCAATGACTCTCTATGACTCTATGACTCTATGAATCCATGACTCTATGACTCCATGACTCCATGACTCTCTGTCGCTATGACTCTATGACTCTATGACTCCTCTATGACTCTGTGACTCCTCTATGACTCTGTGACTCTATGACTTGTCTATGACTCTATGACTCTATGACTCTGACTCTATGATTCCATGACACCTCTATGACTCTATGACTCCATGACTACTCTATGACTCTATGACTCTATAACTCTATGACTCCACTATGAATCTATGACTCGTCTATGACTCTATAACTCTATGATTCCTCTATGACTCCTCTATGACTCCTCTATGACTCCATGACTCCATGAGTCCTCTATGACGCCCCTATGACTCTCCGACTCTATGACTCCCCTATGACTCCTCTATTATTCTCTAACTCTATGAATCCTCTATGACTCTATGACCCTATGACTCCTCTATGACTCCTCTATGGTGGGCCCTGGCAATACCCATGGAAGTGCTTCCACCAGCATACTTGGAAGGATACCTAACATTCCAGAACGTGGCAGGGCCCTGGCAGAGCAACCGGACTCTGGTGCCAGGTAGGGAGCCCTCCTGTTTCAAAGGGCAGAACTTCCCTCTCCCAGCCCAGGGTGCAGCTGGGACACGGCCCTTGGATGCAGAAGCAAAGGACTCAGAGCACCGAGTGCCGACCCCAAGGGAAGGATCCTCACTCGTGAGGACCCAATGGGAGAGCTGTGCCTGTCTGGAGGCAGGTCACAAGCCCAGCAGGACAGGCAGAGCAGACACGCAGGGAACTGCAGAGGAGATGTTCTAGAGAGACACTCAGCTCCTTGCCCAGCAGAGCATGGCCAGCAGCCACCTCCGGTGCCAGACACCAAGAGAGCTGCCTGAACGCACCCTCCCCACGCCTGGGCTGCACTTTCCCCGCACTCCCTGCCCATGACTCTGCTGCCTGGAGCTGTTCCTGCCAGGAGCTGCTGCTCTGGGCCCACCTCTGCTCCCTCTCAGTGCTTGAAGAGCCCATCCCATGGGCTGTGTGCTCAGCTCTGCCCTGCACACCCCTCCCAGAAGCAGGGCTCTGCCCAGGCCCATCTCTGCCTGTGCAGGAACCTCAGACCTAGCACTCAATGGATCCATCAACCATGTATGAAGAAACATGGTCACCCCCTGAGGAAAGCCTTGAGAGCTTCTTAACTCTTCAGTTACTTTCTGGTGGCAATAAGCAGTGTGTAGGGGGGTGAGAGCGGGAGCAGGGAAGTCAGCAGGAAGTGAGGTGATGGTTCAGGGCTTTAACAAATCCTTACAAGCAGGACAGAGCCCAGGAATGGAGAGCAGTTGATGTCTGTAGATGGAGGAGGAGTAGGTGTTCCTGGAGTGTGGCTGCAGACCTTGGACAAACCAGAGCCTATCTGAGAATTTTTCCCCATTGGAACATGCCTCAGCGTGGCACATGCGGAATGGCCACTGCTGGGGGTGCCTGAACACTGTTCCTCATGCCCCATGAGCCGACCTTCCTGTCTCCCTCTCCTGCACTACCCAACCTTGCCTGCAATGCAGGATCCATCCCTGAGCCTGGAGAATGCAGGAACCTCCTGGAGTGAGGCGTCACTGCTGCAGGGGAAGAGCAAAGCTTCAGTGAGACACTTGTGAATACGGGCAGAGAGTTGGGGGATTGCAGCAGAGAGGGTGCTACAGGCAGGAAGCTGTCCCAGAGGAGATGCCCTGACCCCAGAGCATGGGATACCTCGCAGCCAAGACAGCGCCTTTCCCTTTGGCTCTTGCCAGGAAGTACTCAATCCAGACCATTGGCTTTTCCCACTGCTCTCCCATGGTGTTTAGTTCTCTAGACTGATGGCATCGCTCATTCCTCTAGAAGCCTCCTTTAGATCGGCTTGCTGAGGGATATTCGCTCCACTTGCTGTATTTACACTATAGTAGCAGCCTACAACTACCTGAAATGTGGCTTCAGAGATGATGGAGTTTTTCTTGCTAGCAAGAAGAGAAGGAAACTTGTACTCAGCCCATGGCTTTGTGTTTCAAGGAACAGAGAGCGATGGGTGCAGAGATGTGACTGAAGGTACAGAAATGCCATGTGAGAGCTAGGTGGGAAAGCAAGATGGGTGTCAAGTGCCTGAAGGGAAAGAGGTGCAGGCATAGGCCAGTGAAGGACAGCCTGCAGCAGAGATGATTGAGGATTCTGACACTGCTGAAAGGCCCAAAAGAACAAAAGGCCTCTGTCCCCTGGGCTATGGCAGTTGCCTCTTTCATCAAGGCCTTTGGGGAGAACTTTCATTCTCAGGATTTCAGGCTCTACTTCTCCAAGGGCTGTGGTCAGGGCTTGGCCTTTCTGCTTCATCAAACAAACCAAGGGTGTTCCCAACATCAGTCACCTGCATTTTGCCTTTGTCTCCCTGGAATCACAGCCTCCAGTTCCTTGCTTTAATGAGTGCCTGGGGAGGTTTTGTCATTAACAGCCCTCTTTGGGGCCCATTAATGCTGAAGGGAAATGGGGCTTTGTTTCTGACTTGGACTCCCTGAGAGGTTGCCTCAGGCTCCTCTCAGTACCTGAGGTTCATGGACTCAGCCCAAATACACAATGGGGCTCATTAAACCCTGAGGAGCCATGTCTCACCTTGTGGATTTTGTCAAGTCTTCCAGATTGTCTTCCAGGCAATTGGGGAGGTTTCTGAGTGGAGGAAGGAAACAAAGAGCATCTGAGAAAAGTTATTGGAAAGGGTTTATTTGATCACTTTTCAGTTTGCGTCTCTTCCAGAGGCCTGGACAGGCAGGAAAAGCAGCCCTTAAGCTCCAGCGCTGCACTGAGCACCTCAATCCACACTTGCCCACCCAAAATTGCTCTCATCGTCCACCTGGGACTTGCATCACTTCTCCTCACACCCGACTTCTCCAGTGCAGCTGGCGGCTGGATGGTGCAGCTCCTGTGCACCAACTCCCAGCCTGGCTGCCTTAGAGACCTGCCTGCACATGGGCACAGCAGGATTGTTCCTCTGGGCAAGCAAAGCAAAGGGAAGCATGGCAAAGTGTCAGACTCAGTAGAATACACTCGGGCAGCACATGCCTGGTACAAGCAGCGCCTCACGGGTTCCTTTTCCGACACAGGGATAATCTCATGAGGAATGTTGTAGAGACACAGGTAGATGCAAAGAGGTAGCTGTGAAGATGATTCAAGAGTTGTCCAAGGAGACAATTAGAGCGTCAAAAGGCTTTTAAGCCTTTCTTGCCTGAAACTCAAAGCAGCAGCTTAGGGGAGAGGACTCTGAATGAACAAAGAGTGAGGGGAGTAGACAAGTGGGGAATAATGGACAGGGCCTTTGTCTAGACAGCCTGCTGAAAAGAGGGCTTCAGAGCTGGTCATTGTGTCCTGGAGAGGGGAAAATGTCTGAAAGATGAGAGCAATGAAGGACGTGGTGTAACAGGCAGGACAGTGGCAGTGCAGTGACAGGAGAAGATGAGCATTCGTTTGGGATCCACCTCGTGAAACGTCATTGGATTGGCAGAGGTCTCTTGGGAGAGAGGACAAGGACGTGTTGCACTTCCCTTTGATGAAGGCCCCAAGTGCAACCCAGGGGAGCACAGGCTGTACAAGCTGCCTCTGGTGAGGTGTGTGACAGCATCAGAGTCCTCTTGGGTGACACCTGCGGGCACCTGAAAACCATAGGAAGGTAAATGCTGCCTGAGCAAGCTGAGAGCCTGCAGTTGTGCGTGAGGAGGCAAAGAGTGGATGTGGTTTCCCTGAGATTGAGCACAGCTCTTGGCACTGTCTCCCTCAACGCTGCTCTCCCCAAGGGAAGCCATTGCAGTCTGGGTGGGTGGGCAAAGGGGAGGGTGAAGCACTTGTGTCAGGAGAGAGAGCTCCAAGAGTTGAGGAGCCACCAGGGACATGCCAAGCACCAGGAGATGCAGGTGCCTGCTCCCGGGCTGTCTCTTCCACAGCCACCACGACACCAGAAGGAGCAGCATAAGCCACGGCCCTTCTCCTGCCCCGGTAGCCACAGAGCCAGCAGTGCCACCATCAGTCGGGAATGTTGGGTGGCTCCGGTGGGTGTTAGCAGAAGCTCCAAGGGCAGCTCAGCATTGTGGACTGTCTGGGAGTTTTCTGCTGGCATTGCAAGAGCCTGCCAAAACCTTTGCTGTGCTCCCCTGCGTCTTCCAGATTGCTCAGGGTTCTTAATGGTCACCACATGCCCTGGTTCCCCTGGAATACCTGGAGGGCTTCCGAGCTTCACCAGGGTTTTTGCCACCTTCCAGAATGCCAGATGGGCTCCTGTGGGCCTTAGCACGGTTCCAGAGAATCTGCCGCATTCAGGAATGCACATGGAATTCTGCAGCCTTGCCAGAGCCCGCTGAGGACGGTGCCTCCATCCAGAATTCCTGAAGGACTTGTGTGGGCACTGCTGGAATGTAGCAGTTTCCCCAGAGGGCCTTTGCCACCATCCAGCAGCCCCAATGTGATGCCATGGGCATTGCTGGAGGCCACCAGGGCTTCTGCCCCTGTCTGGAATGCACATCCAGGTTGCGCAGGCACAAAGGAGTTCGTGTTGTCTTGCGGAAAGCCAGCCAGCCTGCACAGGTTGTGCCAGATCCCGCCAGGCCCTGCCACCTTCCGCAATGCCTGGCGGGCTCCTGAAGTTGTTGCAGGGGCCCGGAGCACCGCGAAAGGCAGTGGGAGCCGAGCGGGCATTGCAGGAGGTGGCAAATCCCGGGAGGGCTCTGGCAACGCCTGCAGAAGCCTGCCAGGGATTGCGGCAGGGGCAATGGCGCTGGCGGGTTCTGGTAAGCCTGCAGCAGCCCTGCAGGGGCAGAGCGCAGGCCCCTGCTGGCAGCGGGAGGAGGAGGCGGGATCCAGCAGCGCCAGCATCCAGCTGGTGGCAGCCTCTGGAACCGACCTTGCCCAGGCCTGGGGGAGCCCTCACTCCCTGCTCTGCAGTGGCTGCCCCAGGCACACCTCGGCTGGCTCCAGCACAGAGCTGCTCTCCTGGGGAGCCCCCACCTCCTCCCAGGCCATCCTGCGGCAGCTGTGGGGTCTCTCTGCCCCCCTGCGAGATGGAGGGATGTGGGCAGGGGGAGAAAAGGGCAGCGCAAGGGATGTGACCACTCCAGGGCCTGTCACAGACCGGGTCACAAAGGGCCCCGCTGTGACCCCATCACCAAGGGCAGGAGGCGCAGGGCGTCCAGTGCAGGCTGGAGCTGGAGCTGGGATAGTCCCTGTGCCAGGAGCTCTCCTGCTCTTGGCAACCTTCTCTGCAGCTCTCTTTGGATCTAGCCAGGATGTGCTGGGCTTCCTCCATCATGCCTCAGTGGGGAAGGGGGGCACTTGCTGGATCTGCTGCTGCACACCTGGAGGGAAGTGAACTTGGAGCTGTGAGTCATTGTGCTTCACAGCGGAATGGTTCAGAGAAGTCATCCTTGTGGGGATAACTGAAAGGGCCTTATTAGTGAACCAATGGTAATTAATCTGGGACTGAATGAAAATCAAATGGGACTCCAATGGTGATTTACCTAGAGTTGAATTTTTATCCAACTTTGAATTCTCAATGATTTGAAGATGATGGAAATGATAATTTAGATGATGAATTAGACAATTAATTTGCCTTCCAGTATGTGTTTGGTGCGTGCAAGAAAGATGGAGGGGGATTCTTTGCTAGGGCATGTAGTGATCAGACAAGTGGTAATGGCTCTAAGTTGGCAGAGGTGGTGAATAACATAAGACCTTAGAAGGAAACTCTTCCCTGTGAGCGTGGTGGAAATCTGTCACAGGTGGAAAGGTATCCGTCTGGCAGCAGGTCTTTGCTGGTTCAACGCATGCAGGGAGGCAGCTCTGCCTGGATTTACCACTGATTTAATGTTGATTTGATGAGAAGGAGAAAAATTATATTGAATAAGGGTCAGGACTGAAAAAAAGCTCCCTGCTCGTGGTAAGGTTGGAGTAAAAAAAGCCAAAAAAACCCAAGTTTCACAGATTTGGGTGGGATTTCGACTGCGGTGACCCCTAAAGCAGCCCCGGCGCATCCTCAGAAACCACAGAGCATCCCACGGATGCCCCTAGAGAATCCCAGAGTATGTCTGGAGCACCTCCAGAGCACCCCATGGACCCAACCAGCGCGCATGCATCACAATGAATATGGGGACATGGGGTCCTCAGGGGTGGCTGATTCTGGAACTCCCCATGTTCAGGAGTGCGAGGCCACAGAACCCCACAGAACCCATCATCAGAGGCACCGGGAGACGACAGCTGTGCCACGGAACACAAGCTACCGGTAGAGGAGGCAAGAGCAGCTCCTCTGTTGGTTCCCGTCTTGGTGTCTCCATGCTGGTAACGCCCGTGGACACAGGAGCTTGGAACGAGCTTGGGGTGCTTTAGGATTTGCCAAGAACACTTCAAGCGACTTCCCCAGAGTGGCTGCTTTGGACTTGGCTTGCGAGTTGCACTGGCGGAGCCAGCAGCCGCGCGCTCTGGCTTCCTTAAATCCTGGGATTTGCCCTCATTTCTTGTGGGGTGAACAAGGGTCTGCGGGGATGCGACAAGGGGGAATGGCTTTAACTTGACAGAGAGAGGAAATTGACATGAGGTCTTAGAAGTTCTTCCCTGTGAGGGTAGTGGGACACTGGCACAGGGTGCCAAGAGAAGCTGTGGCTGCCCCATGGCTGGCTGTGTTGAAGGCCAGGTGGGACACAGGGGCTTGGAGCAAGCTGCTCTAGTGGAAGATGTCCATGTCCGTGGCAGGGGTTGCAACTGGATGAGCTTTAAGGTCCCTTCCAACACAACCCTGTCTGGGATTCCATGATTCTCTGCTGTGCCTATGTCGGTCCCTCTCCACTTCTCGTAGGTGGCTGTGATGCCCTGTTCCATTGCCCAGGTTGAGTTGTGACCCCTCGCATGCTCCACCTCTGGACCAAAGGCACTGAGAAAGGGCAGCCCGAAAGGGACCTCCCTGAGCTGGCTGGGCAGAGGCTGGTCCCCTTATGGCACCTCCCACAGCACCCCTGAGTGCCCAGTGGCCATGGGCACGATGCTGCCACCATCACAAAGCTGGGGCGGTCGCTGTGGTGACACCCATTGTGACGGGGCCCCCATGCTGAGCGTGGGCTATTTAAGGAGTGTGAGCCCTGCAGTAACCAGTGCAGAGGAGACCCCTCCGTTGGGAGGCTGTATCTGCCCTGGCTGCCCTGCACGTCCAGGTACGTGTTCTTTGACTTTGCAATCCTGGTTTAGTGTTGGCTTCAAACACATTGTGGGTGCGTGCTGCAAAGGGAGGAGAAGCTGTCAGGAGCTGTGCTGGTGCCATCCCAGCTGTGGGAGCAGGGGATGGGTGAGGAGGAGGCACTGGGCTTGTTCATGTGCTTGGAGCTGAGCTCTGCTTGCAGAGGTGCTGTTGGCGAAGCAGGAGCCTTCTGTGTGCAGGAGCTGCTGGTGTCAGAGGTGCTGAGAAGCTGTCAGGGCAAGAGCAGCCCCTGGGCACTGCAGCTGCTGGTGCTGTCACTGGGAGCTCAGCACAAGGGGACCTGCCTGGCTCTGCCAATGTCTGCAGAAGCCCACTGGGCATTGTGGAAGGCAGGAGGGGTGCTACTGGGCTCTGGTAAAGCTCAGGCCAGCGCCGGGGATTGAGCAAGGCTCCAGTGCTCTGCTGGGCTCTGGCAATGCATTCTGGAAGGTGATAAAGGCCCCAGCAGATGCAGGCACAGCCCAGAAGGCCAGCGGGCATTGCACAAGGTGGGAAGGAGATGGTGGGCTCCGGCCACACCTGCACAATCCTGACTGCGGCAATGCCTGCGGGAGCCCTTGTGCTCCCCCAGCAACAGTGCCAGGGCAGGAGCTGTTGCTGGGCCTCCCCTGCCCTTGGCAAGCACTGCCCCAGCCCCAGCCCCACTCGCGGGGGCTGTGCTTCCTGAGCCAGAGAATGCTGCTTCCAGATGCGTGCCCATACAAAGTGCCCAGCTCCAAGAGTGCAAACATCCAGCCCCTGCTGCCACAGCAAAGGTGCCAGGACAGGGTCAGTGTTGAAACCCGGCCAGGAGCTCAGCACCAGCAGCCGCTCGCTCTGCATCCAGGTGGTATGGCGAGGAGAATGGGGACAGTGTGAATCCCACACGTGGAGATGAGCATAGGTCAGGAACTGAAACCTAGTACAATGTAATATTAGTATTATATTTTTGTTAATAGTAATAGAAAGTACGGGAGAGATACAGAACCAAAAGAGGAAAGGAAACGCCAACAGCAGCAGGGATGCCCAATACAATTGCTCTGCACCCACTGAGTAATACCCAACCCGACCCAAGCAGTGACGTGTACCTTCTGAGTGATTTCCCCATTTTCCATGGCCTGAGCTGTCATGGGCCCACAGGGCTGAAGGGCACTTATATTGGAGTGTATGGTTTATGAATCTCTATGTATTAAAAAATCATATCTATTATAATAATAGATAATTTAAATTGCATGTTATTAGAACTTCTTTTAAAAATAAATGAGGGCTAGCGTTAGGGTGAGGAATAGGGGTTATGTTCAGGGATAGGGTTTTGGGTCAGGTTTTGTGTGAGGCCACAGCAACCCGGCAGGGATGGGGCAAGGACATGAGGAGATTGGGGGATCCCAGGTGTATTTTAGGGGTTCTGGGGATGTTTTTGGGTGTCCATTAGGTGTATGGGTGTAGTTTGGGGTTTTTTTGAGGTGTTTCATGGGTGCTTCTGAGTGTTCTGTAGGGTGTTTTGGAGTGGTTTGCTGCTTGGGGGGGGGTGTATTTTCAGGTGTTTTTGGGTATTTGAGGGGTGTTTAGGTGGTTCCTGGGGTATTTGATGCACTGTGAGGGGTGTTTGAGAGCCGTTTCATGGTGTTTAGGTTTATTCAGGGGGTGTTTTGTGTGTGCTTTGTGGTGTTTCAGGGGTATTTTAGGTGGTTTAGGGGTTTTGGATGGTTTTGGGTGTGTTTGGGGGAGTCTTAAAGTGTTACAGGGTGTTTTGGGGAGCTTCTTTGGTGTTTGGGATATCTGGGGGCATTTTGGATATTTGGATGCTTTGTGTTTCTGGATGTTTGGGAAATTTTGGGTGTTTTGGTGGGTGAGTTTGGGTGTTTTGTGCTGTTTCAGGGTGATTTGGGGGGTGTATTGAAGGTGTTTGGGGATACGTTGGGGTGCTTGGGGGAGTCTTGGGAGGTTTCAGGCATGTTTGAGGGTGTTTTGGGGGGTGTTTCAGGGTGTTTCAAAGTCTCAGGGTGGGTGAAGGCCGTGGGTTGCAGCAGAGGCGGGTGCTGCTCTGGTGCCACCGTATCTCCTGGAGCACCCACTGGCCGGGACGGCATCCTAGGGGACATGTGAGACATGAGGACACATGGGGGACATGGTGGTCTCTACAGGGGCTCTATGGGTATCTCTATGGCTGTGTCTCTCTGAAGGGATCTCTCTGGGGGTTCTCTGTGGGGACTTCATGGGGTCAATGTGTCTGACTCTCTGCTATCTCAGTTGTCCCCAGTGTGGTCCCGCTTACCCTAAGCACAGTCCCAGTAGCTCCCAGTATATCCCAGTCTCTCCCAGTCACCTTAAGTGCAGTCCCAGTTCACCCAGTGTGATCCCAGTCATGCATGATCCCAGAACGGTGCCACTCAACCCCAGCTCATCCCAGTGGGACACCAGTTGCTCCCAATGTGCCCCTGCACCCTCCCAGTCACTTCCTGTGGGTGGTCCCACATCTGCTGCAGCCAATCAGTGTGTGGCTCTCCTGCCTGTGGCATGCCAGGAGCTGCAGTCCGGGCTCCAGCGCATGCTCATGGTGCACGCAGGTAGGGCAGAGGGGGGTGCAGTGGAATCCCCGTGTGGGGCGAGGCGGATCCTTTCCCCATGGAGCAGCCGCCCCTCATGGGATCCTAGAGACATGGGATGGGTTGGGATGAAAGGACCCTGAAGCTCATCCAGCTCCAGCCCCTGTCATGGGCAGGGACACCTTCCACTAGAGCAGCTTGCTCCAAGCCCCTGTGTCCAACCTGGCCTTAAACACTGCCAGGGATGGGGCAGCCACAGCTTCTCTGGGCACCCTGTGAAGTGCCTCAGCACCCTCAAAGGGAAGAAATTCCTCCTGAGATCTCATCTCATTTTCCTTCTTTGTCAAGTTAAAGCCGTTTCCGCTTGTCCTATCACTACCCACCCTGTAAAAGAATCACTCTCCAGCTTTATTGTAGGCATCCTGTTAGGTGCTGGAATGCAAACTCATTGTCTATATCATTGCTTGAATCACCATTAACATCATCTTCAAATCATTCTGAAACAACTCTTGAAGAAAAAATCAGTCATTGCTTAATCACCATTGGATTCCCGTTTCTTTTAATTAAGTCACTGATTAATTCTCACAACCTTTCCCCTGAGCAGAAGGGCTGAGGACGGCCCTTACCTAGGTCCCCATACCCTTGGTGTAGTGAGTATTCTGGAGGCTAGATTTTGTCTACTTAGCTCACCAGTACTTTTGGATCACTGACTAATGCTGCGCTTGAGCATTTTGAGCATCTCCCCACTGCCCCAGTCCTGCCAGCCCGTCTGTGCCAAGCACTTACAATCAGCTGAGGGAAGCAGAGTAATAAGGACCTATTTAATAAACTTAAAATGCTCAGTAACACTAAGATCATAAATGACAGAATCCCAGAATATCTCCCTACTGAACACAAGTGCACATGTCCGTCCTTTCACACTGCTACCTCCTGTGCTCTTCAATGCTTATTTCTAGTCAAGGTGTTTTGAATCCTACTAACCCTGTTGTAATGTAATTAGAGAAACCCAAGACGGATCAAACTATTTTGAAGAAGTCCTCTGTTAGAAACATGCATGCCAGGAGGTATATTGCTCTTTTGTTAGACTTAATCTCAATTACCTTTACACAGATGTTGGTTTGGGGCTGCACCTGTGGAGATATTGGTGACTCCCATTCAATGCAAGTGGGTGTTTTCACTGGCAGCAAATGCCTGCAGTCAAGACATGGTGCCACCTGAAGAAAAAGCCACATCACATAGAATCATAGAATCATAGAATAGTTAGGGTTGGAAAGGACGTCAAGATCATCGAGTTCCAACCCCCCTGCCATGGGCAGGGACACCTCCCACTAAACCATGCCATCCAAGGCCATGTCCAACCCCACCTTGAACGCCGCCAGGGATGAAGCATCCACAACCTCCCTGGGCAACCCATTCCAGGGCCTCACCACCCTCACAGTAAAGAATTTCTTCCTCAGATCCAATCTAAACTTCCCCTGTTTAAGTTTAAACCCATTACCCCTTGTCCTCTTGTGGAATAATTAGGAAATTTGGGATAATTGGGAATTAAATCTATATTAAAAATGCAGCATTGTCCACACATAAGAGAAAATGGACTTTCAGGGCCTCTCAGGGCGAGATGCAGCCATACCTGGTATGCCAGGAATGTGCACTCCACAGCGGTTCCCGTAACAGGCGGAGGATACAGCGAGGTGGAGATTTTGCGGGTATGCTCTGTCCTAACTTCAGCAGATAAAATGGGAACTAGGTGGTACAAGAAACTGATAAGCTGCATACTTGCCATCCTGAGCCAGCGGCCTGTCATCTTTTTGACAAAATACCGTCCTAGTGTGAACTTTGCTTCATTATAATACTAAAATACACACCCCTCTCCAGTGCGACCCCCCTCCGAAATAAGACCACCTCTCTTTGAGCATGCTCTCTGAATTTTTAGTCTCATATACCTTTAAATCGAGGCGAGAGAAATTTTCGCCAATGGTAATAAAGGTATGTATGACTAGAGTCACTCAAGCTCCACCTTGAAGGTGAAAATAATATAAAATAGCCCAAGAGAAAGGGGGATTTTAGGGAAGATATCATCGTGGACGAGTTAAGGAAGATAACATCAACCGACTCCTGGGACCGGTCGACGGGCTGGACCTCTCTTCCCCCCCCATAGGGACGCCTGTGGGTAAGACTTGCACTGTATCCAGTGCTTTCCTAGGAAAAACTTAGAATCTCTATAGAGTTATTCTTATTTGCCACCAGTATCTTTTAGAGCTAAGCTGTGTCAACTTTATCAAGCGCTTGTATTCATGTAACTATTATATGCACGTGCTTTTGCAGACAGTATTTATCACCGGCAATCCATAAGAACCTGTACCTGTTGCACCAATAAATTTAGTTAATAAGTCATACTGTTTTGATATCTAATTGTCACTATCGGTAAATCCAGACCATTAGAGGCTCGGTATCTGTTGCATTAATAAACTGCACTATCAGTGAATCCGGATTAATACGTGCCCGGACTGATAGTTGCATCTGATTGTACCCTATCAGTGAATCCGGAATTAATACGTGCCCGGACTGATAGTTGCATCTGACTGTACCCTATCAGTGAATCCGGAATTAATACGCGTCCGGACTGAATTATCAGTGAATCCGGAATTAATACGCGCCCGGACTGAATTGTCAGTGAATCCGGAACCAGACGCGCCCGGACTGATAGTTGCATAGTGAAGCCTCTCCTGGCCCCTCTAATACAGTAAGGGGTTCATTCTCCCCTTTTAACACAACACCTCTCACCACAGTCCCTAATGAAGAGTCCCTCCCCAGCAACCCTATAGGCCCCCTTCAGGTATTGGAAGGCTGCTATGAGGTCTCCACGCAGCCTTCTCTTCTCCAGGCTGAACAGACCCAACTTTCTCATCCTATCTTCATATGGGAGGTGCTCCAGTCCCCTGATCATCCTCGTGGCCCTCCTCTGCACTTGTTCTAACAGTTCCATGTCCTTTTGATGTTGAGAACACCAGAACTGCACACAATACTCCAAGTGAGGTCTCACGAGAGCAGAGTAAAGGGGCAGGATCATGTCATTAAGGTTATCAAGAGGTTTTCAGTATTTTTCTGATTAGTCTGCAGCAGCACAGTCACCAGAACCATAGCAGCTGATAGCTGCAGCTGCTGGTACTGATCCTTACAGACCAAGGGCTATTGAGAAAATAGGAAGAGAACTGGAAAGAGTGACTTTACTGACAACTAAAACTGGGCCAGAAAGGTACTAAGATAATTTTCAGTAAAATTACAAAGCCAGAGAGAAGGCAGTTACAGGCACCACTGTGAAAACTTGGTGCTCTTACATATATGCCCACACCTGCCACTGTTCCAGGTTTGAGGCATGATGGATCTTCTACAGGTATGACACAAGCAGTAGTTACAAACTAACTGCGTTAGTTAGCACTGCATCATAATGCATATGCAGGTCCTGAAGATGCAGTGGTTGTTGTTACAGCATAAAGAGAAACCTGAATTTGGAAATGTTTCCTGACACTGGTGAAGAAAACACAATTTACTTTTCCAGTCTTACCCTTACTTACATATATGACACTTGAAGGAATTTTTGGTTCATTTTGCCCATCATTTAAGAATTCCATCCAGTGCGTAAGGTATTGAACAAAATCACACAGTCCCACAACACCAGACTGGTTTGGGTTTGAAGCGATGTTAAAACTCATCTAGCTCCAACCCCCTGTCATGGGCAGGGACACCTTCCACTAGAGCAGCTTGCTCCAAGCCCCTGTGTCCAACCTGGCCTTGCACACTGCCATTGATGGGGCAGCCACAGTTTCTTTGGGCACCCTGTGCCAGTGCCTCAGCACCCTTGCAGGGATCAACTTTTGCATGAGAGCTCGTCTCAGTCTCCCCTCTCGCAGGTTAAAGCCATTCCCTTTTTTCTGTCCCTACAGGCCCTTGTCCAAAGCCCCTCTCCAGGTTTCCTGTAGCCCCTTTAGGCTCTGGGAGCTGCTCTAAGGTCTCCCCTTAAGAAGTCTTCTCTTCTCCAGGCTGAACAAGCCCAGCCCTTTCAGCCTCGAATATTTATGTCCTGGCCTGTGGGTGAAGGCCAATAATGCACAGAAGATGTGGATGAGAAATGAGTCAAATATACTGCAACAGCTTAAGAACTTGATCTTGGAAGTAATCAAGACATTTGCCATTTGTATGAAATATTTGTATGTCAAGAATACTGTTTTAATCCATAAAATTAAGTGCGAGTAGATTTGGTGTATTTAAACATATTGGTTAATTTTCTAAGTTTCTTAATGAAATGTACCCTCCAAAAAATCATCATGAAACGCAAACAAGTCTCGAGGCTCAAAGTTCCCCATGAACACATAAGAGAAGTTTTACCTGGATTCAAAGCTCTGATTCAGACCTGATTTCATTTCTAGAAGAGTATCTGTGTCTACTGCATGGTCAGCCTTCCCTGGAAGAGGGATTCCAAGTGGGACCACCTGAGGAGCTGGGATAGAGCCAGGCACCACATTCTCCACACTGTTCTGGAAAGAAAAAAACAAAAAGGCAGACAATACTATTTCTGACCAGCAGAATGCATTGAGAGATACGGTCTTTGAATGGGATTCCTGTCTTCATTTGTTTCTCTTCAAAGAGAGACCACCAGGTTCTTTAAAGTGTTATTCCTCATTGCATGATTTTCATATTGGAAAGGTGCAAAGTCCTAACAACCATCCCAATTCCAACTTACTCTCCTGTTGCAGAACTGTGAACAAAGCTTGAGATGAGCACTGTTGCTTTCATTTTGTTCGGACCTTCCTTGCTCAAGCCTGGTTCCCATGTGTTTCATGGAAACAGCTTTAGCTTCATACATCAACGCTACATGGTAGCACTGAGTCCAGGGAAGCTTCTCCGCCCTAATGGCATATGGGAGCCAGCCTCTTGTTTCATTGCAGCCATCTCAATGGATACAAGATGTCCTGCAAAGGGCTAAAGCAAGGCAGCCATTGCTTAAGCTTATCCCAGCTTCTGTATGCATTGAGAATATACCTATCAAACAGCTGCCAACCATGACATATCATCATTTACATAATCATCATCATGTCACACAATTCAAGAATGACAAATTCCATTTGTATACAGTAACATTTTACAATACAAAGAGATGCACTCCAGATCTTGGGAGCTGATCCTCAGCACCAGGAAAAATGCCTTCACTGCAAGTGTTTCATTCTGTAACCAACCCTTTAATCCTCCAGACACATCTTTCACACTGCTCATCAACGCAGACAGCGCTGATTCAGCATGGCAGGGGTTCCTTAGTCCGTACTCTGTCTTCGGCTGTGCCCATCTCCTTGGCTGGGTTGCCCAAGGCAGTGGTTCAGGCCTGGAGCAGTTCTCAGGCAGACTCTCTTGGCTGCACACACACGCTGTGCACGGGACACACAAGGTGGGGGGCTCAGGTCTTTACCTGATGCGAAGGGGCAGCGAGCAGCTGTCCTCAAGGAGCCGCCTGCTCTCGGCACCCCTGCACCAAAAGCACAGGACCTCGGTTCAGGCTCCTGAGGGCCCACCCTGGTGGGACACAATGGTCCTGCCGCCATCCCCTGCATGCCCAGCCCCTGCCCCAGAGTGGGCTCCAGCCCTGCCTGCACCTCCCCGGCTGGGTGAGGCCCCGCTTCCCGTGCTCTCCTGGCACAGCCCAGCCCACCTCACCCTGCTGCATCCCTGCTCCTGACCCCCTGCCCCCCAGTTCCATCACAGCCCACAACCCTGTCCTTCCCACTCAATTCCTGACACAGCCCCACTCACCCCACTCCTGCCCGGCTCCAACCCATTCTAATCCCAGTTCTATCCTGCTCTCATCCTTGCTCCATCCCGCTCAATCCTGGTTTGATCCTGCCTCCATCCCACTCCATCCCACAGCTCCGCTCCTGCAGCGCTACCGAGCCCTGCGCTCACTTGATGGTGCCATCAGAGCGCTCCACACACAGCAGCACGGGCTGGGCCACTGCTCTGCTCTGGCAGGGGCAGAACTGCCTTTGGGAGCTGCCCGCCAACAACGAGAGCTGAGAAGCGGCTGCAGAAGTGCTCTGCTGTGGGGCTGAAAGCCAAGGGTGATGCAGGGCAAAGGAGAGACTGCAGAGCCTCAGCCCTTGGGCTTCTTGCAGAGGACGTGCCGGTGCTGCCCTTGATCCTGGCTCTTCTAGAGGCCTGCCCTGCCCTGAATGGTCCCCATGGCCACTGCCCAGGCCAGCAGCAGAGACAGGATGTTCCTGCACAAATGTCCGCACCTGATCCTGGGACTGACTGAGTGCTGAGAGCTCTTCTGCAGCCATATGCAGATGGTATTTTACAGTGCTACAGTCACAGCCTGGTTTGGGGTGGAAGGGACCTTAAAGCTCACCCACTCCCAACCCCCGGAGTGCCCAGTGGCCATGGGCACGATGCTGCTGCCATCACAAAGCCGTGGTGGTCGCTGTAGAGACACCCATTGTGACAGGGCTCCCACGGTGAGCGTGGGCTATTTAAGGAGCGAGAGACCTGCAGTAACCAGTGCAGAGGAGACCCCTCCATCGGAAGGCTGCATCTGCCCTGGCTGCCCTGCACATCCAGGTACGTGTTCTTCGAATTTGCAATCCTGGTTTAGTGTTGGCTTCAAACACATTGTGGGTGCGTGCTGCAAAGGGAGGAGAAGCTGTCAGGAGCTGTGCTGGTGCCATCCCAGCTGTGGGAGCAGGGGATGGGTGAGGAGGAGGCACTGGGCTTGTTCATATGCTTGGAGCTGAGCTCTGCTTGCAGAGGTGCTGTTGGCGAAGCAGGAGCCTTCTGTGTGCAGGAGCTGCTGGTGTCAGAGGTGCTGAGAAGCTGTCAGGGCAGGAGCAGCCCCTGGGCACTGCAGCTGCTGGTGCTGTCACTGGGAGCTCAGCACAAGGGGACCTGCCTGGCTCTGCCAATGTGCGCAGAAGCCCACTGGGCATTGTGGAAGGCAGGAGGGGTGCTACTGGGCTCTGGTAAAGCTCAGGCCAGCGCCGGGGATTGAGCAAGGCTCCAGTGCTCTGCCGGGCTCTGGCAATGCATTTTGGAAGGTGACAAAGAATGCTGCTTGCAGCTGCGTGCTCATACGAAGAGCCCAGCTCCAAGAGTGCAAACGTCCAGCCCCTGCTGCCACAGCAAAGGGGCCAGGACAGGATCAGTGTTGAACTGCAGCAGGGAACTCTGCACCAGCAGCTGCTCGCGCAGCACCCGGGTGGGATGGGAGGAGAATGGGAACAGTGTGAAACCCGTAGGTGGCGATGAGAACAGGTCAGGAACTGAAAAAAAACCCAATGTAATATTAGTGTTATTGTTATTGATAATAATGGAAACAACAAGGGGGGAGATATGGAACTAAATGGGGAAACAAAACACCAATAGCAGTAGTGATGTTCAATACAATTGCTCAGCACCTTCTGAGTGACCTGCAGCCTGATCCAAGCAGCAACCCATCCCTTCTGAGTGACTCCCCAGTTTCTATGGCCTGAGCTGTCACGGGCCCACAGAGCTGAAGGGCAGTTATATTGGAGTGTATGATTTATAAATCTGTACACATTAAAATCATATCCATTATTATAATAGATAATTTAAATTGCATGATATTAGAACTTATGATAAAAATAAATGATGGATAGAGTTAGGGTCAGGAATAGGGGTTATATTCAGGGATAGGGTTTAGGGGTCAGGTTTTGGATTAGGGCACAGCAACACGGCAGGGAGCAGACAAAGACATGAGGAGATTGGGGGATCCCAGTTGTGTTTTGGGGATTCTGGGGATGTTTTAGAGTGTCCATTGGGTGTATGGGTGTGGTTTGGTTTTTTTTTTTGAGGTGTTTCATGGGTGCTTCTGGGTTTTCTGTGAGGTGTTTTTGAGTGGTTTGCTGCTTGGGGGGTATGGGAGCATTTTGGTGCGGTTTTGGGTATTTGAGGGATGTCTAGGTGGTTCTTGGGGGTAAATGAAGCACTGTGAGGGGTGTTTGAGAGCTGTTTCAGGGTGTTTGGGTTTATTCAGGGGGTGTTTCGTGTGTGCTTTGTGGTGTTTCAGGGGTATTGTAAGTGGTTTAGAGGCTTTGGATGGTTTTGGCTGTGTTTGGGGGGAGTCTTAAAGTGTTACAGGGTGTTTTGGGGAGCTTCTTTGGTGTTTGGGGTATCTGGGGGCATTTTGGATATTTGGGTGCTTTGTGTTTCTGGATGTTTGGGAAATTTTGGGTGTTTTGGTGGGTGGGTTTGGGTGTTTTGGGCTGTTTCATGGTGATTTGGGGGGCGTTTTGAGGGTGTTTGGGGATATGTTGGTGTGCTTGGGGAAATCTTGGGAGGTTTCAGGCATTTTTGAGGGTGTTTTGGGGGGCATTTCAGGGTGTTTCAAAGTCTCAGGGTGGGTGAAGGCCGTGGGGTGCAGCAGTGGCGGGTGCTGCTCTGGTGCCACCGTATCTCCTGGAGCACCCACTGGCTGAGATGGCATCCTGGGGGACATGTGGGACATGGGGACACATGGGGGACATGGTGGTCGCTACGAGGGGTCTATGGGTGTCTCTATTAAGGAGTCTCTCTGGAGGGGTCTCTCTGGGGGTCTATGTGAGGTCTCAATGGGCTCTATGTGTCTCACTCTCTGCTATCTCAGTTGTGCCCAGTGTGGTCCCACTTACCCTAAGCACAGTCCCAGTAGCTCCCAGTATATCCCAGTCTCTCCCAGTCACCTTAAGTGCAGTCCCAGTTGCCCCCAGTCCGATCCCAGTCATGCATGATCCCAGCATGGTGACAGTCACTACCAGTTCATCCCAGTGGGATCCCAATCATGCATGATTCCAGCACGCTGCCAGCTACTTCCAGCTCATCCCAGCGTGATCCCAGTTACCCCCAATGTGGCCCTGCATCCTCCCAGTCACTTCCTGTGGGTGGTCCCGCCTCTGCCACAGCCAATCAGTGCGCAGCTCCCCTCAGTGGGGCATGCCGGGAGCTGTAGTCCGGGCTCCAGCGCATGCTCATGGTGCACCTGGACAGGGCAGAGGGGGGTGCAGTGGAATCCCCGTGGGGGGGAGGCGGAGCCTTTCCTCATGGAGCAGCTGCCCCTCATGGGATCCCAGAGAGATGGGATGGGTTGGGGTGAAGGGAACTGGAAGCTCATCCAGCTCCAGCCCCTGTCATGGGCAGGGACACCTTCCACTAGAGCAGCTTGCTCCAAGCCCCTGTGTCCAGCCTGGCCTTGAACACTGCCAGGGATGGGGCAGCCACAGCTTCTCTGGGCACCCTGGGCCAGTGCCTCAGCACTCTCAAAGGGAAGAAATTCCTTCTGAGATCTCATCTCATCTTCCTTCTTTGTCAAGTTAAAGCTGTTCCCACTTGTCCTATCACTGCATACCCTGTAAAAGAATCGCTCTGCAGCTTTATTGTAGGCATCCTATTAGGTGCTGGAAGGCAAATTCATTGTCTAAATCATTCTCTGAATCATCGTTTATATCATCTTCAAATCATTCTGAAATAACTCTTGAAGAAAAAATCAGCCATTGCTTAATCACCATTGGATTCCCATTTCTTTTAATTAAGTCACTGATTAATTATCATTGGTCATTAATAGGGCCCTTTCAGTTATTCCCACAAGGATGACTTCTCCGAACCACTCCCCTGTGAAGCACAATGAGTCACAGCTCCAAGTCCATTTCCCTTCAGGTGTGCCGCAGCAGATCCAGCAAGTGCCCCCCTTCCCCACTGAGGGCCATGGCAGATGGAGGAAGCCCAGCACATCCCGGCTGGGTCCAAAGAGAGCTGCAGAGAAGGTTCCCGAGAGCAGGAGAGCTCCTGGCACAGGGACTATCCCAGCTCCAGCTCCAGCCTGCACTGGACGCCCTGCGCCTCCTGCCCTTGGTGATGGGGTCACAGCGGGGCCCTTTGTGACCCGGTCTGTGACAGTTCCCGGCATGGTTACGTCCCTTGTGCTGCCCTTCCCTCAACCCACCCACATCCCTCCATCCCACAGGAGGGCAGACAGATCCCGCAGCCACCCCAGGGGAAAATTGGGAGGAGGCGGGGGCTCCCCAGCAGCTAGCATTGGGGCTGCTAGAAGGCGGCAAAGGCCCTGGTGGGCCCTGGCAATACCCATGGAAGTGCTTCCACCAGCATACTTGGAAGGATACCTAACATTCCAGAACGTGGCAGGGCCCTGGCAGAGCAACTGGACTCTGGTGCCAGGTAGGGAGCCCTCCTGTTTCAAAGGGCAGAACTTCCCTCTCCCAGCCCAGGGTGCAGCTGGGACACGGCCCTTGGATGCAGAAGCAAAGGACTCAGAGCACCGAGTGCCGACCCCAAGGGAAGGATCCTCACTCGTGAGGACCCGATGGGAGAGCTGTGCCTGTCTGGAGGCAGGTCACAAGCCCAGCAGGACAGGCAGAGCAGATGCGCAGGGAACTGCAGAGGAGATGTTCTAGAGAGACACTCAGCTCCTTGCCCAGCAGAGCATGGCCAGCAGCCACCTCCAGTGCCAGACACCAAGAGAGCTGCCTGAACGCACCCTCCCCACGCCTGGGCTGCACTTTCCCCGCACTCCCTGCCCATGACTCTGCTGCCTGGAGCTGTTCCTGCCAGGAGCTGCTGCTCTGGGCCCACCTCTGCTCCCTCTCAGTGCTTGAAGAGCCCATCCCATGGGCTGTGTGCTCAGCTCTGCCCTGCACACCCCTCCCAGAAGCAGGGCTCTGCCCAGGCCCATCTCTGCCTGTGCAGGAACATCAGACCTAGCACTCAATGGATCCATCAACCATGTATGAAGAAACATGGTCACCCCCTGAGGAAAGCCTTGAGAGCTTCTTAACTCTGCAGTTACTTTCTGGTGGCAATAAGCAGTGTGTAGGGGGGTGAGAGTGGGAGCAGGGAAGTCAGCAGGAAGTGAGGTGATGGTTCAGGGCTTTAACAAATCCTTACAAGCAGGACAGAGCCCAGGAATGGAGAGCAGTTGATGTCTGTAGGTGGAGGAGGAGTAGGTGTTCCTGGAGTGTGGCTGCAGAGCTTGGACAAACCAGAGCCTATCTGAGAATTTTTCCCCATTGGAACATGCCTCAGCGTGGCACATGCGGAATGGCCACTGCTGGGGGTGCCTGAACACTGTTCCTCATGCCCCATGAGCCGACCTTCCTGTCTCCCTCTCCTGCACTACCCAACCTTGCCTGCAATGCAGGATCCATCCCTGAGCGTGGAGAATGCAGGAACCTCCTGGAGTGAGGTGTCACTGCTGCAGGGGAAGAGCAAAGCTTCAGTGAGACACTTGTGAATACGGGCAGAGAGTTGGGGGATTGCAGCAGAGAGGGTGCTACAGGCAGGAAGCTGTCCCAGAGGAGATGCCCTGACCCCAGAGCATGGGATACCTCGCAGCCAAGACAGCGCCTTTCCCTTTGGCTCTTGCCAGGAAGTACTCAATCCAGACCATTGGCTTTTCCCACTGCTCTCCCATGGTGTTTAGTTCTCTAGACTGATGGCATCGCTCATTCCTCTAGAAGCCTCCTTTAGATCGGCTTGCTGAGGGATATTCGCTCCACTTGCTGTATTTACACTATAGTAGCAGCCTACAACTACTTGAAATGTGGCTTCAGAGATGATGGAGTTTTTCTTGCTAGCAAGAAGAGAAGGAAACTTGTACTCAGCCCATGGCTTTGTGTTTCAAGGAACAGAGAGCGATGGGTGCAGAGATGTGACTGAAGGTACAGAAATGCCATGTGAGAGCTAGGTGGGAAAGCAAGATGGGTGTCAAGTGCCTGAAGGGAAAGAGGTGCAGGCATAGGCCAGTGAAGGACAGCCTGCAGCAGAGATGATTGAGGATTCTGACAGTGCTGAAAGGGCCAAAAGAACAAAAGGCCTCTGTCCCCTGGGCTATGGCAGTTGCCTCTTTCATCAAGGCCTTTGGGGAGAACTTTCATTCTCAGGATTTCAGGCTCTACTTCTCCAAGGGCTGTGGTCAGGGCTTGGCCTTTCTGCTTCATCAAACAAACCAAGGGTGTTCCCAACATCAGTCACCTGCATTTTGCCTTTGTCTCCCTGGAATCACAGCCTCCAGTTCCTTGCTTTAATGAGTGCCTGGGGAGGTTTTGTCATTAACAGCCCTCTTTGGGGCCCATTAATGCTGAAGGGAAATGGGGCTTTGTTTCTGACTTGGACTCCCTGAGAGGTTGCCTCAGGCTCCTCTCAGTACCTGAGGTTCATGGACTCAGCCCAAATACACAATGGGGCTCATTAAACCCTGAGGAGCCATGTCTCACCTTGTGGATTTTGTCAAGTCTTCCAGATTGTCTTCCAGGCAATTGGGGAGGTTTCTGAGTGGAGGAAGGAAACAAAGAGCATCTGAGAAAAGTTATTGGAAAGGGTTTATTTGATCACTTTTCAGTTTGCGTCTCTTCCAGAGGCCTGGACAGGCAGGAAAAGCAGCCCTTATGGTCCAGCGCTGCACTGAGCACCTCAATCCACACTTGCCCACCCAAAATTGCTCTCATCGTCCACCTGGGACTTGCATCACTTCTCCTCACACCCGACTTCTCCAGTGCAGCTGGCGGCTGGATGGTGCAGCTCCTGTGCACCAACTCCCAGCCTGGCTGCCTTAGAGACCTGCCTGCACGTGGGCACAGCAGGATTGTTCCTCTGGGCAAGCAAAGCAAAGGGAAGCATGGCAAAGTGTCAGACTCAGGAAAATACACTCGGGCAGCACATGCCTGGTACAAGCAGCGCCTCACGGGTTCCTTTTCCGACACAGGGATAATCTCATGAGGAATGTTGTAGAGACACAGGTAGATGCAAAGAGGTAGCTGTGAACATGATTCAAGAGTTGTCCAAGGAGACAATTAGAGCATCAAAAGGCTTTTAAGCCTTTCTTGCCTGAAACTCAAAGCAGCAGCTTAGGGGAGAGGACTCTGAACGAACAAAGAGTGAGGGGAGTAGACAAGTGGGGAATAATGGACAGGGCCTTTGTCTAGACAGCCTGCTGAAAAGAGGGCTTCAGAGCTGGTCATTGTGTCCTGGAGAGGGGAAAATGTCTGAAAGATGAGAGCAATGAAGGACGTGGTGTAACAGGCAGGACAGTGGCAGTGCAGTTACAGGAGAAGATGAGCATTCGTTTGGGATCCACCTCGTGAAACGTCATTGGATTGGCAGAGGTCTCTTGGGAGAGAGGACAAGGACGTGTTGCACTTCCCTTTGATGAAGGCCCCAAGTGCAACCCAGGGGAGCACAGGCTGTACAAGCTGCCTCTGGTGAGGTGTGTGACAGCATCAGAGTCCTCTTGGGTGACACCTGCGGGCACCTGAAAACCATAGGAAGGTAAATGCTGCCTGAGCAAGCTGAGAGCCAGCAGTTGTGCGTGAGGAGGCAAAGAGCGGATGTGGTTTCCCTGAGATTGAGCACAGCTCTTGGCACTGTCTCCCTCAACGCTGCTCTCCCCAAGGGAAGCCATTGCAGTCTGGGTGGGTGGGCAAAGGGGAGGGTGAAGCACTTGTGTCAGGAGAGAGAGCTCCAAGAGTTGAGGAGCCACCAGGGACATGCCAAGCACCAGGAGATGCAGGTGCCTGCTCCCGGGCTGTCTCTTCCACAGCCACCACGACACCAGAAGGAGCAGCATAAGCCAGGGCCCTTCTCCTGCCCCGGTAGCCACAGAGCCAGCAGTGCCACCATCAGTCGGGAATGTTGGGTGGCTCCGGTGGGTGTTAGCAGAAGCTCCAAGGGCAGCTCAGCATTGTGGACTGTCTGGGAGTTTTCTGCTGGCATTGCAAGAGCCTGCCAAAACCTTTGCTGTGCTCCCCTGCGTCTTCCAGATTGCTCAGGGTTCTTAATGGTCACCACATGCCCTGGTTCCCCTGGAATACCTGGAGGGCTTCCGAGCTTCACCAGGGTTTTTGCCACCTTCCAGAATGCCAGATGGGCTCCTGTGGGCCTTAGCACGGTTCCAGAGAATCTGCCGCATTCAGGAATGCACATGGAATTCTGCAGCCTTGCCAGAGCCCGCTGAGGACGGTGCCTCCATCCAGAATTCCTGAAGGACTTGTGTGGGCACTGCTGGAATGTAGCAGTTTCCCCAGAGGGCCTTTGCCACCATCCAGCAGCCCCAATGTGATGCCATGGGCATTGCTGGAGGCCACCAGGGCTTCTGCCCCTGTCTGGAATGCACATCCAGGTTGCGCAGGCACAAAGGAGTTCGTGTTGTCTTGCGGAAAGCCAGCCAGCCTGCACAGGTTGTGCCAGATCCCGCCAGGCCCTGCCACCTTCCGCAATGCCTGGCGGGCTCCTGAAGTTGTTGCAGGGGCCCGGAGCACCGCGAAAGGCAGTGGGAGCCGAGCGGGCATTGCAGGAGGTGGCAAATCCCGGGAGGGCTCTGGCAATGCCTGCAGAAGCCTGCCAGGGATTGCGGCAGGGGCAATGGCGCTGGCGGGTTCTGGTAAGCCTGCAGCAGCCCTGCAGGGGCAGAGCGCAGGCCCCTGCTGGCAGCGGGAGGAGGAGGCGGGATCCAGCAGCGCCAGCATCCAGCTGGTGGCAGCCTCTGGAAGCGACCCTGCCCAGGCCTGGGGGAGCCCTCACTCCCTGCTCTGCAGTGGCTGCCCCAGGCACACCTCGGCTGGCTCCAGCACAGAGCTGCTCTCCTGGGGAGCCCCCACCTCCTCCCAGGCCATCCTGCGGCAGCTGTGGGGTCTCTCTGCCCCCCTGCGAGATGGAGGGATGTGGGCAGGGGGAGAAAAGGGCAGCGCAAGGGATGTGACCACTCCAGGGCCTGGCACAGACCGGCTCACAAAGGGCCCCGCTGTGACCCCATCACCAAGGGCAGGAGGCGCAGGGCGTCCAGTGCAGGCTGGAGCTGGAGCCGGGATAGTCCCTGTGCCAGGAGCTCTCCTGCTCTTGGCAACCTTCTCTGCAGCTCTCTTTGGATCTAGCCAGGATGTGCTGGGCTCCCTCCATCATGCCTCAGTGGGGAAGGGGGGCACTTGCTGGATCTGCTGCTGCACACCTGGAGGGAAGTGAACTTGGAGCTGTGAGTCATTGTGCTTCACAGCGGAATGGTTCAGAGAAGTCATCCTTGTGGGGATAACTGAAAGGGCCTTATTAGTGAACCAATGGGAATTAATCTGGGACTGAATGAAAATCAAATGGGACTCCAATGGTGATTTACCTATAGTTGAATTTTTATCCAACTTTGAATTCTCAATGATTTGAAGATGATGGAAATGATAATTTAGATGATGAATTAGACAATTAATTTGCCTTCCAGTATGTGTTTGGTGCGTGCAAGAAAGATGGAGGGGGATTCTTTGCTAGGGCATGTAGTGATCAGACAAGTGGTAATGGCTCTAAGTTGGCAGAGGTGGTGAATAACATAAGACCTTAGAAGGAAACTCTTCCCTGTGAGCGTGGTGGAAATCTGTCACAGGTGGAAAGGTATCCGTCTGGCAGCAGGTCTTTGCTGGTTCAACGCATGCAGGGAGGCAGCTCTGCCTGGATTTCCCACTGATTTAATGTTGATTTGATGAGAAGGAGAAAAATTATATTGAATAAGGGTCAGGACTGAAAAAAAGCTCCCTGTTCGTAGTAAGGTTGGAGTAAAAAAAGCCAAAAAACCCCAAGTTTCACAGATTTGGGTGGGATTTCGACTGCGGTGACCCCTAAAGCAGCCCCGGCGCATCCTCAGAAACCACAGAGCATCCCACGGATGCCCCTAGAGAATCCCAGAGTATGTCTGGAGCACCTCCAGAGCACCCCATGGACCCAACCAGCGCGCATGCATCACAATGAATATGGGGACATGGGGTCCTCAGGGGTGGCTGATTCTGGAACTCCCCATGTTCAGGAGTGCGAGGCCACAGAACCCCACAGAACCCATCATCAGAGGCACCGGGAGACGACAGCTGTGCCACGGAACACAAGCTACCGGTAGAGGAGGCAAGAGCAGCTCCTCTGTTGGTTCCCGTCTTGGTGTCTCCATGCTGGTGACGCCCGTGGACACAGGAGCTTGGAACGAGATGGGTGACAATGGCAATCTTGGGGTGCTTTAGGATTTGCCAAGAACACTTCAAGCGACTTCCCCAGAGTGGCTGCTTTGGACTTGGCTTGTGAGTTGCACTGGCTGAGCCAGCAGCCGCGCGCTCTGGCTTCCTTAAATCCTGGGATTTGCCCTCATTTCTTGTGGGGAGAACAAGGGTCTGCGGGGATGCGACAAGGGGGAATGGCTTTAACTTGACAGAGAGAGGAGATTGACATGAGGTCTTAGAAGTTCTTCCCTGTGAGGGTAGTGGGACACTGGCACAGGGTGCCAAGAGAAGCTGTGGCTGCCCCATGGCTGGCTGTATTGAAGGCCAGGTGGGACACAGGGGCTTGGAGCAAGCTGCTCTAGTGGAAGATGTCCATGTCCGTGGCAGGGGTTGCAACTGGATGAGCTTTAAGGTCCCTTCCAACACAACCCTGTCTGGGATTCCAGGATTCTCTGCTGTGCCTATGTCGGTCCCCCTGCCCCCGCGGTTCCCTGATACCAGAGGTGGGGAGGATTTGGGGTGCCCCATGTTGTGTGGTCTGGGGGCAACAAGGAGCAATTCAGGGCTGGTGGCTTTGGAGGGGGGAAGAGCTCTTTTGGGGCACCTGCAGTTGGGGGTGTGGGCAGTTGATGGGGTCCCCCAGGATTTTGGGTCTCAAGGTTCATCTGGGGGGCCCATAGTGATGGTGCGGTGAGGTTCACTTTGGAGGTGCTACAGGCCCGCTTTTTAGGGTCCTGCCTGCTCTCAAGGAGATTTGGGGATACCCCAGGATTTTAGGGGCCACCATGACTACCTTGGGTGCCTCCAGGGCTCTTGGGGGGGGAAGCGTGGTTTTGGGTGTGCCTTTATTGGGGTGCCCCTTTATTGGGGTGCCCCTTTAAGAGGGTCCATGCCCTCTGACCCCTGAATTCACTACTGAACCCAAAGCAATGTTGGGGTCCCCCCAGTGGATTTAAGGTCCCAGAGCACCCCACTGCAGCTGCCAGTGGAATCCCACTTTTCGGGACACCCCTTTTTCAGGGGGCCCCTGGCTGCTGTGCTGAGCTGCGGCGGCTTTGGAGCTGCAGGGTTTGGGTCCAGGGGGATATGGAGCTTCCTGCTGGGATTTTGGGGTGAAGGGGTGCCTGCGTTCGGGGGTACTGGGTTCTGGGGTCATGGAGGTAAACGGGGGGAATTTGGGGGCTCATGGGGAGGTCCCCATTCTCAGAGGGAGGGTGTGAGAGTAATTTGGGGGAGCAGAAGAGACCTCGAACAGGGGCTAAAGCCACCAGAAACCACCCCACAGATCATTGGGGAGGGGGGAACTGGAGATATGGGGGAAAGCATTACTGTTATTCATGTTGCTGGTATTATTATTAATATTACAATATTGTGCTTGATTTCAGTTCCTGACCTGTTCATATCTCCACACATGGGTTTTACATTGTTCCCATTCTCCTCCCCATCCCACCCAGGTGCTCAGCGAGCGGCGGCTGAATGCTTGCCAAGGGCAGGGGAGGCCCAGCAACAGCTCCTGCCCTGGCACTGTTGCTGGGGGAGCACAGGGCTCCCACGGGCATTGCCGCAGTCAGGATTGCGCAGGTGTGGCCGGAGCCCACCAGCTCCTTCCCACCTTGCGCAGTGCCCGTTGGGCTTCTGGGCTCTGCCTGCGCCTGCCAGGGCCTTTGTCACCTTCCAGAATGCATTGCCAGAGCCCAGCAGAGCACTGGAGCCTTGCACAATGCCCGGCGCTGGCCTGGGCTTTACCAGAGCACACCAGCAACCCTCCTGCCTTCCACAATGCCCCTTGAGCTTTTGCGGGTGTTGCCGGGGCCAGGCAGGTCCCCTTATGCTGAGCTCCCAGTGCCAGCACCAGCAGCTGCGGTGCCCAGGGGCTGCTCCTGCCCTGACACCTTCTCAGCACCTCTGACACCAGCAGCTCCTGCACAGAGAAGGCTCCTGCTTCACCAACAGCACTTCTGCAGGCAGAGGGGAGCTCCAAGCAGCACATGAACAGGCCCAGTGCCTGCTGCTCACCCATCCCCTGCTCCCACAGCTGGGATGGCACCAGCACATCTCCTGACAGCTTCTCTTCCCTTTGCAGCATGCACCCACAGTGTGTTTCAAGCCAACACAAAACCAGCATTGCAAAGTCAAAGAACACGTACCTGCATATGCAGGGCAGCCAGGGCAGATGCAGTCTCCTGACAGAGGGCTCTCCTCTGCACTGGTTCCTGCAGGGCTCTGCTCCTTAAATAGCCCACGCTCACTGTGAGAGCCCCGTCACAATGGGCATCTCCACAGCGACCACCGCGGCTTTGTGATGGTGGCAGCATCGTGCCCATGGCCACTGGGCACCCACGGGTGCTCTGGGAGGTGCCATAAGGGGACCACCCTCTGCCCAGCCGGCTCGGGGAGGTCCCTCAAGGGATGCTCTTCCTCAGTGCTTTTGGTCCAGAGGTGGAGCATGTGAGGGGTCACAGCTCAAGCTGGACAATGGAACAGGGAGTCACAGCCACCTACGAGAAGGGGAGAGTGACCGACATAGGAATCCCAGACTGGGTAGGGCTGGAAGGGGCCTTAAAGCTCATCCTGTTCTGATCCCTGCCATGGGCAGGGACACCTTCCACTGGAGCAGCTTGCTAGAAGCCCGTGCGTCCAACACGGCCTTGAACACTGCAAGGGGTGGGGCAGCCACAGCTTCTAAGGGCAAGAGTGCAGTGTCTCACTACCCTCAATGTGAGGAAGATTTTCCTAACATGAATTGAAATTAAATGAAGTCAATGAAATGAAATTTAACCCTCTTTCCACTTGGAACCGTTGTTTGTCCTTAAAATTGATTCTGGAGCTGAAAAAGTAGCTGATATTTCAGGCAAATAACAGGGTCATCATTACTTGACTAACAGTCAGTGCAGGGATTAAAATGGAATAGCACAGCACAACATAGCACAGCACAGCATAGGACAGCCTAGCCATGGAGATCCTACTGCCCTGATAGTGCAGTATCCAGAGGTGAAGTCACTCCCAGTCGGCAGTGCTGGTCTTCGGGGCCCCAGGTTCCGGGCAGATGCTGGCTCATGCAGCCAGCTGTGTCCCATCTGCCTTGACAAACTGCCACCACAATCCCAAGTGGCCCGTGCCCACCATGCCCAGAGGCTGGGATGCAAAGGAGAGAATTACAGGGGTGTTCCAGTCCCGCTGGGGAACCCCAAATGTGGTTTTACACAGGATTCTCACACCCTTCAAACGGCCACGTACCACGCACTGGAACCAAGCACAAGCACCCTCACTACCGATTACTAGTCCTAGTCAAACTGTGCCAGGTGCCCATGCTACTTCTGCTGCAGTCCTGCTCTTGTCTAGTGATGCACATGTCCCTGGAGCCAGTCCTGCAAGAGATACTGATGAATGGAGTGCGGGACAGTGGGAGGGTTTCAAAGACAGGCTGGAGGGGCTGGGATCCTGCCATTGTTTCTGCTGTGCTGCAATACCCCTTCTCCTTCAGAGACAGCTCCAAGATACCCTAAAGAAAAGTCCTAGTTCCAGGGCTGGGAAGAAGCTTCCAGTAAAGATCCACTACCTCATCGCATTGCAGTGTACATATAAATATGTATATGCACATACATCATGAAAAGACCTATTAATACTTAATTAAGACTGGCTGATCTACTAGTTAGGGGGAAGAGAATTTTCATAACATGCCTTGTGGGTCCCACCAACCAGGGTCCCAAACACCAGTGACAAAGTGATGACAGGTAGCAAAGATGCCATCACAGGGGGATCAGTCTCCTGAGAGGGGGGAGGAAAAAACAACCCAAAAGTGCCACAAGCCCCCTTCCCCTTTCTCCCACTAGGGAAGATTGGGAAGCACGCATGGCTGCATCGCAAGACCAGCAGTGCTGGCCCCATCCCTTGCCTTTGGACATGAAATTCACCTCCCCAAAAACCACAGCTGGGATGGGAAGCCCCCATGGTCATGGGAAACCATTGCTTAGGACAGGAGATCACCAGCAGGGCAGGAAAGCATTGCGAGGGGCAGCTGCTGTGTCTGACAACCCAAAGCCCCAGGAGGCTGCTGAAGCAGCCAGGACTAGTGGAACTGGGGCAGAACCCGATGCAGGGGCCAGTTGGCCCCCACCCAGCTGACACTGACCAACTGCCATGGCAGGTACAGCAGCAGCTCCCGCTCCTCCGGCTGCTCCTGCCCCCAGGTAACCCCCAGGCGCCTCTGCCTGCCAAGCTCTCACCCCAGCACCTCTCTGCTTCTCCCAACAGAGACGCTCCCTCTCCAGCTGCCCATGGCATCAGAGGTGCCCGGCGTGAGCTTCCCTGCTCCAGCCATGCCGCCTCCTGTGCATGCCTGTGTGCTGCCCTCTGTCCCGGGGCTGCCGCTCTCCGCTGAGCCTGCCCAGATCCAGCAGCTCCCCAAGGAGCCAGCAGCAGTGGCAGAGCTGGGGAACAATCACAACAGCATCCCCAACACCCATGACATGAGTGCCTTGCTCAGTGCTCTCCCTGACCGGACAACATCGTGGAGGGCGGCTGCCACAAGGAGCCAACAGCAGTGGCAGGGCAGGCAGGCAATGAGGACATCACCACCAACATCTGATGACATGAGTGCCTTGCTCAGTGCACACCGAACGTGATCACGTCCATGGTGGCTGAACACCCATCACTGCGTGGGATGCCATGTGGCACCTGTCCCCACTGTCCTGGATTTGAGGATCTGAACCTGACTCCCTTGATCACCACGTTAATGAAGAATGGACTTTGATCAGACTGGACAAGTGCTGCAGTGATGGAATCGGAACTGGCTTCAGCATCCAACAACCCTATACCACACACCATCCATCTTTCCTACCTGGAGAGACTGGTATGAGAAGAGCGAGAAGAGGATGGCAGCAATGAGGACAGCACCTTCATCATCATCGCCTGGCTCACTGGCTCCTGAGACGCGGCCTGTCATGACCTACACTGGGAGCCCTTTCAAAGGAAAGGAGGCAGTGTATGGCTGCTCGAACACATCCAGTCAGCAGTTAACTCAGAGCATCCTTGGGCTCCATGGGGCACAAGGGAACACCATGGGAAACAGCCTGAAGCAAGCACTGATGTTCCCTCCCTCAGCTGGCAGACACACTGCCTTCCTGCAGGGTCAGTTCTCTGATGAGAGACAAAGTTTGGTCTGAACAACAAGATTTTGTAGAATCAAGGAACCATTTAGGTTTGAGAAGACCCTTAAGAACGCTGAGTCCACCGTTAACTGAACACTGGAAAGTCAACATGTTAAGCACGTCCCTTAGAACATGTCTTTTAAATACCTCCAGGGATGGTGACACAGCCACTTCTGCAGGCAGCCACTTTCTTGTCCCATCATCAGACAGGACAGCCAGGACAGGACAGGCTGGGATCTCCTTTACCCCTGCTGAAGGAAGGGATTCAGCCTGGTCAGGTGAGGCATCTCCTCCTGCGATTGTAGCCCTGGGGCTGGAAGGGGACTCAGCTCTCTCCCATGAACACCACAAACCCACAGGAGGCCTCACTTCCTCAGCAGGTGAAAATGTACCATTACGGAGATGATGTCTTAATGAGAGGAGATTGCCCCAAAGAACAGCAGCAACAGCAGGGTGGGAAGCCCTCCATGGCCCAGAGGTTGAAGTTCCACCTGAGTGATGTCAGAAACCAAGCAGAAAGCAGTCAAATCGGGGGGTACCTGATGGATAGCAGCAGTGCAGTGATTCCTGCAGACACCTTCACACAACCAGAACAAGGGCAGATGCCCCAGGCTAGGAAGGAATTACAGCCGCTTATGGCTCCTCCAGGATACTGCAAGAAACATGGACCTGGATTCTCCATCACTGCTCGCCCACTGTTACAAAAGCAAAAACTATAGAAATGGAATCCAGAGCGTAAGGAAGCAGGAAAAACCTAATACAGGAATTAAAACCATACCAGTCACAGGGGCCTGTACACCCCCACCCTCTCATAATGGAATGGGGTTTTGCTGAGCATGGCTCTTCCTGGGACTTCTTCAAACTGGCCCTGATGGACCAAAAAGAACTTGAATGTTCAAGTCACCTCTTTAAAAGACACTGAACTGAGATATTCAGAGTGGGAAAAGGAACTCTTGTCTTTAGTCCCAGCAGTAAAACAAACTGAGAACATTGATCAAGACAAGCAGTACAAACCATCCATTCAATCCATTCAATTGACTTGACAGCATCCCAAAGGGAACTGCTCCTCAGGATGCAGCTGCACAAAACCACTGGCAGAAAATGGCATGCCTATGTACCGGGGGTTGCAGAGGAAGTGACATTACCTCAAGAACAGACTGAAGCTCCCAAACTACTGCAGATGCCTGTAAATGCAGAGCCATCAGCGATACAACGGCCTTTCAAACCCTCACCAGCTTTAGAAGCACCTCCCTTCACCGAGGGAACACCAACAGCAAATACCTGGTTCCCCGGTGCCTCAGCAGAAAGGATCACAGAATCATAGAATCAACCAGGCTGGAAAAGCCCTTTCAGCTCATCCAGTCCAACCATTACCCCAGCACTGCCAAGGCCACCACTGACCCATGCCACTGAGGCCTCGTCTCCACGGTGTGTGAACACTTGCAGAGACAGTGACTGCAGCACTGCCCTGGGCAGCCTTTTCCAATGCCTGAGCACCCTTTGGGGCAGGAATTGTTCCTCAGCTCCATCTAAACCTGCCCTGGTGCAGCTTGAGGCCGTTTCCTCTTGTTCCATCCTTTGTTCCTTGGGAGCAGAGCCCAGCTCCCTCCTGCCTCCACCCTCCTATCAGGCAGCTGTATGCAGCAATCAGGTCCCCCTTGAGCCTTCTCTTCTCCATCTGAACCCCCCAGCTCCCTCAGCCGTTCCCATCACACTGTGCTCCGGGCCCTGCTCCAGCTCCAGTGCCCTTCTCTGGCCCCGCTCCAGCACCTCAATGTCTCTCTTGCAGTGAGGGGCCCAGAGCTGAACACAGGACTCGAGGCGCAGCCTCACCCGTGCCCAGTGCAGGGGCACAATCCCTGCCCTGGCCCTGCTGCCGCACTGGTGCTGAGCCAGGCCAGGACGCTGGGGGCTTCCCGGCTGCCTGGGCACAAGCTGCTCATGCTCAGCTCCATCACTCAGCACCCCCAGCTCATTTCCCAGGAGCAGTTTCCAGCCGCTCTTCCCCATGCCTGGAGCATTGCAGGGGTTGTTGTGGCCCCAGTGCAGGACCCGGCACTTTGCCTTCCTCAACCACATCCCATTGGCCACAGTCCACGGATCCAGCCTGTCCACATCCCTCTGCAGAGCTTCTACCCTCCAGCAGATCAACGCTCCCACCCCACTTGGTGTCATCTGCATATTTACACGTGCCAGTATGGAGCAGTACAGACCAGTCTGCACCATACACACTAATATAGGCCACTATGGCCCCAGATACTGCTGGGGTTTCAATATCCCTGTCCCGGCTGCAGGTGCTCCTGCTCATCCCCCACCAGACCTCCTTGCTGGTGGTCTTTTGGGGGACACCCCAAACTAGGCACCCCCCCACTCTGGGGCTACCCCACAGCTTCCTGATACAAGGGGCCGGGGTTGCAATGCCCATGGGGAGTGGTTTGGAGGCAACAAGAAGCAATTTGGGGCTGGTGGCTTGGGGGAGGAAGCAGCTTTTTTGGGGCATCCCCACTGGGGGTGGGGGGTGTTTGGTGGGGCCCCTCCAAGACTTTTTGTCCCTGGGGTCATTTGGGAGGGCCTGGGGTAATGGCAGGGTGCAGGTCACTCTTGGGATGCCCCAGGAATCCCATTTGGGGTCCTGCCTGCTCTTGTGGTGCTTCAAAGTGAATTGGGGTTACCCCAGGATTTTGGGGGCACCACGATTACTTTGGGTGACCCCAGGGCCATTTGGGAGGCAGCATGGTTTTGGGGTGCCCCTTTTGGGGTATCCACCCTCTCTGCCCCCCTGAATTCACTACTGAATTGAATTCACTACCCCAAGCAATGCTGGGGTCCCCCCCGTGAATTCGGAGTCCCAGAGCACCTTGAGGATCCCCCAGAGTGGGTGCTGGGAGGACCCCACGTTTTTGGGACACTCCTTTTTTAGTGTGTCTGTGCCACTGCACTCCTCAGGGTGGCTCCGTTATTTCAGAGATTCCTCTTCAACCAAAAATGAGGGTATCGATCCCAGGGCAGCCGAATCGCATTGGATGCCCCAGGGAGCCCCGTTGCCATAAATGGGGGAATTCGAGGGTTCAAGGAACATTTGGAGGTTTGAGGGGGTTTTCCCAAAAACTCCCTGTAGGAGGCACATTACATTGGGGGATCTCCCATGTGCCGAAAATGGGGGGTACGTGGGTTCCAGGGCACTCGGAGTCGCTCTGGGGTGGGCAACGTTCCCCCACGGTGGAGATGTGTTGAGGGGAAGAGTTTGGGGGTTCAGAGGGGATTTGGGCATTGGGGGGATCCCCACAGCTCCCCGGGGTGGTGCAGAGATGTGGGGAACACCCAATGTCCCAAAACGAGGGGTTACATTTGTCCCAGGGTACCCTGACTCTTCAGTGCCCCTGCTGGCACATGGCAGTAAATGGGGGGGGATTTGGAGCTCAGAAGGGAACTGGAAGGTTGGGGGGATTTGGAGGTTCATGGGAATGCCCCCAAGCTCGGGGGTTGTGGGGGGGCAGAGTAATTTGAGGGACCACCAAAGCACTCAAACAGGAGCTACAGCCATCAGAGACCACACCACAGACCATTGGGGAGGGGGAACAGGATATATAGGGAGACCCTGCCAGCTTTTGGGAATGCCGCTGGCGGCTCCCAATAAATCTTACCAGTGAGGATGCTGACAGTGAACTCAACCCTCTGCCAGGGAGAGGAAAGAAACTAAAATGAGGTTCCTGAGAGCTGGGGTGACCCTTGCTCTGCCCCAGGCGCTGACAGGGAGGTAGAAGTTCTCCTGCCCTGACACCTGCTCAGCACCTCTGACACCCGCAGCTCCTGAACACAGAAGGATCCCGCTTCTTCCCCAGCACCTCTGCAGGCAGAGGGGAGCTCCAAGCACATGAACAGGCCCAGTGCCTCCTCCTCACCCATCCCCTGCTCCCACAGCTGGGATGGCACCAGCACCTCTCCTGACAGCTTCTCCTCCCTTTGCAGCATGCACCCACAGTGTGTTTGAAGCCAACACTAAACCAGCATTGCAAAGTCAAAGAACACGTACCTGGATGTGCAAGGCAGCCAGGGCAGATGCAGCCTCCCGACGGAGGGCTCTCCTCTGCACTGGTTCCTACAGGGTTCTGCTCCTTAAATAGCCCACTTTCACCGTGAGGGCCCCGTCAAAATGGGCGTCTCTATAGCAACCGCCACAGCTTTGTGATGGTGGCAGCATTGTGCCCATGGCCACTGGGCACCCAGGGGTGCTCTGGGAGGTGCCATAGGGGGACCAGCCTCTGCCCAGCTAGCTCAGGGAGGTCGCTCATGGGCTGCTCTTCCTCAGTGCCTTTGGTCTAGAGGTGAAGCATGCGAGGGGTCACAGCTCAACTTGGGCAATGGAACAGAGCATCACAGCCACCTATGGGAAGGGGAGAGTGACCGACATTGGCACAGCAGAGAATCATGGAATCCCAGACTGGGTTGGGCTGGAAGGGGCCTTAAAGCTCATCTATACCGCTGACACCAGCACGGACACCTTCCACTGGAGCAGCTTCCTCCAAGCCCCTTCATCCAACCCGGCCTTGAGCACAGCAAGGGGTGGGGCAGGCACAGCTTCACTGAGCACCATGTGCTGTGCCAGTGTCCCACCACCCTCACAGAGAAGAGCTTCCTCCTGAGATCTCATCTCACTCTGCCCTCTGTCAGGTTAAAGCAGCTCCTCCTTGGCCTCTCCAACCTGGCATTGAACACTGCAAGGGGTGGAGCAGCCATAGCTTCTCTGGGCAAGAGCGCAGTGTCTCACTCCACTCAATGTGAGAAAGATTTTCCTAACATGAATTGAAATTAAATGAAGTCAATGAAATGAAATTTAACCCTCTTTCCACTTGGAACCATTGTTTGTCCTTAAAACTGATTCTGGAGCTGAAAAAGTAGCTGATATTTCAGGCAAACAGGGTCATCATTACTTGACTAATGGTCAGTGCAGGGATTAAAATGGAATAGCACAGCACACCATAGCATAGCATAGCATAGCACAGCACAGCACAGCACAGCACAGCATAGGACAGCCTAGCCATGGAGATCCTACTGCCCTGATAGTGCAGTATCCGGAGGTGAAGTCACTCCCAGCCGGCAGTGCTGGTCTTCGGGGCCCCAGGCTCTGGGCAGACGCTGGCTCATGCAGCCAGCTGTGTCCCATCTGCCTTGACAAACTGCCACCACAATTCGCAAGTGGCCCGTGCCCACCGCGCCCAGAGGCTGGGATGCAAAGGAGAGAATTACCAGGGTCCCCCAGTCCCGCTGGGGAACCCCAAATGTGGTTTTACACAGGGTTCTCACACCCTTCAAACGGTCACGTATCACACACTGGAACCAAGCACAAGCACCCTCACTACCGATTACTAGTCCTAGTCAAACTCTACCAGGTGCCCATGCTACTTCTGCTGCAGTCCTGCTCTTGTCTAGTGATGCACATGTCCCTGGAGCCAGTCCTGCAAGAGATACTGATTAATGGAGCGCGGGACAGTGGGAGGGTTTCAAAGACAGGCTGGAGGAGCTGGGATTCTGCCATTATTTCCGCTGTGCTGCAATACCCCTTCTCCTTCACAGACAGCTCTCAGATACCCTAAAGAAAAGTCCGAGTTCCAGGGCTGGGATGAAGCTTCCAGGAAAGATCCACTACCTCATCACATTACAGTGTACATGTATATATGCACATACATCATGAAAAGACCTATTAATACTTAATTAAGGCTGGCTGATCTACTAGTTAGGGGGAAGAGAATTTTCATAACATGCCTTGTGGGTCCCACCAACCAGGGTCCCAAACACCAGTGACAAGGTGACGAGAGGCAGCAAAGATGCCATCTCAGAGGGATCAGTCTCCTGAGAGGGGGGAGGAAAAAACAACCCAAAAGTGCCACAAGCCCCCTTCCCCTTTCTCCCACTGGGGAAGATTGGGAAGCACGCATGGCTGCATCACAAGACCAGCAGTGCTGGCCCCACCCCTTGTCTTTGGACATGAAACTCACCTCCCCAAAAACCACAGCTGGGATGGGAAACCCTCGTGGTCATGGGAAACCATTGTTCAGGACAGGAGATCACCAGCAGGGCAGGAACGCACTGCGAGGGGCAGCTGCTGTGTCTGACAACCCAAAGCCCCAGGAGGCTGCTGAAACATGTAAAAGAAACTGTTCACCGACATGTGCACAGACACACAGATCTCTTGCTGTGTTGTACGCACCTGTCAGTTACTGGGAAATGTATCCAGGGGCTGGGAAAGGAAACAGCACAAGAGGGAATTTTTAGTTATTGTTCTTCCTGGTGAAACCTGTTGGGCTTTAGCATCTTGTTCCATATTTTCCTTGGTAATTGGAATGTATTTTAGTTATTGAAAGTTATATTTCATTCCCTCCTCCCCTGTGTTCTAGAAGAAAGAGCAAGTAGGGTCTCCATCAATCCATCCTTCTCATACAGTGCTGCGGTCACCATAGGGTATAAAATTCACCGCATAGGGAATAAAATTTGACTTATAGTAGCAGTTGCTGTTGGTGACCATGCAACCAGGGTGAAACCTTCCCAGGCCTGTGCAAGGTAAGGCTGTAGGTGCAGGGCAATGCAGCTGCAGTTGCTGGAGGGATCTGCTGCAGCTGCTGCCTTGGAGAGTCCATGGGATCTGTCAGGAGGACTCTCTTGCTTTCTCTGTGTAGAGAAGGAGGAGGATGTGCTGCAGAGCAGGGCTTCACTCTGCGCCATGCGAGGGACAGGACAAGGCAGGTCCCTTGTCCCGGGCTGGCTGCAGGGTGTGAATGTGGGTGTGCAGCCAGGGGTGCCCAGCGCTGTCCTTGCGAGCAGGGTCCCTGCAGCCCAGGGGCTGTGTGCTGGGGCAGGGACTCTGCTGCCTGCCAGGGTCAGCACTCAGCCTGCCCGGGAGCTCCCCACGGCACTGGGGGAGAAGCTGGGGGGGAAGGAAGAACCCCTGGGAGGGAAGGGAAAGTGTTCCTGTGCACTGGAGAGGGTGCTGTGTGGGTTCGGGCTGCTCTGAGCTCCACATCACTCTGACCACGTTTGCAGAGGGTCCTTCTGAAAGACACTGAGGCAGCGTTTGCCTGATAGGGAAGGATCCTGAGCTTTGATGTTTCTCACTCTTGGTGGGCAGGTTGGGCAGTGGGAGCACGGAATTTACTTCTCTGCTTTGGGGAAGGCCCCGAGAGTCTCGTCAGGACTTGTGTGAGCACTGAGAGTGAACAGAACTGGGCACAGAGCAGCAGGGGGTATTGGCGGGGGGGGGCGGGGGGGAGATAAAGCAGTGACTGTAGCAGATAGACCGGGCCTCCGACGGCTGGCTAGGTCGGGGGGGGGGGGGGGGGGGTGTGCGATTGCCACTGGCAGACCTGGCCTGTGCCGGTTCGCTGCGGGCAGAGGGAGCAGGTGCCGGGGGCGCAGTGCCGGTGCTAGACCTCGGACTCCCTTCTTCTTGCCTTTTTTTTTTTTTTTTTGGGGGGAGGTGGTTTTGGGATGTTGCTTTGTGGTGGAGCTGTTTTGGTTTGGGGGTTTAATATTTTTTTTTCTTCATTTTATATGTATTCTGCCTTTTTTTTCTTTCTTGTTTCGTTTTAAATTCTTTTTCATCAGTCTATCGATCCATCGATCGCCCTCCGCCCCGGCATTCGCCACCCCCACCCCCTCGGGAATGTTTCTGTGCAAAAAGAACCTCGCGCACACCCCGTTTCCGTTTGTGTTCTCCTTCCCTTTCTCTCTCGGTTTACGTTCTCGGTCCCTCCCTCCCTCCGTCCATCCGCCCCCCCCTCCCTCCCTCCCTCCCTCCCTCCCTCTCCTTTCCCTTCCCTTACGCCTTCGTTTTATTGAAAGAGGAGGCGGCGGCAGCTGCCAACAGCGGAACAAACCCGACTTCATTTCTGCCTGAGAGGGTGCGCGGAACCCTCCGACAGGCCCCTGGCCCCAAAGCCCCCCCGCCCCATGTCCCAGCGCTCTCGCGCCTGGGCGTGTCTATGTGTACGAGTGTACGCGTATGAGTGCAGGTGTACGTGCGTGTGTACGAACGCGCGCCTCTCCTTCCCCTCTCCTCCTCCCCCGTCGATCGCCGGCGGTTCGCGAAGAGCCCGGACGCTCCCCCTTCCCCAACCTCCCGCGCCGCCTTCTGCCGGCGGCTTTGCCGCCCTGGGGAAGGCAAGAAGGAAGGGCGGCAGCAGGGAGAGCTTAGGACCCGGCGGCGTCCCTGTCGGCTCCCTTGCCCTAGGCGGCGGACGGAAAGTCCCAGCAGGGCGTGGCCTCCCGTCCCCCTCCTGCCGCGCTCCCTGCCGCGGTTCCAAAAATCAAAGGGGGGGGGGGGGGGCGGAGGACGTGGGCCGAAAAAGGAGGACGAGAGGAGAAAAGCGAAAGAGAAAAAAAAAAAACGAGAAACCCCAAGTGAAACACACGGAGAACTCCTCCGAAAAATAAAATAAAATAAAATAAAATAAAATAAAATAAAATAAAATAAAATGAAATAAAATGAAATAAAATAAAATAAAATAAAATAAAATAGCACATACACCACCCACACACGCACCCCCACCATCCGCAGTCCACCTGTGCGTGCGCCAGGCTCCGCGCCTGCTCCCCGACCACTGTCTCCTGCCTGCCTGCCCGGTCCGGGGAAAGAAGGATGGGAGGAAGGGAGTTAGGAAGGAAGGGAGTTAGGAAGGAAGGGAGTTAGGAAGGAAGGGAGTTAGGAAGGAAGGGAGTTAGGAAGGAAGGGAGTTAGGAAGGAAGGGAGTTAGGAAGGAAGGGAGTTAGGAAGGAAGGGAGTTAGGAAGGAAGGGAGTTAGGAAGGAAGGGAGTTAGGAAGGAAGGGAGTTGGAAAGGAAGGAAAGGAAGGAAAGGAAGGAAAGGAAGGAAAGGAAGGAAAGGAAGGAAAGGAAGGAAAGGAAGGAAAGGAAGGAAAGGAAGGAAAGGAAGGAAAGGAAGGAAAGGAAGGAAAGGAAGGAAAGGAAGGAAAGGAAGGAAAGGAAGGAAAGGAAGGACGGCAGCAGGGATAGCTTAGGACCCGGCGGCGTCCCGGTCGGTTCCCTTGCCCTAGGCGGCAGACGGAAAGTCCCAGCAGGGCGTGGCCTCCCGTCCCCCTCTTGCCGCGGTTCCAAAACTCAAAAGGGGGGGGGGGGGGGGGGAAGGGGGCGTGGGCCGAAAAAGGAGGTGAGAGGAGAAAAACAACAGAAAATAATACCGAGAAACCCCAAGCAAAACGCACGGAGAACTCCTCCGAAAAATAAATAAAACAAAACAAAACAAAACAAAACAAAACAAAATAAAATAAAATAAAATAAAATAAACAGAAACACACCCCCCACCCCCGTCACACGCACACCCCCACCATCCGCAGTCCACCTGTGCGTGCGCCAGGCTCCGCGCCTGCTCCCCGACCACTGTCTCCTGCCTGCCTGCCTCCGTCCGCCCGCCCGGTCCCCGACACCAGCCAGAGGGAGTTTCAGGGGGACTGTCGGCCGACGGAACGGTAAAACCGGAAAGAAACCCCCGAAAACCAAACGCCCCCCCCCCGAAACCCACCCCCCACCAACCCCCCCGCCCCCGACAACACGAACAATGGAAAAACGAAACGAAACGAAACGAAACGAAACGGAAGGGGGGGGGGGGGGGGGGAACAAACCACAACTGAACGAAGGAGAAAAAGAAGAAACCCGCCAAAAATAACCCCTCACAACCAAGAAAAGGCTGGCGAGCGCCTGGCAGCGCCGAGACCCGCGCCCGGCAAACGCTGCCCGAGCCTGCCTGGGAGCCTCCCGGCGGATGGACGGCAAGCCGGTGGTGGGGGCCGCAGTTTGCCGTCAGGTCTACCTGGCCCCGCCGGGACTTAGCCGTATTTGCAGGGAGAGTTCCGCGCGCCGCCTCTAGGGGGTGTTTCGGCTCGCGTCGGACTTAGCCGCCTCTCCGAGGTCCCGCGGTAGACCTGCCGGCAGCGCGGCCTCCGGAGCAGGTCGAGGCCGTCGCTGTTTCTGGCTGCCTCATCGTAACTTTCTCCATGCATGTGTATGAACGCGCGCGTCTCGTTCCCCTCTCTGACGTGCGGAAATCACACTCCACAATTTGGTGGATTGTAAAGTAGCTGTGTTTATTCAGCTCTGGGCGGCACGGGGGAAGTCCCACCAAAGACGTGTGCGCCCCAGGCGGCAGTTCGACCTGTTTATATAAAGCAGGATGTCGAATATTGACGAAGTTTCCCGATATGCCTATACATAGGCATAACCTGTCCCTGCTCCGTATTAAAATGAGCCTCAGTAAGTGATTTCCATAAACTCCTCACTCCTGCGCTTGCACAGTGCTTCCTGGTGGTGGTCTGCGGTGTCGTGGGGATGAAGGCTGTTATCTCTTCTTCCTCACAGCCAGTAACCTTTTGTTCCTGCGCAGACTCTGTTAGACCTTGGTTCCCATCCAGACCGCAGAGTCGGTTTCAACCACTTCTTAAGGCAGGTCCCTGAGTCTTATCAGGAGCTGTACCTTAGGGGGTGTCATGTGACTTCTTGCTTTAGTTACTTCGTTGAGCTATATCTCTGCCAACTTGGATTTCTGAACCCCTTCTCTCTGTCCCCCCTTTTCTAGAAAATCAGTACATTCTTTTACTAAGTCTACTCTACAATATAACGTTTCGCTATCTAACATTTTTCAAAGTATTTGTTAGAATCAAGTTTTTGTCATAACTGCTTTTTTCTTCCACTCACTGTGAGAATTTTCCGTGGGCTTACAGCACCATAGTGTGCATCGAGCTGATATGCAGAAAACTTTAATCAAGATTACTATCACTATCATTGTGGCAATCAATTGCTTCAACCAGGTTAAATTTGGTAACCAAAAGGTTAGTTTTTCTATTAAGTCCCTAAATTCCCAGGATGTGTCATTTTAGGCCACTTCATGCAAAATTTCAGTCTTTTCCTAAATCTGGGACAAGGCCTTTTCAATCCTCTTGTCTTGGTTAACATAGGTACAACAATGTTCACCAATAATCGTACACAAACCCCCTTCTTTAGCAAAAAGTAAGTCCAGCCCTGACCTGTCTTGAAGTGTTACTTGCCCTAAGGAAGAGATTTCTTCTTGTAGTGCCTTGAGTGCATCAGCTGTGGCATTATTAATGATTTCCATTGTAGCTGAGATGTTAACTAAGGCCTTTTCTAATTCACTAACTCCTAACCATGGAAGAAACCATCTCACAGAACTATGAAACCCGGCTGGTTTCATTATTAAAGGGTTGTTCCTCTTGGTTAGATGGGTGACAGGTTTCATGTAGGTTCGTAATAGGGCAAACGTGCATAAACTCATTAAGTCTTGTACGATGGTAATGTCAAGAACTATGATCCCTATGGCACATTGGCCCTCCCACCCCAAGGGCAATACTTGTATCCCCACCTTCCACAGATCCAATACCATCCATGACCTACTGGAGTTGGCCAACCCTGGGGGGAATAGGTGGCATTTTTCTGAGTCTGGTAGCTATGCCATATATTGGCACCTCCATAACGGATGTAAGTGGTGCAACTGGAATACGCTCCAATCAATCTTAAATTTCCTCAATTTTTGTCTGTGCTATTCCCCCCTATGTTCTTAATATTTGTGGTGTTTTCCAGGTAGCACCTTTGGACACAAGGTACTCCCTCAGTCTCATTCCAGAGTAGGCTTAAATCTATCTGCCATTTGAGATTCTCTCCTGGTTCCCCTGTATACTCGTCCAGAGATATGTTATCAAAGGCCCGAGCTCTTCCTGAAAGGCTGGGAAAAACAGTAGCGAGTATAGGGTGGCCATGTCCTGTGTTTTGGGGTAAGCCTGAGCAAATCCAGCAGTCAGAGCAGTTCATGGTATTAGCAATTTGCTCATGTAGCTGTAAGAAATATTACTTCCCCATGCCTCTAATCCCCCTATGAGGTTTACAATCAGCGTCGTGACAAGGTAGGTTTTCCTTGTTGTACTTGGGTGACTCTCCATGGAGATTTAGGTGCTTTCTTTACCCTGGTGTGATGTATCCAGGCACTTTGTTCTTTGATTTTGATTGCTGTGAAGGAGGTAAGGAGTACCTGGAAAGGTCCTTCCCACTGTGGCGCCAAAGTTTTTTCTGTAAGAGACTTCACATATACATAATCTCCAGGTTGTATATTGCGTACCGGCCCGTCTAAACCTCTCCCCTGAGTTCCAACTACATGTCTTCTAATTTAATCAAACTGTACTCAATGCCACCATATATGAAGTCATAATTTCATCTCCGGCTTGTATGGATATCCCTCTCTGTATCTCATAGGGCTGTCCATACAAAATTTCAAAGGGGCTCACTCCTTCCTTTGCCCTTGGTCTGATCCGTATGCGCAGGAGGGCCAGAGGAAGGGATTGAGGCCAGGCCAAATTCGCTTCTTGTCCTAATTTTACAATTTGCTGTTTAATTAAATGGTTCATCTTTTCTACTTGGCCACTCGACTGGGGGCGATATGGGGTATGAAGTTGCCACTCTATACCCAGGTGGCGGCTAATTTGTTGTATCACCTTTGAGACAAAATGTGGTCCTCTATCAGAGGATATAGTTGTTGGAACCCTAAAACGTGGTATTATTTCTTGTACTAATACTCCAGTTACCTCTCGAGCCTCAGCTATTCTGATTGGGAACGCTTCTGGCCAACCTGGAAAGGTATCAGTTAATACCAATAAATACTGGTACCCCCTTTTTCTTGGGAGCTCTGTAAAATCAATTTGCCATTGTTGACCAGGTCCATTGCCTCTCCCAGTGTGACCTATTTCTGGTTTGGGGGTGTTCTTAGAGCTAGTCTGGAGGCAGAGATCACACTGCTGAGTCACCTGTGTCACAGTGGTGTATAAATTTCTAGCCGCAATTTCTTTAATTAAATATTTGTACAAAGACTCTGCCCCTCAATGTCTCTTCCTATCTTCTTCCTTTACTAAATGCCATATTAGGCAGGAAGGAATGATTACTTTCCCTTGTGGGGTAAGAGCCCATCCCTCTTCATTATATGACCCTTCCAGATCTATGATAAGCTTCTTATCTTCCTTAGTATAATCTGGCTTACCTTCTAGGGAAATTTGCCCACTGGGGACCAAAGCTCCTTCTGTTTTTTTCTCTATTTTGCCTGCTTGTTTTGCCTCTCTGTCCACCAGCTCATTTCCCTTCTCCATTTCTGAGCTCCCTTTCTGGTGTGCCTTAATGTGTATGATAGCCAATTACCCAGGAAGTTGGACTGCCTCCAGCCGTCTCAAAATTTCTCTTGCATGCTTGATGTTTTTCCCTTGAGAGTTCAATAATCCCCTTTCTTTCCAGATCGCTCCATGTGCGTGCACCACCCCAGAGGCATATTTTGAGTCTGTATAAATATTAACAACTTTGCCTTGGGCCAATTCCAAGGCGCGGGTTAGAGCAATTATTTCTGCCTTCTGTGCAGAGGTATTCGTGGGCAAAAGCCCTGACTCTGTTACCTCTTGACTGGTGGTAATGGTGTATCCCGCGTGTCTCTTACCACTTAGGACATAGCTGCTTCCATCTGTGAACCAGTTTTCTCCACTTTCCATAGGGCTGTCTCTCAGGTCTGGGCTGCTTGCATAGGCTGCTTCAATGGTCTCCAAGCAGTCATGATGTACTGGCTCTCCTGTGTTTCCACTGAGGAAAGAAGCTGGGTTGACAATGTTAGTGACTATAATTTCCACATTGTCCTGTTCTACCAACATAGCTTGATACCTCAAGAATCTATGTGGAGAAAGCCAGTGTCCACCTTTAGCTTCCAGTACTGCAGACACTGTATGGGATACCAACACAGTCATTTTCTGGACCAGGGTAAATATTCGGGCTTTTTGTATATTCAATATTACGGCTGCAACTGCTCACAAGCATCCAGGCAAACCTTTCACAGTTGCGTCCAACTGTTTGGAAAAGTAGGCAGCTGCTTGTTGGTATGGGCCCAGATCTTATGCTAATATTCCCAGGGCAATCCCCTGCTTCTTGTGGGAGAAGAGAAAGAACGGCTTACGCACGTTTGGGAGTCCCAAGGCCAGGGCCAACATCAAAGCTTTCTTCAGTGCCACAAAGGCCTTTCCAGCTTCCTTCCTCCATTTAAGGTGTTTCTAGTCACTGGTCGTTAGTGCATACAAAGGTTTAACAAGCAGTCCATAGTTATAGATCCACAACCGGCCCCACCCTGTCATTCCCTGGAATGTCCGCAACTCTTTTACTGTTTGAGGTTTTGGGGTCTGACATATTGCTTCTTTGCGGGCCTGTCCCAAAGTTCTTTGTCCTGCACTGATCTCATAGCCCAAATAATTCACCTCATGTTGTATTATCTGGGCCTTCTTTTTAGACACCCGATATCCCTGGAGTCCTAGAAAATTCAGCAGTCTTACTGTCCAGGCCACGCAATCGCTTTCTGGTTTTGTGGCCATTAGAATATCATCCACATACTGCAACATTCTTCCTTCCTCAGAAGGGGTTTCCCAAGGTTCTAAATCTTTTGCCAGCTGATTGCCGAAAATGGTAGGACTATTCTTAAATCCTTGGGGCAACACCATCCAAGTGAGCTGGATCTTCCGACCACTGTTAGGATTTTCCCATTCAAATGCAAATAATTTTTGGCTAGCTTCATGGAGAGGGAGGCAAAAGAAGGAATCTTTCAGGTCTACGACAGTGAACCAAGTCAGTTCAGGTGTTAACGCGGTTAACAAAGTGTATGGATTTGCCACTACTGGGTAAAGATTCTCCGTTATCTTATTTACAGCCCATAGATCCTGGACTATCCAGTATGACCCATCAGCTTTCCGGATAGTACTTAATAAGGGTCTTTTTATTTTCCGTGCCTCCAGACCCAGCAATGTCTTTCCAGTGGGTGAGCACGCAGCTCAAAGGACTCATTTTCGGAATTCCCCTTTGGGTGTTACCCGTATCTTTGACCACTGTCTCTTCTTAGTCCTCTATTTTATCTCCTATTTCTTTGTTTCAATTTCCATGCAAATCTTTACTGTCTTTTCCCAATCCTCTACCCACACACCCCAAACTTCAGGGATCAAATTTTTCCTCCCACACTCTAATTTCACTCTTTCAGATTCTTGTTGGGCATTATATAAGTGTGGAGGTTGGGGAAGGCACTTAGGGCTCTCCGCCCTTTTTCTATAAGATATACAATACCATCGTCTCGTACAGGATTTACACTTCAGCAAAACCCGAGCTGGGTGGCAGCTATCACACAATCTGAAAACAAGCCCACACACAAAAGAAGGAATTACCCCTGTTAGCCCACCAATGCAAGGGTTCAGACTAGGGTAGTGAGGTTGTTCTCAACCTAAAGGTTGTTCCCAATCTAAAGCCACTGTTCGTCCTGCCGGAGTTATGTATACTCCTTCCAGATAAACCCGCTCATTCCTCTCCTTAACCAATTTCCCCCTTCGTTCAAATATTCAAGCCCAAACCACCAGAGGAGCGACTCTCGTCATTCTGCCACCTTAATGCTTAACTGGTCCCCTATAGGAGATAGAGCAAACACCACAGTAGCCCAATTTAAATATTAAAAGATCAAACGTTTAAAACATTCTATTAATAATTCACACTCACTCTATAGCCATATCATGCACACTTCATACACACTACCCATCCACACGCAACCTTTAGCAGCAGATAATTACTGGAGGTCCGCTTACCCTTCTCCTGCTTCTTATACAATCATTAGTAGGTCTGTCCTGGCTCCCAACATTGGGATACAGTGGTGGCCTTGGATGAGGAGGCACCACAGAGTACAGCACTGACAGCACCAGATCCAAGGGTGGGGAGGAGGTGGAGAGGGGCTTCAGGTACGCAAATGCTGAAGTGCTGACAAGCAGGGAGAGCATGGCCAGGTGAGGGAGGCGCGTGGAAAAGGCTTTGTGGCATCCTTGCTCAGATGGGATCCTCAGCACGCTCTGAAGATCTGCACACAGGACCCCACAAGGAAAACAAAACAGCCAAATGTTACACAGACAGCAATCACAAGAAGCCCAACTTCCCTGAGGTAGGAGTGTGAGCGGGAGAGCTTGAGGATCTGGGGGATTTCACAGCAGAACTGCTCCACAGCATTGCCTTGGCAGAGGGGGAGTGAAAATGTATTGGTTGTGTGCAGCAGAGCAGTGAGAAACCCCGTGCCTCAGGCAGCTGCTGCCATGTGGACACAAGCTCTGCTGCCCAGGAGGCTCCTGTAGTGCAGGGGCTTGCAGATGGCCACGTAGTGGTCATAGGACATAATGGTGATAAAATAAAACTCAGCTATGAGAAAAAAGAGAAAGAAAAAGATCTGTGCAGCACAAGCTGTGTAGGAGATGGCCCTGGTGTCCCATAGGGAATTGGCCTTGGATTTGGGGACAGTGGTGGAGATGCAGCCCAGGTCCAGCAGGGAGACGTTGAGGAGGAAGAAGTATCTGGGGGTGTGGAGGTGCTGATCGCAGGCTGTGCTGGTGATGATGAAGCCATTGCCCAGGAGCGCAGCCAGGGAGATGCTCAGGAAGAGCCAGAAGTGCCAGAGCTGCAGCTCCCGTGTGTCTGCGAATGGCAGAAGGAGGCAGTGGGTGATGGAGCTGCCTCTGGACATCTACTGCCTCTGGGCACGGAGCACTGTCAGAGGAGAAACAGACAGTGACAGGTTAGGGAAGGAGGGATGTCAGATACAGAAGTTCAATTTACACACTCACAATTGAGCACATTTTAGCAGGAGAGGAGAGGCTCAGTGTCATCACCAAAGATGTCATTACACTGCTGAGGCTTCTTCCTAGGTTCAATCAGAAGAGCATTGCATCAGGCAAAAAGTCTCAGCTCTTTGTAGCTTAGTGCTGAGCCAGGAGAGCTGCAGTGTCCATCAGACATTTCCCATGTGCCCTGTGCTTACAATTGCACTGCCTGTAAGATGCCTTCACACACAAATTGAACTTAAATCCCCTGCAAACACCTGACCTGTGCTGAGAGCAGGGGCACATGGTTTCAAAGGGCAAATCACGGAGCTCCCATAGGGAGAAGCAAAGGACTGTGTGCAGCAGAGCATGGTCAGCAGCCACCTCCAGTGCCAGACACCAAGAGAGCTGCTTGAACCTGCCCTCCCCAGGGCTGGGCTACACTTTCCCCCCACTCCCTGCCCACGTCTCTGCTTCCTGGAGCTGTGGCTGCCAGGAAGCTGCTGCTCCCGGCCCAGTTCTGTTCCCTCTCAGTGCTCACACAAGTCCTGACGAGACTCTCGGTGCCTTCTCCAAAGCAGAGAAGTAAATTCCCAGCTCCCGCTGCCCAACCTGCCCACCAAGAGTGAGAAACATCAGAGCTCAGAATTCTTCCTTCTAAGGCAAACGCTGCCTCAGTGTCTTTCAGAAGGACCCTCTGCAAATGTGCTCAGAGTGATGTGGAGCTCAGAACAGCACGGACCCACACAGCACCCTCTCCAGTGCACACGAACACTTTCCCTTCCCCGCCCGGGGTTGTTCCTCCCCCCACAGCTTCTCCCCCAGCGCCATGATGAGCTCCCGGGCAGGCTGAGTGCTGACCCTGGCAGACAGCAGAGTCCCTGCCCCAGCACACAGCCCCTGGGCTGCAGGGACCCTGCTCACAAGGACAGCACTGGGCAGCCCTGGCTGCACACCCACATTTACACCCTGCAGCCAGCCAAGGGGACCTGCCTTGTCCTGTCCCTCGCATGGTGCAGAGGGAAGCCCTGCTCTACAGCACATCCTCCTCCTTATCTACACTGAGAAACCAAGAGAGTCCTCCTGACACATCCCATGCACTGTCCGAGGCAGCAGCTTCAGGAGATCCCTCCAGCAAGTGCAGCTGCATTGCCCTGCACCCACAGCCTTACCATGCACAGGGCTGGGAAGGTTTCTCCTGCAGGGAGCTCTCTGCATCCTCCACTGCCAAGGGCCTTTAAGCTCTCTGAGGCTCGCAGGTCTCCCATGGGTGCCTGCAGGCAGTGCCCCAGCCCTGCTCCTGGGCACAGCTGTCTCTCTGCAGCTCTGCCCCCTTGCCACCATCTATCTGCGTCCCAGGAGCCCGGCCCAGCTCAGCAGCAGAGGCCCAGCCCAAGGTGGCTCTGCCTCTGACCCCTGGGCTCCCTCCAGGGCTTCCTGGGGCTCCAGGGGAACCCCATGGGAAACAGCCTGAAGCAAGCACTGATGTTCCCTCCCTCAGCTGGCAGACACACTGCCTTCCTGCACGGTCAGTTCTCTGATGAGAAGGAGGTTTAAGGCTAAAAACCTTCTTTTCTGAGAATCACAGAATCATTTAATTTGAAAATGACCCTTGAGAACATCGAGTCCGACTATTAACCTGTCACTGGCTAGGTCACACACTGAGCATGAGAACATCTCTGGTGAGATACCCTGTTGGATGGTCACCAGTAGTAACTGGGACTTTAAAGTTGAATTTTACATCCTACCATAATTTCACTAATTTATATCCTATTCCGTTTGTTGTTAAACATTCTGCTATACATTAGAGCATGGAAATCATCTGCACAAGTTATGTTTACTGCAGATACCTCTCGTCTAGATAATGGTACTTAAACCCATTTAACAAACTCTTTAACATTTGAGTAAAGCAACCAAAAATTTATAACTGGAATTTATAACCAAAGTTTATAACTGGAATTCAGCACTACTCTGGAGGCACAGAGGCAAGAGGTGACCACACCACCCTGAGAAAGATGGACTGACTTTAGTCACAGGCTGGACTGTGCTGATGCAGCCCCCCTGCCTTTCCTGGAGCCCTCTGCCTGTTAGGCCCCATCCTTTGCACAGTACAAGGAGCTGGATGCTGGCTGCTCCCTGGCTGCACCAGGAGCTCTGGTTGCCTGGCAAAGGTGGGAGCAGCACACAGAGATCAGGAAAGTTGGACACTCCCTGATCATACCAGGAGCTCTTTTGGGATGATCAGTCATTCCCTGACAACCTGGAACAGAGCTGCTGTGCACTGGGGAAACCGACGCAGAATTGAGGCCAGGAGGAAAACTGACTGATGACTAAAGCCCATCATCTGGCCACCCTAGAAATGGTGGTCCCAAGTGAGAGACCCTTTGAGCTCTCCTGGACCCCAATGGGCTGTCAGCGGCATCTCCCTCAGAGTGAGACATCTCTGAGAGCCCCCTAAACCCTCCGGTTTAGGAAACGGGGATCATCTGCCTGGGCTGCTCCTGCTGCTCACTGACACTCAGCCCTTTGCCCCCTGAGGAGCACTTCCAGAGCCGATGTGAGTATTGGGCTCTGCTTTTATTTTCACTGCACTGAGAGCAACTTTAACACAGGTATGCATCTAGATGTGTATATAGCCATCTAGCTCCATCTCAGTGTGTTGTGTTAGGTTAGATATTTAATTGCAAGTGCGTGTATATTAGCTTCAGTGATCAAGTGCTGTTAGAAATCCCGTGATTCAGTTTACAAATGCAAACTGCTGCTAGCTGACATCTGTGACCCTTTAGATGAATACCAGGCCTGAGACTGAGATGGGATCCAGCCACACCCAGGCTGTTCTTGGAGAGGGAGCTTAGAAAACAAAGGGGTCAATCTGAACCTCGTGACTCAACGAGAGGGTCTCCCTTACTCCTTTGTGTCTGCAGTTCCTATACTCGATTTCAGTTCAATACAGTATGAATCACTTGAACCCAGTCCCGTATAAATCATTCCAAGACTGGCACCATCTCTTTTTGTAGGTGGTGGAGTGGGGCCTCCCCTCCAAATCCTGTTAAATCCTGCTTTGATGAATTCACATTCAAATGCTTTTCCTGGTGTCTGTGCCAGTGATTCTTTGAGCAATCCTAAACAGGTTCACAACAGGCAGGTGGGGCTTCTCTGGGAAACGTGCTCCAGTGTCGCATCGTCCTCACGGGAAAGAATTGCTCCAGAGAACAGAGTTACTGCTTCACTGCAGACAAAGGAGGCAGGAGAGAAGGGACTGGGGAGCACGCACCCCAGCCCTGACTCTGCACAGGGCAGCGATGGGGGCTGCTCTTCACTACAGCACAGCTGGGCTGAACTGAGGCAGTGCTTACACACAAACCTGTCCTTGTCCCAGACGAAGCTCCACAGGCCACAGGATTCTCCAGAAGTACCAGCACATCTCTTTCTCTTGTTACACATCGCAGGGTTGCAAACTGTGGCACACGGGGAGGCCCTTGGTGCTGTTTCTCCTGGAACACGGGAGTAGAAAATTCAATACTATTTTTAATCAGAAAAAACATTCCAATTACCATGGAAAATACGGGACAAGATGCTGAAGTCCAAGAGGTTTCACCAGGAAGAGCAACAGTGAACTAAAAATTCCATCCTGTGCTGTTTCCTTTCCCAAGCCATGGATACTTTCCTCAGTAACTGACAAGTGCACACAACACAGCAAGAGATCTGTGTGTCTGCTGCACATGCCGGTGAACAGTTCCTTGTGGTGTCACATCCATCTCCAAATCAACTCAACCATGTACCAAGAAAACAGGCAGGTAACTTTCAGCTGGACCCGCAGAGCCCTGCTGGGAACTGCACAGCTGGGGACTCCAAACACCTGGGATTGCTTCTGCCAAGCAATGCACCAGTGCCAGGAAGGAAACACACACTCTTCTCTGTGACACCAGGGGTCACTGCTGCCGCTGAGCTCTGATCCCTGTTCAGAATCACACCAACCCACTGTGCAGTCAGCACACCAGTACCTGGTATCAAACCTGCCCTCCCTGGAGCACTTCAGCTGTAGAGGCACTCAATATTTATGTACAGGGGTGGGAGGGACCTTACAGCTCATCCAGTTCCACCCCTGTCACGGGCACAGACACCTTCCACTAGAGCAGGCTGCTGCAAGCCCCTGTGTGCAACCTGGCCTTGAACACTGCAGGGATGGGGCAGCCACAGCTCCTCTGGGCACCCTGTGCCAGTGTCCCACCACTCTCACAGAAACTGAACACTGGCAAGTCAACACATGAACCATGTCCCTTAGAACATGTCTTAAATACCTCCAGCAATGGTGACACAGCCACTTCTCTGGGCAGCCTGGATCTTGTCCCATCATCCGACAGGACAGCCAGGCCAGGACAGGCTGGGATCTGCTTTACCCCTGCTGAACGAAGGAATTCAGCCTGGTCAGTGGAGGCATCTCATCCTGGGATTGTAGCCCTGGGGCTGGAAGGGAACTGAGCTCCCTCCCATGAGTACCACAAACCCACAGGAGGTCTCACTTCCTCAGCAGGTGAAAATGTACCATTATGGAGATGATGTCTTAATCAGAGGAGATTCCCTCACAGAGGTGGGGGAAGCAGAAACAGCAGTGTGGGAAGCACTCCAGGATGGAGATTCAGAGCAGCCCTGCGGAGAAGGACTTGGGGGTGTGGGTTGATGAAAAAATGAACATGAGCCGGCAGTGTGCGCTTGCAGCCCAGAAGGCCAACCGTATTCTGGGCTGCATCAAAAGGAGTGTGACCAGCAGGTCAAGGGAGGTGCTCCTGCCCCTTTACTCTGCTCTGTGAGACCTCACTTGGAGTATTGTGTGCAGTTCTGGTGTCCTCAACATAAAAAGGACATGGAACTGTTAGAACAAGAGCAGAGGAGGGCCACGAAGATGATCAGGGGACTGGAGCACCTCTCGTATGAAGATAGGCTGAGAAAGGTGGGGCTGTTGAGCCTGGAGAAGAGAAGGCTGCGTGGAGACCTCACAGCAGCCTTCCAATACCTGAAGGGGGCCTATAGGGATGCTGGGGAGGGACTCTTCATTAGGGACTGTGGTGAGAGGACAAGGGGAAATGGGTTCAAACTGAAACAGGGGAGGTTTAGATTGGATCTGAGGAAGAAATTCTTTACTGTGAGGGTGGTGGGGCCCTGGAATGGGTTGCCCAGGGAAGTTGTGAATGCTTCATCCCTGGTGGCGTTCAAGGTGGGGTTGGACATAGCCTTGGATGGCATGGTTTAGTGGGAGGTGTCCCTGCCCATGGCGGGGGGGTTGGAACTCGATGATCTTGAGGTCCTTTCCAACCCTTACTATTCTATGATTCTATGATTCTATGTCAAAGTCCCACCTGAGCAATGTCAGAAACCAAGTAGAAACCAGCAGATCAACGCTCCCATCCAACTTGGTGCTGTCTGCAAATTCACACATCCCAGTATGGAGCAGTTTGCACCAGTACAGACCAATATAGGCCACTATGGCCCCAGACACTGATGGGGTTTCAGTATCCCAGTGCTCCCAGTCCCTGCCGCAGGTCTTCTTGCTTGCAGCCATGCTCAACTCCCCATCCCTCCCAGTGCTCCCACTACCTGCTGCAGCTGCTCCCAGTCCCTCTCAGTCCCTGCCACAGGTGCTGCTGCTCATCCCCCACATGAGAATGTTGCGGTCTTATGGGCAAGACCCCCCAAATTAGGCACCCCCCCCAACCCCCCACGCCAGCTCCCTTATATAAGAGCGGAGCTAGGGTGTCCCATGGGGTGTGCTTTGGGGGCAACAAGGATTGATTGGGGCTGGTGGCTTTGGGGGAGGGGGAGCAGCTTTTTTGGGGCACCTGCAGTTGGGGGCCAGTGTGTTTGGTGGGGCCCCTCAAGGCTTTTCAGTCCCCACGTTCATTTGTGGGGGCCTGTGGTGACGGCAGCATGCAGTTTGCTTTGGGGGTGCTTACAGGCCCCCCATTTGTGGGTCCTGCCTGCTCGTGTGCTGCTTCGAGGAGATTTGGGGTTACCTCAGGATTTTGGGGGGCACCACGATTACTTTGGGTGCCTTCAGGGCCCTTTGGGGGGCAGCATGTTTTTGGCCTACCCCTTTACTGGGGTGCCACTTTCGGAGGGTCCACCCCCTCTGACCCCCTGAATTCACAACTGAACCCAAAGCAATGTTGGGGTCCCCCCAGTGGATTTGCAGTCCCAGAGCATTTTGGGGGACCCCAGGGCAGGTCCCGGAGGAACCACACTTTAGAGACACCCCCTTTTTCAGGGGGCTCCTGGCTGCTGCGCTGAGCCAGGGCGGCTTTGGAGCTGCAGGGTTTGGGTCTGGGGGGATTTGGGGCTCCCCGCTGGGATTTTGGGTGCAGGGGGGGCTGGGTTCGGGGGTGCCGGGTTCTGGGGTCCCACCCGGCTGCCAGGTGCTTGTGCAGAGCCAAGAGCCTCTTGAGGTGCTTCTTGCGCAGCTCCTTCAGGTCCCAGCGCTGCAGCAGCAGCTTCACATCGGCCTCGTGCTGCTGCAGCTCCTGCAGTGACTGCGGGGACACCTCTGAAGGGGGGGTGCAGGGGCCAAAGGTCCTCAGGGGCAGGAATGTGGGGGACCCCCATGTCCCTCAGTGGAGGCACCTTTGTCCCTCGGCACCCTGGGTCTCACCGGGTGCCCTGTGCTTCCCCATGGAAGTCAGTGGGGGGAGAAGGACTTGGGGGTGTTGGTGGATGAGAAAACGAACATGAGCTGACTGCAGTGTGCGCTCACAGCCCAGAAAGCCAACAGTATCCTGGGCTGCATCCAAAGGAGCGTGACCAGCAGGTCGAGGGAGGTGATCCTGCCCCTCTACTCTGCTCTCGTGAGACCTCACTTGGAGCATTGTGTGCAGTTCTGGTGTCCTCAACATAAAAAGGATACGGAACTGTTGGAACAAGTGCAGAGGAGGCCACGAGGATGATCAGGGGATGGAGCACCTCCCATATGAAGATAGGATGAGAAAGGTGGGGCTGTTCAGCCTGGAGAAGAGAAGGCTGCGTGGAGACCTCATAGCAGCCTTCCAGTATCTGAAGGGGGCCTATAGGGATGCTGGGGAGGGACTCTTCATTAGGGACTGTGGTGAGAGGACAAGGGGTAACGGGTTCAAACTGAAACAGGGGAAGTTTAGATTGGATGAGAGGAACAAATTCTTTACTGTAAGGGTGGTGAGGCACTGGAATGGGTGCCCAGGGAAGTTGCGAATGCTTCATCCCTGGTGGCGTTCAAGGTGGGGTTGGACATAGCCTTGGATGGCATGGTTTAGTGGGAGGTGTCCCTGCCCATGGCAGGGGGTTGGAACTGGATGATCTTAAGGTCCTTTCCAACCCTGACTGTTCTATGATTCTATAATTTGAGGGTTCAGAGGAAGATTTGGGGATTCAGGGGAGTTGTGGGGTTCGGGGAGGTCCCCAAGGCTCTCCAGGGGGTGCAGGGATTTGGTTGACCCCCATCTCCTGAAAATGGAGGGTATATCCATCCCAGGGCACCTGGGGCATCACTGGAAGCCCCATGTGGTCGCTTTGCCATAAATGGGGGGATTTTGGGACTTCAGAGGGATTTCGGGTTCACGGGAGATTTCAGAGTTCATGGGGAGTCTCCAAAATTCCCCATCGTGGGCACAGTAATTTGAGAGACCCCCCATGTTCCACAAAATGGGGGTGTACATCCATCCCAGGGCACCCCGAGTCTCTCCCCTTAGTGCCCCATGTTCCCCAATGGGGGGGATGTGCTGGAGGAAGAGAACCTGGGAGTTCAGAAGGGACTTGGAGGCTCAGGGGGATCCTGGGGTTCAGGAATCTCCCCAAAACTCCCCAGGGGGATGCAGGGATTTGGGGGACCCCTCCGTGTCCCAAAATAGGGGTACATGTGTCACAGGGCACCCTGTGTCTGTCTTCAGTGTCCGCTGTTGGCCAATGGAGGTAAATTGGTGGAATTTGGGGGCTCATGGGGAGGTCCCCATTCTCAGAGGGAGGGAGGGAAAGGAATTTGGGGGACCAGCAGAGCCCTCAAACAGGGGCTAAAGCCACCAGAAACCACCCCACAGATCATTGGGGAGGGGGGATCTGGAGATATGGGGGGACCCATTATTATTATTCCTGTTGTTGCTATTATTATTAATACAACAATATTGATTTGCAGCAGCAAATTTTCAGCCCCACAGCAGAGCCCTTCTGCAGCCGCTTCTCAGCTCTCGGTGTTAGCGGGCAGCTCCCAAAGGCAGTTCTGCCTCTGCCGGAGCCAGAGCAATGGCCCAGCCCGTGCTGCGGTGTGTGGAGCGCTCCGATGGCACCATCAAGTGAGTGCGGGGCTCGGCAGCGCTGCAGGAGCGGAGCTGTGGGCCCTGACCCTGCTCCGGGGCAGACGCGGCTCAGTTCCAGCGCTCGGTGCTTCCGGGCAGAGCCTTCGGCTGCGGCTGCACCGCCGCCATGACACCGGGCGGCGCGGGGGGATGACGTCAGAGCCGGCGCCAAGGAGGGGAGGGCGGGAAGGGGCCTGAGGGGGCGGTGCGCGCGGCGCCTGTGGTAACCTGGGGGGCTGTGGGGGGGGGAATGGCAGCGTGGAGGTGGTCGTGCCCGGGTGAGCTGGATGGAGCCCGGATCGGAGCTGGGTGGAGCCGGGATCGGAGCTGGATGGAGCCACTATCCAACATGGATGGAGCCCGCATCGAGCTGGATGGAGCCGCGATCGGAGCGGGGTGGAGCCGGCAGGAGCGGGGTGAGCGGGGCTGTGGCAGGGATCGAGTGGGAAAGGCAGGGCTGTGGGTTGGGATGGAGCCGGGGGCAGGGGGTCGGGAGCAGGGATGCAGTGGGGTGAGGTGGGCTGGGCTGTGCCAGGAGGGCACGGGAAGCGGGGCCTGAGCCAGCAGGGGAGGTGCGGGCAGGGCTGGAGCCCACGCTGGGGCAGGGGCTGGGCATGCAGGGGATGGCGGCAGGACCATTGTGTCCCACCAGGGTGGGCCCTCAGGAGCCTGAACCGAGGTCCTGTGCTTTTGGTGCAGGGGTGCCGAGAGCAGGCGGCTCCTTGGGGACAGCTGCTCGCTGCCCCTTCGCGTCAGGTAAAGATCTGAGCCCCCACCTTGTGTGTCCCGTGCACACCGTGTGTGTGCAGCCAAGAGAGTCTGGCTGAGAACTGCCCCGGGCCTGAACCACTGTCTTGGGCAACCCAGCCAAGGAGATGGGCACAGCCCCAGGCACAGCCCTGACTAAGGATCCCCTGCCGTGCTGAATCAGCGCTGTCTGCGTTGATGAGCAGTGTGAAAGAGGTGTGTGGAGGATTAAAGGGTTGGTTACAGAAGGAAACACTTGCAGTGCAGACATGTTTCCTGGCTCTAAGGGTCAGATCCCAGGATCTGGAGCACATCTTTGTGTATTGTAAAATGTTATTGTGTCCAAATGCAATTTGTCATTCTTGTATTGTGAGACATGATGCTGATGATGTAAATGATGATAAGTCATGTTTGGCATCTCTTTTGTGGGTATATTCTTAATGCATAGAGAAGCTGAGATAAGCTTAAGCAATGGCTGTCTTGCTTTAGCCCTTTGCAGGACATCTTGTATCTATTGAGATGGCTGCAATGAAACAAGAGGCTGGCTCCAATGTGCCATTAGGGTGGAGAGGCTTCCCTGGGACTCCCTCCTACCATGTATCATTGATGTGTGATGCTAAAGCTGTTTCCCTGGAACACATCCTAACCAGAATTGAGCGAGGAAGGTCAAAGTGAAATGAGAGCAGCAGTGCTCATCTCAAGTCTTGTTCATAGTTCTGCAACAGGAGAGTAAGTTGGGATTGGGATGGTTGTTAGGACCTTGCTGCTTTCCAAAGTGAAAATCATGCAGTGAGGAATAACACTTTAAAGAACCTGGTGTTCTCTCTGTTAAGAGAAACAAATGAAGACAGGAATCCCATTCAAAGACCGTATCTCTCAATGCAGAACCATGACTGTCTGCCTTTTTGTTTTTCTTCTTTCCAGAGCACTGTGGAGTAAGTGGGGCCTGGGTCTGCCCCAGTTCCTCAGGTGGTCCCGCTTGGAATCCCTCTTCCAGCGAAGGCTGACCATGCAGTAGACACAAATGCTCTTCTAGAAATGAAATCAGGTCTGAATGAGAGCTTTGAATCCAAGTAAAAACTTCTCTTAAGCGTTCATGTGGAACTTTGAGCCTCGAGACTTTGTTTGCGTTTCGTGATGATTTTTATGAGGGTGCATTTCAGGAAGGAACTTAGAAAATGAACCAATGTGTTTAAATACACCAACTCTACTTGCACTTGATTTGATGTATTCAAACAGTATTAATGACATAAGAGTTATTTCATACATGGCAGCAGTCTTGATTGCTTCCAAGATCCTGCTCTTAAGCTGTTGCATTTTGCTTTGTCTTCAAAAACCAGTGCTTGAAAGTACAGTATGTATTATGAATTTGTCATCCACGTCCTCTGTGGATCATTGGCCTTCACCCACAGCCCGGGACATAAACATCCAGGGCTGAGAGAGCTGGGCTTGTTCAGCCTGGAGAAGAGAACGCTCCTTAAGGGGAGACCTTAGAGCAGCTCCCAGAGCCTAAAGAGGCTACAGGAAACCTGGAGAGGGGCTTTGGCCAAGGGCCTGTAGGGACAGGCCAAGGGGAATGGCTTTAACCTGCCAGAGGGGAGACTGAGATGAGCTCTTGGGCAGAAGTTCTTCCATGTGAGGGTGCTGAGGCGCTGGCACAGGGTGCCCAGAGGAGCTGTGGCTGCCTCATCCCTGGCAATGTTCAAGGCCAGGTTGGACACAGGGGCTTGGAGCAAGCTGCTCCAGTGGAAGGTGTCCCTGCCCGTGGCAGGGGTTGGAGCTGGAGGAGCTTTAAGGTCCCTTCCAACCCAGTCCAGTCGGGGATTCTGTGATTGTATTCAATACCTTTAGCACTGGATGTAATTCTTCAATGATGGGCAAAATGAACCATGGATTCCTTCAAGTGCCATATATGTCAGTAAGGGTAAGACTGGAAAAGTAAATTGTGTTTTCTTCACCAGTGTCAGGAAACATGACCAAATTCAGGTTCCTCTTCATGCTGCAACAACAACCACCACATCTTGAGGGCCTGCATATGGACCTTGTTGCAGTGCTAACCAGTGCAGTTAGTAACTACTGCTTGTGTCATAGCTATAGAAGATCCATCATGCCTAAAACCTGGAACAGTGTCAGTGTGGGCATATATGTAAGAGCACCGAGTTTTTACAGTGATGCCTGTGACTGCCTTCTCTCAGGCTTTGCAATTTTACTGAAAATTAACTTAGCACCTTTCTAGCCCAGTTTAGTTGTCAGCAAAGTCACTCTCTGCAGTTGTCTTCATGTTTTCTCAATAGCCCTTGGTCTGTAAGGATCAGTACCAGCTGCTGCAGCTATCAGCTGCTATGGTTCTGGTGACTGTGCTGCTGCAGACTCTAACCAGGAAAATCCTGAAAAGCTCTTGATAACCTTAAGGACATGGTGTGATGTGGCTTTTTCTTCAGGTGGCACCATGTCTTGAATGCAGACATCTGCTGGGAGTGAATACAGCCACTTGCATTGGATGTGAGTCAGCAACAGCTCCACAGCTGCAGCCCCAAACCAACATCTGCATAAAGGTAATTGAGACTCAATCTAACAAAAGAGCAATTCACCTCCTGGCATGCATGTTTCTAACAGATGGTGACTTCATTAAAAACAGTTTGATCCAGCTTGTGTTTCTCTAATTGCATGATGACAGCTTGAAGGGTTAGTAGGATTCAAACCACCTTGACTAGAAATAAGCATTAAAGGTAAACCATGTGAGCTGAGGAAGGCATCTTGGAGAGCACAGGAGGTAGCAGTGTGACAGACAGGACACGTGCACTTGTGTTCAGTAGGGAGATGTTCTGTGATTCTGTCATTTATGGCCTTAGTATCACTGAGCATTTGAAGTTTATTAAATAGGTCCTCATGACTCTGCTTCCCTCAGCACAGGAGGTAGCAGTGTGACAGACAGGACACGTGCATTTGTGTTCAGTAGGGAGATGTTCTGTGATTCTGTCATTTATGGCCTTAGCATTACTGAACATTTGAAGTTTATTAAATAGGTCCTCATGACTGTGCTTCCCTCAACTGATTGTAAGTGCTTGGCACAGACGGGCTGGCAGGACTGGGCAGTGGAGCGATGCCCAAAATGCTCAAGCGCAGCATTAGTCAGTGATCCAAAAGTGCTGGTGGCTTAACTAGACAAAATCTACCCTCCAGAATGCTCCCTACCCAAGGGAATGGGGACCCAGGTAGGGGCTGTCCTCAACTCTTCTGGTCAGGGGAAAGGGTGTGAGAAGGAGGGAACTGATATTGCGTGTCCACAATTGGTACATTCTAGACACTGCCCCAAATTGGGTGTTTTCTGGCTGTCCTGATGCAGGTGCAAAGGCACTGCTGAGCTATTTGGTGGCAACCATCAAAACTGGAGACTCATTATTCTCAGCTGTGGTGGAATCTCACTTGTGAGATACAGTGACTGTGCTTGGGCACCCTCACGGGGATAAGAATCATTCTTCTTGCAGAGAATGGACTTGCTGTTTTGTGGGAGTGCAGTGACCAAGCAAACTGGCACCAGTCTGTACAGACACCTGGAGGTATTGATCTGGATCTGCTGTAGTTGACACTGGAGGTATTGATGCTGCATCTCCTGTGGTTGACACTGGAGGTATTGATGCTGGATCTGCTGTAGTTGACACTGGAGGTATTGATGCTGGATCTGCTGTAGTTGACACTGGAGGTATTGCTGCTGCATCTCCTGTAGTTGACACTGGAGGTATTGATGCTGCATCTCCTGTGGTTGACACTGGAGGTATTGATGCTGGATCTGCTGTAGTTGACGCTGGAGGTATTGATGCTGCATCTCCTGTGGTTGGAAATGGATTGTCACCAAGATCCATGGATTTGGGATGGGCAGGCACTATGGCCTAACTAAAACCTGAAGCCCACAGCACGGACTTGAAGGAGCTCTTCTATCTGCAGGGCTGAATAAGCGGAGCACTTTGTAAGGTCAAGTCCTCTTCTTATTACTGTTGTTGATAGTTTGCAGACACAATGTGAAACGAATTCTTTCTCTATTTAAAAGGGCAAAGCAATTTGTCAGGCGTGTGGCACGGGAAATCTACACCATAAGCACTGTGCGACTTGTGCAAGCAAGCTGCCTGAAATACAGACGTGAGGCTCCTTCCATCAGTCCCACAGGGGTTAATCAAATCAAAGCAGAACATTCTTTCTCTCTGGAGAACTGAAGTCACAGCCCTGTGTCCCTGCACCTCTCTCTGTTGCACACTGATATTCTCGTTTGCTTTTACCATCTCAGCCACAATCCGGAGCTTTTGCTTGGCTAGAGATAAGGAAAAGAGATCATTCTAAACATCTTCATGAACGTTTTTAGCCTGTTTCCTTTGGAAGCAGCTCTGGAAGGCTGAGTTCAGGTTTATTCTGAGATGTGTTTGCACAAGAAGCCTTCTTGTGGAATCGATCCGAGTGTCTCAGAGCCCTTCCTGCGGTGCCATTTCTATTTGAGTACATTTCTGTTTAAAAAGCATTCAGTCTGTTCAGGACATGGCCCCTGCTGTTCCCACCTCACCTCATCAGAGTCCTCACCTCTGCAGAGTGCAGCCATCTGTCTCTGCATACAGAGGCGCAGGGTCTTGGCTTCACACTGCTCCAAGAGGCAAACTCAATGAACCGCGCCCCCTGCCCAGGCCAAAGGCATTGCCATGTCCTTACGAAGCAAAGCAGCTGCGAATCTGTGCCTGAGCAGTGGGGTCTGAGGGGTCTCTTTCAGGTGACTTGGGGGGCAGTTGTGGGTCTGGTGGGGTCTCTTGAGGGGGCGTTGTGGGTCTGGGTGGTCACATGGGCAGTTGTGTGACTGGGTGATCACTTGAGGGTTACCTGGGGGGCAGTTGTGGGTCCGGTGAGTTAAGGAGGGAGTCACCTCGGGGGCAGTTGTGGGTCTGGGTGATCACTTGGCAGTAACTTAGGGGGCAGTTGTAGGCCTGGAAGGTCACTTGAGGGCAGTTGTGGGTCTGGGGACTTAAGGAGGGAGTCACCTGAGGGGCAGTTGTGGGTCTGGGTGATCACTTGGCAGTAACTTAGGGGGCAGTTGTAGGCCTTGTTGTAGGAAGGTCACTTGAGGGCAGTTGTGGGTCTGGGGACTTAAGGAGGGAGTCACCTGAGGGGCAGTTGTGGGTATGGGGGTTCACTTGGGGGCAGTTGTGGGTATGGGGGGTCACCAGGGGTCAGTTTTGGATCTGAGGGGTCACTTGAGGGCAGTTGTGGGTCTGAGGGGTCACTTGGGGAGCACTTCGGGGGCAGTTGTGGTTTTGGGGAATCACTTGGGGATAACTTGGGGGGCAGTTCTGGGTCTGGGGGTAACTTGGGGTTTACTTGGGGGTCACTCGAGGGGCAGTTGTGGGTCTGAAGAGTCAGTTGGGGGTCACTTGTGGTGCAATTGCGGGTCTGGGGGTCACACGCTGGGTAGCTGTGGATCTGGTGTGTCACTGGGGGTGTCCGTTGTGGGTCTGAGTGGTCACTTGGGGGGCCGTTGTGGGTCTGGGGGTCACTAGAGGGCAGTTGTGGGTCTGCGGGATCACTTGGGGGGCAGTTTGGGGTCTAAGAATTTACTTGTGAGTCACTAGAGGGGCAGTTGTGGGTGTGGGGGGTCACTTGGGGGTAACATGGGGCAGTTGTGGGTCCGGGAATTCATTTGGGGGTCACTTGAGGAACCACTGTGGGTCTGGGGGTGACTAGGGGGTCACTTGGGGGGCAGTTGTAGGTCAGGGAGGTCACTTGAGGGGCAGTTGTGGGTCTGGGAAGTCACTTGGGGGTTGCTTGGGAGGCAGGTTTGGGTATGGGGAGTCACGAGGGGTCATTTGGGAGGCAGTTGTGGGTGTGGGGGGCCACTAGGGGGGCAGTTGTAGGGCTGCGGGGATGACTCGGGGGGCAGTTATGGCTCTGGGGGTCACCGGGTGATCACTTGGGGGGCAGAGGTAGGTGCGCGGGCTCACTTGGGGGCAGTTGTGTGTCTGAGTGGTCACATGGGGGGCAGTTGTGAGACTGCGTGGTCCCTTGGGTGTGACTTGGGGGGCAGTTGTAGGTCTGTGGGGTCAATTAGGGGCTGTTCTGGGTCTGGGGGTAACTTGGGTTTCACTTGGGGCAGGCGTGTGTCTGGAAGGTCAGTGGTGGAGCAGTTGTGGGTCTGAGTGGCCACTTGGGGGGCGGTTGTGGTTCTGGGTGTCACTTGCGGGGCTGTTGTAGGTCTGGGGGATGACTGGAGAGCAGTTATGGGTCTTGGGGGTCACTTGGAAGGCAGTTGTGGGTCTGGGAATTCATTTGGGGGTCACTTGGGGAGCCATTGTGGGTATGGGGGTCACTAGGGTGTCACTTTGGAGGCAGTTGTGGGTCTGAGTGGTCAGTTGGGGGGCAGTTGTAGGTCTGGGGAGTCACTTTGGGGTCACTTGGAGGGCAGCTGTAGGTCTGGAGTATCATTTGAGGGGCAGTTGTGGGTCTGAGAGGTCTCTTTGTGGTCACTGGGGGCAGTTGTGGGTCTGGGTGGGTCACTTGGGGGGCTGTTGTGGGTCTGGGGTTTCACCTCTGGGTCACCTGGGGGCAGTTGTGGGTCTGAGGGATCTCCTTTGGGTAACTGGGAGGCGGTTGTGGGTCTGGGGTGTCACTTGAGGGGCAGTTGTGCATCTGGGGGATAACTGGGGGGGCAGTTGTGGGTCTGGGGGGTCACTCGGGGGGGGGCAGTTATGGGTCTGGGGGTGACCTGGGGAGCAGCTGTGGTCTGGGGGGCTCACTTGAGAGGCAGTTGTGCATCTGAGGGGTCTCCTTTGGGTAACTGGGAGGCAGTTGTGGGTCTGGAGGGTCACTTTGGAGTCACCTGGGGGGCAGTTATGGGTCTGGGGAGTCACCTGGGGGGCAGTTGTGGGTCTGGGGCATCAATTCTGCACTTCACTGGCAGTGTGTCTCAGACACTGGAACAGCCGCATTGCTGTGGCTGCACTGCAGTAGGTGCTGTGCTTGTTGCAGTGGTTGGAATAGCTGCAGTGTTTATGGCTCTCCTTGTCGTGTAGTAGCCACTGTCCCAGTCACTGGGGTTGCAGTGGCCGCAGTGCTTGTGGCTCGCACTGGAGAAGCCTCAGTGCTTGTTGCAGTGGTTGGAATACCTGCAGTGCATGTCACTGGAGTTGTGGCAGCCACAGCACCTGTCCATGGCATTGGAGTAGCCCATGTGCCTGTCGCCATGGTTGCAGTAGACACAGTTCTTAGGGCTTGGGTTGGAGAAGCCTCACTGCTTGTCCATGGGGATGGAGCAGCAGCAGTGTGTGTCACTGGCAGTGGAGAGGCCGCAGTGTTTGTGGCTGGCACTGGAGTAGCTGCAGTGTTTGTGGCTGGGGTTGACGTAGCCACTGTGTACATTGCAGGCCCTGGAGCAGCGCCATTACTGCTTCCTAGAGATGGAGTAGCTGCAGAGCTGAAAACTGGTGGTGGAGCAGCTGCAGTGGTCGTGGCTGGGTCTGATCAACCGCAGGGCATGTTGATGGGGTATAGTAGCCACAGTGCCTGTCCTTGGCATTCAAGTGGCCGATGTGTCTGTCACTGTGCTTGGAGTATCGGCAGTGCTTGTGGCTTGGGTTGGAGAAGCCTCACTGCTTGTCACTGAGGTTGGAGGAGCCGCAGTGCTTGTCACTGAGGATGGAAGCGCCACACTGCTTTTTGCCGTGGTTGGAATAGCAGCAGTGCATGTCACTGGAGCTGTGGTATCTGTAGTTACGGTCATGGGCATTGGAGCAGCCTCCGTGCCTGTTGCCATGGTTGGTGTCGCCGCAGTGGTTGCGGCTGTTGTTGGAGTAGCTGTGGTGCCTGTGGCTGGTGTTGGAGTAACCACATTGTCTGTTGCTTTGCTATCAGGTCCTGTCTCTCCTCACTGCAGACTGTGGGAGTGATTCAGCCTTGCTCAGGGTAAGTGCTAATCAGAAACCACTATACCATCGCTGTGTTACCAGCCTTATCCTCAGACCTCAGCACTGCCCCAGCTACAAGGAGGAGTATGAACTCTCATACTCTCTATTGCCCTCCAAAGACCCCAGAAACCAATCCTCACAACCCCTCCCAATAACTGCAAAAGTCCCCAAAACACCCAATCCCCCAATAAACACCCAACCTCACAAAACTCCCAAAACCCCCGAAACCACCAACTCTCCACAAAACCCACAACAGTCCCCAAAAAAACCAACCCCCAAAACCTCAAAGTCTCCAAAAAACCCCCACAGCCCCAAAACATCCATCTTAACCCCAAAACATCCATCCTAACCTCCCAAAAAGCCCAAACCCCACAACCACCACACTCCCCCAAAAGGCACCCCCGCTTACTTTCCCGGCTGCTGGCTCAGGCTGTGCAGGTGGAGGGCAGCTGTCTCCTGGGGCAGGGGATGTTTGCAGCCAAGGGTGGTTGAACACATCCTCCAGGGATGCTCTGTTGCAGGCGTACATGCACAAGCACCACCTGATGAGGTGCTGGCATTCTGGGGAGAATCCGGGAACACCGCTCAGTTGCAGGAGGCTCCTGCCCACCGTGTGCCACCGTCCGCAGCACCCAGGGCTGGGTGTGCTCAGCGCCGCACCCAAACCTCGTGCTCCATGATCCGTTTTGGAGGAGAGCAGGATAGCAGGACATGTGCCACCTCCTCCAGCTGACCAAGGGAGATCAGCTGCCACCCCTAAATCCTGCCCTGCCCCTGCTGCCGTGAAGCCTGGTACCTACCGACAGAGACCTGGCGCTGGAAGGAGAGCTGCCCACTGATGATGTCCTTGCAGCGCCGGAAGGGGAGGACCCCGCACACCATCTCATACAGCAGCACGCCCAGGGACCAGATCGCTGCCGGACGGCCGAGGTAGCAGCGGCAGCAGAACCACTCCGGCGGGTAGTACAAAGGTGTTCCTACCACAGGATACAGGTACAGCTCATCAGGCGGATGCCGCCTCCTCCCGGATCCTCGCCCGTGCATCCGCAGGGATGCAGGGGCTGCACTGGTGGCCCCATGGATATGGGGACACACACTCGGTGTGACCTGCCACCTCGTCACCAGCATGTGACTCTTGTTCACAAACTGCCCGCTACTGGAAGCACCCTCGGCTGTGGGCTCACCGCTAAATTTGGTGTAGACCGTGTCCCTGAGGAGGGTGCTGCAGCCAAAGTCAATAAGCTTGACCTCTCTGGTGGCCAGGTTGAGGATGATGTTCTTGGGCTTGATGTCCCTGTGCAGGACACCGCGGCTGTGGCAGTGCCGCACAGCCACCAGCACCTGGAAGAAAATGCCCCGCGCCAGATCCTCGGGCAGGAACCTTCTCTTTCTGATGAAGTCACAGAGGTCCTGAGATGGCTGCGGACACTCCATAACCAGCACGAAGGAGTGAGGCAGTTCAAACCAGTCGAGGAGCTGGATGATGGCACTGCAGCCGGAGCGCACCTTCTTTAGCATGGCTATCTCCATGGGAATGCGAGTGCCGCTGGGCTGCAGGGGGACCATGACACCATCAGCTGGCCCAGGGGTCCTGTGCCTCCCTGCCTGGGATGCTCTGATGCCCCCCTGCCCGACCCCACTGTTCCCAGGTGCCCCCCCAGCCCCGGGGATGCTCTGGTGCACCCCTACCCGGCCCCAAGGGTAGCAGGCACCCTCTGCCTGGGACGCTCCATGTCCCCTGGTGACTCCACACCCGCTCCCCTCGCGCTGTCCCGGTTTCCCTCCTCACGGCCCCACCGGCTCACCCCCACCCGCGCTGCCCCGCGCTGTCCCAGTGGCCCCGCGCCCTCACCCGCTCGCCCCACGAGGAGATGCGCTCCCGAGCCACTCGTTTCATCGCCACCTGCGAGCCAAGCGCAGCGCTGGGCTGAGCTGAGCCCTCGGCCCGGCCCGGCCCCGCCCCTTACCGGGGTGTTGTCAGCCGGGCGGACCCCGGCGTGCACCCGCCCGAAGCCGCCTTTCCCGAGCAGCGCTCCTGCACGGTAACGCTGCTCCATGGTGTCCTCGTCCTTCCCCACGTGGTTGCTACCGCTGCGCGCGGGGTCCCGGCCGGCCCCCGCCGGCCGCTCCGGACCGATGGGAGCCGCGTCATTGCCGGCGTTTCCCGGCCGAGGCTCCGCGGCGTGCCGCTCCCCGCCGGTGCCGGAGCGCAGATAGGCCGCCGGGTCAATTCGGGTGAGGAGCACCACGGGCACCTTGGCCGAGCGCGCTCCCGGTGCCGGCACCCCCGCATCCGCGGCCGGCTGCAGCCTTTGTGAACTGAACCTGAGCCTTTGGACCCTTCGGTTCCGAGTGGGAACTGTGATTTATTTCATTTCATTCGTTTGATTTCATTTCAGATTAGGGAAATATTCCTCACGTTGAGGGTGGTGAGGCACTGGCACACTGTTGCCCCGAGAAGCTGTGACTGCCTCATCCCTGGCAGTGTTCAAGGCCAGGTTGGACACAGGGGCTTGGAGCACCCTGCTCTAGTGGAAGGTGTCCCTGCCCGTGGCAGGGGTAGGAGCTGGAGGAGCTTTCGGGTCCCTCCTGTTCCAAACCATTCTATGCCTTTATGACTGTGACTCTGCAACAAGCAGTGGGGAAGGCAGGCTGGGGTCCAAGCTGGCTTGGATGAGGTTGTGTTTGCTGCTGTGGGATAGGAGGGAGTGGCTGGGGGAGGTGAGGAATCTGGAAGGAGTATGAAGTTCTGTGAGTCTTGGATGCTCAGTTTGAGTCTGAAGGAGACCTGGTTTTGTGCCTTAGCTGGAATGGAATCAGCTGCTGGTGAAGATGGAAGCCCCGAAGGAGAGTGGTATCTGGAAGCCATGCTCAGATGAGCTTGCTCTGATAGCAAAAGTGTTTTTCCACTGGAGATGGAGTAAGCAGTCGATGGCTGCCTTGTCTTGTCCAAGGAGTTCTCTTGTCTAAGAGATGTCTACTCGTAAAGAGGAACCAGCTCCTACTCTTTTCCAATGGGTGGGTCCCATTCCTAGGCCTTTGCTATCTCCTGCAAGCAGTCTTTCTCTTTGTTACTCATTGGAGAAGTCTTGGGGCCCATTTGGAGCAAAGCCTGGTGCGTGTAAGCATTGTCAGACACGCGGTGTTTAGCTTGAATTCCTGCCCAGGGAAAACAGCAACTGAGAGGGCTTTGCAGCAAGGGGCTGTTTTGGGGATGCGGGGAACTGTTGAATTCTTTGTGCCAGCTGTAGGCTTTCCTGAAGGAAAAGGAAAGGCCGGTCAGCCCTGCCTCATATAACCCAGGGGATGCGTGTGGATGGGGAGTGTGAGTGGGACATGAGTCCCGGTGGGAAGGGGTTCACACGCTTTGTGAAGTAGAAGAGACAGCTTTCAACACTAGAAAGTCAGGAGGAGCAGGTGCCAACGCAGTAAATTCCATGTAGAACAGGCTTTGGAGCTGGTTCCCTAGGTAGTGGTTTCTCTCTTCCGGCTGCTTTTGCTAGATCTGTACCACTATTCTAAGGGTGTTGCAGCATATTTCCCACCTTCACCACTGTGCAATCTTTTAGAGGGCCATGTGGTCATGGGGAGACACTTGCTTCCTCAGGCTGGAGTTGCTCTTTGTGGAGGAATTTCTCCACCGTGCGTGTAAAAGTAACCGGAGGAGCTGCGTGTCGCTGTTGGGCTCCTACTGAACTGCAGGCTTGTGTCGTGTGCCTGCACAAGGGCCTCTTGCAACGCCTTGGGGGAGAACACGTGCCAAGCCCTTCCCCTGCAGTGAGGAGTTATGCTCTAGAGAAGCATGCATTGTGAGCCTGTGGAGCCCTGGGGAATGGGATGCGGCCTTTCAAGTAGAGAGATGGGGAGACCTGCAGTGCACCAAGGCTGTGTCTTGGGATGCCTGTGGTCCAGCCGTGTTGCGAACCCAGCCTGGTGCTGGAGAAGCTGCAGTGCTGGATGCTGTCCCTGTGTGTAGTACTGGCCTGCAAAGGGGAGGCAGGAGAAAGAAGGTGAAATTGTTCTGAGTGTAAAGGGGCAGGAAGGTGAAAGTGGTGACTCTAATGGTGAGAAATGTCCAGAGATCCCTGGTCGTAGGTAGGGATTTGTTCTGTGGTCTGCTGGTAGAGCAGAGATGTGAATTGAAAGAGCAGCTGGAAAACAAGCTTGTTGATGCTACTAGAGATAGCTCAAGGCATTTAGGAAACGTTAGTGTTCCTGTTCCCTTCCCTGTGAGTATTGTAACCTGTTTTCTCTTTTTCCTTCTCGATAGAATTGCTGAGGCTCTCTGAAATGTCTTTCCACTTGTGGAATTTCATCCCCTATGCCACACCTGGAGCGCGAGCACTTCTTGGCTGCTGATGGATCTCTTCTCGTCTAAAAAGGCAGGCAGCCTGTCAAGACAAATAAACGATAGCCACTGAAAAAGAGCAGGAAGAAGCACCTGAGGAGGGTTCAGCACCCAAAACAGAATCATGTGTTCCTCAAAGACAGCTTCCCTTGCTGGAAGAGGAATGCAGAGAGAATGAAACCTCAACCTCCCTGCTGTCAGCAGGGTCGCAGCTGCCCTGGCTTCTCTCTCAGGCTGATGAGAGGCTGGGTCTCTCACAAGACCTTCCATGCCTGCCAGGAACAACTCAGGCCAGCACTCTTGAGGGCAACAGTAACAAACTAGAATAGGATCTCAAGGGGGAGCAGGGACGCATCTGAAGGTGGGGCACGTGTGGAGGGCCCGCTGCAGAACACAAGGCTGTCTGTTGCATGAGGCCAGCATTCAGAGTCACTGGGCATGTGTGCAGGCCCTGACGGATGTGCTGAGCAGAGCTGCGTGCCAAGTGAAACTCCTCGTGCTCTGAAGCTACCTGAAGAGAGTAAAGTGCCATTCAGCAATGGGGTACTGAAAGAGGATGGTCCAGACCTGCGTGATGAGTGTAGCAAGGCAGCAAGGGATGGATGAAGATTGCCACCAAGGTAAGGGATTTGAAAATCCTCTACAAAACTGTGGTGAAGAAGCATTTTATGTGCTGTGACCCTTTTGCTTCAGAACATGTGCAGATAAATCTTCCTCATGTTCAGCTTCTCCCCTAGGTGACTATTTAGCCCTCAGGTGCAGGTGGGTCTGCATTTGTCCTCAGAATTCCCATCTCCAGGATTCAATGTTAGCTGGGTGATCTTGAGGGTGTACTGCAAAGGGGTGAGCAGGCTGGTCCCTGTTCAGCACAAAGGTTCTTGTCCAAAGCTGAGCATGGTCTCGAGTAGCCCAGTGAAATGGACTGTGGGTGTAGGCCAGGCTGTAGAAGGCCTTGCTGGTTTGAGACAGCCCTGCTCATCCCAATGGATTCTGCTTCAGTTGGGTGTCCTGTAGTGAGCCCTGGGCCCACCTCTGTGTTTGTGAGCTGCTGCTGGAAGGAAGGCCTGAGGCAGGTTTGTGAGGTGCTGCTGGATGAAGTGGGGCAGTGCTCTGATGAACTGGGATCAAATGGGTCAGTTCAGACCTTGCACCTCTCTTTTTGCTTGGAAGGGCAGGTGCATGCCAGAAAACCCCAACAGGGAGCAGGGCTCATGCGGTTCCCCCATCTCTGTGTGATGCTGTTGCCTTCTAGATCCTGGATAATGCTTGTGTGATAGAAGGCAAAGCTGTCTGAGCAGATGTTAACCTGTGTGACCTTGGGATGGATGTTAAAATCCTTTCTAGGACACTGTGGTGCCAATAGACCTTAATGACAGGTCCAGTAGCCCTTGTACCACCTGCAGAGTAGTTGGAATGCTGGTTGTTATGAGACATGGGGCTCGAGTTTGCCAACAGTTAAGGATTAAACCCACAAACCATTTGTGCCATGTTGCTCTAGTGAGAGCAGCCATAGGAAGAAATTGGTTTTGCCTTGTTGTGAATGCTGGTGTGACAAAAAGGTACGAGTGTGCTGTGGAGCCTGGTGGCAGGAAAGAGTGACAGCTCTGCAGTGAGACAGCTGAAGGGAGATGGGACAGAGCAGGAAGCTCTGATGTTTCTCACTCTTGGTGGGCAGGTTGGGCAGTGGGAGCTGGGAATTTACTTCTCTGCTTTGGAGAAGGCACCGAGAGTCTCATCAGGACTTGTGTGAGCTGCTGCTGAGCCCCTGCCCAGGCAGAGATGGCCCTGGGCAGAGCCCTGCTGCCAGGAGGGGTGTGCAGGGCAGAGCTGAGCACACAGCCCATGGGACGGGCTCTGGGAGCAGGGAGAGGGAGCAGAGGTGGGCCCAGAGCAGCAGCTCCTGGCAGGGAGAGCTCCAGGCAGCAGAGTCATGGGCAGGGAGTGGGGGGGAAAGTGCAGCCCAGCCCGGGGAGGGTGCGTTCAGGCAGCTCTCTTGGTGTGAGGCACTGGAGGTGGCTGCTGGCCATGCTCTGCTGGGCAAGGAGCTGACTGTCTCTCTAGGAAGTGCAGGGCAGCTGAGAACCAGAGTGATGGACTCTGCAGCAGCCTTGAGTAGGCACTGCCCACTGATGGTTGAGCCCTTTTGTCTGTCCCATTGGCTTCAAAAACTTACTAAGGAAATTTACCCCTAAAAAAGGCACTGTTCAGATGTGACACTGGGAAAGCAAACAACCCAACCAGCCTCGTTTTGGGACATCTCTGCACCACCCCGAGGAGCTGTGGGGATCCCCCCCAATGCCCAAATCCCCTCTGAACTCCCAAACTCTTCCCCTCAACACATCTCCACCTTGGAGTGGCTGTGGGGTCTCTCTGCCCCCCTGCGGGATGGAGGATGTGGGCAGGGGGAGGGAAGGGCAGCGCAAGGATGTGACCACACCGGGGACTGTCACAGACAGGGGCACAAAGGGCCCTGCTGTGACCCCACTGCCAAGGGCAGGAGGCGCAGGGCGCCCAGTGCAGGCTGGAGCTGGAGCTGGGATAGTCCCTGTGCCAGGAGCTCTCGGGAACCTTCTCTGCAGCTCTCTTTGCACCCAGCTGGGATGTGCTGGGCTTCCTCCATCTGCCATGGCCCTCGGTGGGGAACGGGGGCACTTGCTGGATCTGCTGCTGCACACCTGAAGGGAGATGGACTTGGAGCTGTGAGTCATTGTGCTTCCCAGGGGAATGGTTCAGGGAAGTCATCCTTGTGGGGATAACTGAAAGGGCCTTATTAATGACCAGTGGTAGTCAGAGACTGAATTAAAATCAAGTGGGAATCCAGTGGTGATTTAGCAATAATTGAATTTTAATCCAACAGTGGTTTCAGAATGATTTGAAGGTGATGTAAATGATAATTTAGATGGTGACTTAGACAATGAGTTTGCCTTCCAGTGTCTGTTTGATGCCTACAAGAAAGCTGGAGGGGGATTCCTTACAAGGGTATGCAGTGATCAGCCAAGTGGGAACGGCTTTAAGCTGACGAAGGGGGCCAAATACGATGGGACCTTAGGAGGAAGTTCTTCCCTGTGAGCATGGTGGGACACTGTCACAGGTTGCTCGTAATGATATCCGTCTGGCAGCATGTCTTTGCTGGTTCAAGGCATGCAGAGAGGCAGCTCTGCCTGGATTGACCACTGATTTAATGTTGATTTGATGAGAAGGAGAGAAATTGTATTGAATAAGGGTCAGGACTGAGAAAATGCTCCCTGCTTGCGGCAGGATTGGAGTAAAAATATCTAATAAACCCCTGGTTTGCCAGATTTTGTGGGGATTTGGGCTGTGGTGACCCCTAAAGCACCCCCAGAGCATCCTCAGGACCCACAGAGTATCCCTGGGATGCTCCTAGAGAATCCCAGAGAATGCCTGCAGCACCTGCAGAGCACCCCATGGAACCTACCAGTGCTCATGTATCACAATGAGCATGGGGACCTCAGGGGGGGCTGATTGTGGAACCCCACTGGAACCCCACGGGACCCTTCACCAGAGGCACCGGGAGACGACAGCTGCCCCACAGAACACAAGCTACCTGTGGAGGAGGCAAGAGCAGCTCCTCTGGTGGTTCCCATCTTGGTGTCTCGGTGCCGGTGACACCTGTGGACACGGGAGCATGGAACGAGGTGGGTGACGATGGCGATCTTGGGGTGCTGTAGGAATTACCAAGAACACCTCAAGTGACATCCCCAGAGTGGCTGCTTTGGACTCAGTGTGCAAGTTGTGCTGGCTGAGGTGGCAGTCGAGCGCTGCTGCTGCCTTAAATCCTGGGATCTGCCTCATTTCTTGTGGGGAGGGCATGGGGCTGTGGGGATGGGACAAGGGGGAACGGCTTTAACCTGACAGAGAGGGGAGATTGAGAGGAGCTCTTAGATGCTCTTCTTGTGAGGGTGGTGGGACACTGGCACAGGGTGGCCAGAGAAGCTGTGGCTGCCCCATGGCTGGCCATGTTCAAGGCCAGGTTGGATGGGGCTTGGAGCAGGCTGCTCCAGTGGAAGGTGTCCCTGCCTGTTTCAGGGGTTGGAGCTGGAGGAGCTTTAAGGTCCCTCCCAACCCAAACCATTCCGTGCTTCTGTGACATCCTCAAGTTTGCAGTGCTACCAGGCGGCAGCCCATGATGCTGGCACGCACTGCCGTGGGCTCGCTGGCAGGTGAGTGCTGGGCCTGGCTCTTGCCCTGGGTTTTTGGCCACTGCAGCGGGTGCTGCATGCGAGGAGGGATGCGTGAAGAGGCTCTGTGTTGGCTGAGGTGGCATGGTCCTGCTGGGACCTGGGTTTCCCATCCACAAACCCTGTGGGCAGGGACTGGGGCTTTGTCACTGCTGTGATTGCAAAGCAGGGAATCCCCTGTCCAAGGAGGTTGTGTTGTTCTCTGCTCCCTTGGCACTTGTGCCTAGGACACCCCTTAGCTGCAGCCCATCAGTGCTGCTCTGCCTCCCTTTGGCTGCATGGCCTCAGTCCAGTTTCCTATATTGCAGACTGGGAAATGCTCTGTGTTCTCTGGGAAAGCCTGAGAGTCCCCTTCCAATCCTCACTTCGAGGGCATCCTCTCCTCAACTTGTGCTGATTCCTGAATCATGGAATCCCAGACTGGGTTGGGCTGGAGAGGACCTTAAAGCTCATCCAGTGGTTGGAGCTGGAGGATCTTTAAGGCACCTTCCAGCCCAACCCAGTGTGGGATTCCATGATTCTCTGCTGTGCCAATGTCGGTCACTCTCCCCTTCCCGTAGGTGGCTGTGACGCCCTGTTCATTGCCCAGGTTGAGCTGTGGCCCCTCGCATGCTCCACCTCTGGACCAAAGGCACTGAGGAAGAGCAGCCCCTGAGGGACCTCCCCGAGCTGACTGGGCAGAGGGTGGTCCCCCTATGGCACCTCCCAGAGCACCCCTGAGTGCCCAGTGGCCATGGGCAGGATGCTGCCGCCATCACAAAGCCGTGGTGGTTGCTGTGGAGACACCCATTGTGACGAGGCCTTCACAGTGAGCGTGGGCCATTTTAGGAGCAGAGCCCTGCAGGAACCAGTGCAGAGGAGACCCCTCTGTCGGGAGGCTGCATCTGCCCTGGCTGCCCTGCACATCCAGGTACGTGTTCTTTGACTTTGCCATCCTGGTTTAGTGTTGGCTCCAAACACACTGTGGGTGCGTGCTGCAAAGGGAGGAGAAGCTGTCAGATGTGCTGGTGCCATCCCAGCTGTGGGAGCAGGGGATGGGTGAGGAGGAGGCACTGGGCCTGTTCATGTGCTTGGAGCTCCCCTCTGCCTGCAGAGGTGCTGGGGGTGAAGCAGGAGCCTTCTGTGTGCAGGAGCTGCGGGTGTCAGAGGTGCTGAGGAGGTGTCAGGGCAGGAGAACTTCTACCTCCCTGTCAGAGCCTGGGGCAGTGCAAGGGTCACCCCAGCTCCCAGGAACCCCCCTTAGATTCATCCCCCCCAGGGCAGAGGGTTGAGCTCACCGCCAGCATCCTCACACGTATGATTTAGGGGAGCTCCCAGCTGCAGCCCCAAAACCTGGCAGCGTCCCCCATATCTCCAGTTCCCCCTTCCCCAGTGATCTGTGGGGTGGTCTCTGGTGGCTGCAGCCCCTGTTTGAGGGCTCTGATGGTGCCTCAAATGACTCTGCCCCCTGCAGAGCTTGGAGACATTCCCATGAACCTTCAAATCCCCCAAACCTCCACTTCCCTTCTGAACCCCAAATCCCCCCCATTTACTGCCATGGGCCAGCAGGGGCACTGAAGAGTCAGGGTATCCTGGGACAAACGTAACCCCTCGTTTTGGGACATTGGGTGTTCCCCAAATCCCTGCACCACCCTGGGGAGCTGTGGGGATCCCCCCAATGCCCAAATCCCCTCTGAACCCCCAAACTCAACACATCTCCACCGTGGGGGAACTTTGCTCACCCCAGAGCGACTCCGGGTGCCCTGGGACCCAGGTACCCCCCATTTTCTGCACATGAGAGTTCCCTGAATATAATGTGCCTCCTACAGGGAGTTTTGGGGAACCCCCCTCAAACCTCCAAATGTTCCTTGAACCCCCTAATCCCTCCAATCCCCAAATTCCTCCCTTTTCTGGGAACGGAGCTCCCTAGGGCATCCAATGAGATTCAGCTGCCCTGGGATTGATGGACCCCCCATTTTCAGGACATGGGGAATCCCCAAAATAATGGAGCCACCCTGAGGAGTTTTGGGGACCAGCCTGAATCCCCAAAATCCTCCCGGGATCCCCCAAATCTCCCCAAACCCAAAGCCCACAGCTCCAAAGCCACCCCGGCTCAGTGCAGTGGCACAGACACACTAAAACAGGGGTGTCCTGAAAAGCGCGATCCCCCCAGCTCCCACCCTGAGGGTCCCCCAAAATGCTCTGGGACCCCGAATCCACTGTGGGTACCCCAGCATGCTTTGGGTTCAGTAGTGAATTCATTAGACCAGAGGGGTGGATCCTCCAAAAGGGCACCCCAATAAAGAGGCACCCCAAAGCCCCGCTGCCCCCCCAAAGGGCTTTGGAGGCACCCAAAGCAATTGCGGTGCCCGCCAAAACCCTGGGGTACCCCTAATCTCCTTGAAGCACCACAAGAGCAGGCAGGATCTCCAAATGGGGGGCCTGGGGCTGCCCCAAAGTGACCCCCACTTCCCATCATCCTGGGGCCTCCAACCCCAAATGAACCCCGGGGACCTAAAATCCTGGAGGGGCCCCAGAAAAGCTGCTTCCCCCCCTCCCCCCTCAAAGCCTCTTCACCAGATTGCTTCTTGTTCCCCCAAACTGCACCCCATGAAGCATTCCAACCCAATCCCCCTGAGTATCAGGGGTCCGGTGGGGGGCAGCCTCAGACTGGGGGGTGTCTGATTTGGGGTGCCCCCCCCCGATGACCACCTGCAAGGAGGTCGTGTGGGGGATGAGCAGGAGCACCTGCGGCAGGGACTGGGAGCACTGGGATATTGAAACCCCAGCAGTATCTGGGGCCATAGTGGCCTCTGTTGGTGTGTATGGTGCAGACTGGTCTGTACTGCTCCATACTGGCACGTGTAAATATGCAGATGACACCAAGTGGGGTGGGAGCGTTGATCTGCTGGAGGGGAGAAGCTCTGCGGAGTGATCTGGGCAGGCTGCATCCATGGGCTGTGGCCAATGGGATGAGGTTCAAGTACGCATAGTGCGGGGTCCTGCACTTGGGCCGCAACAACCCCTGCAATGCTCCAGGCTTGGGGAAGAGCGGCTGGAAACTGCTCCTGGGAAAGGTGCTGGGGGTGCTGAGTGATGGAGCTGAGCATGAGCAGCTTGTGCCCAGGCAGCCGGGAAGCCCCCAGCATCCTGGCCTGGCTCAGCACCAGTGCGGCAGCAGGGCCAGGGCAGGGATTGTGCCCCTGCACTGGGCACGGGTGAGGCTGCACCTCGAGTCCTGTGTTCAGCTCTGGGCCCCTCACTACAAGAGAGACATTGAGGTGCTGGAGCGGGGCCAGAGAAGGGCACCGGAGCTGTTGCAGGGCCTGGAGCACAGTGTGATGGGAACGGCTGAGGGAGCTGGGGGGTTCAGATGGAGAAGGCTCAAGGGGGACCTGATCGCTCCCTACAGCTGCCTGATAGGAGGGTGGAGGCAGGAGGGAGCTGGGCTCTGCTCCCAAGGAACAGGGACAGGACAGATGGAGATGAAGAACAATTCCTTCTCCAAAGGGTGCTCAGGCATTGGAAAAGGCTGCCCAGAGCTGTGCTGCAGTCACCGTCCCTGCAAGTGTTCACACACTGTGGAGACGAGGCCTCAGTGCCATGGGTCAGTGGTGGCCTTGGCAGTGCTGGGGTAAGGGTTGGACTGGATGAGCTGAAAGGTCTTTTCCAGCCTGGTTGATTCTATGATTCTGTGATCCTTTCTGCTGAGGCACCGGGGAACCAGGTATTTGCTGTTGGTGCTCCCTCGGTGAAGGGAGGTGCTTCTAAAGCTGGTGAGGGTTTGAAAGGCCGTTGTAACGCTGATGGCTCTGCATTTACAGGCATCTGCAGTAGTTTGGACACCTTCAGTCTGTCCTTGAGGTAACTTGACTTCCTCTGCAACCCCCGGTACATAGGCATGCCATTTTGTGCCAGTGGGTTTGTGCAACTCCATCCTGAGGAGCACTTCCCTTTGGGATGCTGTCAAGTCAATTGAATGGATTGAATGGATGGTTTGTACTGGTTGTTCTCGATCAATGTTCTCAGTTTGTTTTACTGCTGGGACTAAAGACAAGAGTTCCTTTTCCCACTCTGAACATCTCGGTTCAGTGTCTTTTAAAGAGGTGACTTGAACATTCAAGTTCTTTTTGGTCCATCAGGGCCAGTTTGAAGAAGTCCCAGGAAGAGCCATGCTCAGCAAAACCCCATTCCATTATGAGAGGGTGGGGGTGTACAGGCCCCTGTGACTGGTATGGTTTTAATTCCTGTATTAGGTTTTTCCTGCTTCCTTACGCTCTGGATTCCATTTCCGTAGTTTTTGCTTTTGTAACAGTGGGCGAGCAATGACAGAGAATCCAGGTCCATGTTTCCTGCAGTATCCTGGAGGAACCATAAGCTGTTGTAATTCCTTCCTAGCCTGGGGCATCTGCCCTTGTTCTGGTTGTGTGAAGGTGGAACTTCAACCTCTGCACCGTGGAGTGCTTCCCACCCTGCTGTTGCTGCAGTTCTTTGGGGCAATCTCCTCTCATTAAGACATCATCTGTATATTGGTACATTTTCACCTGCTGAGGAAGTGAGACCTCCTGTGGGTTTGTGGTGTTCATGGGAGAGAGCTGAGTCCCCTTCGAGGCCCAGGGCTACAATCCCAGGATGAGATGCCTCAACTGACCAGGCTGAATCCCTTCCTTCAGCAGGGGTAAAGGAGATCCCAGCCTGCCCTGGCCTGGCTGTCCTGTCTGATGATGGGACAAGATGCAGGCTGCTCAGAGAAGTGGCTGTGTCACCATCCCTGGAGGTATTTAAAAGACATGTTCTAAGGGGCATGGTTCATGTGTTGACTTGCCAGTGTTCAGTTAATGGTGGACTCAATGTTCTTAAGGGTCTTTTCCAACCTAAATGGTTCCATGATTCTACAAAATCTTGTTCAGACCAAACTCTGTTTCCCGTCACAGAACTGACCCTGCAGGAAGGCAGTGTGTCTGCCGGCTGAGGGAGGGAACATCAGTGCTTGCTTCAGGCTGTTTCCCACGGTGTCTCCTGGAGCCCCAGGGTGCCCTGGAGGGAGCCCAGGGTGCAGAGGCAGAGTGACCTTGTGCTGGGTCTCTGCTGCTGAGCTGGGCCGGGCTCCTGGGACGCAGATAGATGGTGGCAAGGGGGCAGCGCTGCAGAGAGACAGCTCTGCCCAGGAGCAGGAGTCTCAGAGAGCTTAAAGGCCCTTGGCAGTGGAGGATGCTGAGAGCAGCCTACGGGAGAAACCTTCCCAGCTCTGTGCATGGTAAGGCTCTGGGTGCAGGGCAATGCAGCTGCAGTTGCTGGAGGGATCTCCTGAAGCTGCTGCCTCGGACAGTGCATGGGATGTGTCAGGAGGACTCTCTTGGTTTGTCTGTGTAGATAAGGAGGAGGATGTGCTGCAGGGCAGGACTTCCCTCTGCACCATGCGAGGGACAGGACAAGGCAGGTCCCTTGTCCTGGGCTGGCTGCAGGGTGTGAATGTGGGTGTGCAGCCAGGGGTGCCCAGCGCTGTCCTTGCGAGCAGGGTCCCTGCAGCCCAGGGGCTGTGTGCTGGGGCAGGGACTCTGCTGTCTGCCAGGGTCAGCACTCAGCCTGCCCGGGAGCTCATCACAGCACTGGGGGAGAAGCTGGGAGGGAAGGGTTGACCCCAGCAGGGCAGCCAAAGGACCCTGCTGCTGTAGAGAGGGCCCTGTGTGGGTCAGGGGTGCTCAGAGCTCCAGATCAGCCCAGGTCATTTTCAAGAAGACTTTCAAAGGGGAAACTCAAGCCAGGGGTTGCTGTAAAGAGAAGGAGCTTTTGTGAGCCTGTGTTCTCTGTTTCCTATTTGTGATGAATTTGGGAGTAGAAATGAAAAGGAGCTCTCATGCTTGAACAAGTCTCTGAGACTCCTGAGGTGGAACTTTGAGTGACCAGCAGGTCTGATACGAGCACCCTGAAGTGCCTTCAGCCACTCCTCTGCCTATGGACAGCCCCAGCATCATCCATGAGGCTTGCTCTGGCCTGCCCATGTCCACTTGCAAACAGGAGCACGTGCCCAGGCAGTTCCCTTAAAACAGGCAGAATTTTGGAGGACCAAGGTTTGTGCAGAGAGGTTCACGTGAGCTCTGTGAGCACTTCCAATGGAAAGACATGGGACAGGGAAACACCTCCCGGCAGGAAAATCTCCAGGTAGCAGGGATGTGATCTGGGAATGGGCGAAAACGAAACCGAGAAGTGCTGTTGCAGGCAGATTCCAGAACTATGTGCCTGAGCCCTCGTGTGCAGAGCCCTTCGCCTTAGCAAGCCCCCTTGGCTTCTCTCCCACCCAGGACAGCTCTGCCCTCAGGGCCGGGGGTCCAAGGCATTACCCCCCTCCCCTGCAGGCAGAGCTCCCGCAGAGCTGTGGTGCCTCTCTTCAGCCATGAACCCAGTGCCCTCTGCAGAGCCCCAGGGCTGGGAGCAGCTGCTGGGCAGTGCTGGTGCTGGGAGGTGGGGGCACGGCTGGGGCAGGGGAACGCTGTCCTGAGAGCCGCTGCTCTGCCCACGTCTCTCTCAGCCGGGCCCATGGGAGATGCTGGGAGCTGTCCAACCCCTGGAACTGGCCAAGTGCCTTTGCCATTCCCCTTCCTTAGCACTGGGAGTGCAGATGCTGACACCCTTCTGCATTAGCAGGGGCTCCGTAGGACAAAGCTGAGCACCAGGACTGGTCCCTGCCCCTACCAGCTCTGCAGAGTACGAGTGATGGATCAAGAGCCCATGTGCAGATGCTCTGCTCTTCACTGCACACAGAGCCAGCATCAAAGAGGGTCCCAGGCATGGAGCTGAAGGAACGTCTCCTGGAAAAGTGTGTCTGTGTCTGGGAGGTGGAGGGTCTGTGCGAAAAAGTTTCAGTTTTGAGCAGTGTTCCCTAACTTGTCACAGTCTTTTTTTTCCCTAAGTTAGGACAGCAGATGTCCAGCGGCAGCTCCATCACCCACTGCCTCCTGCTGCCATTCGCAGACACACGGGAGCTGCAGCTCTGGCACTTCTGGCTCTTCATGGGCATCTCCCTGGCTGCGCTCCTGGGCAATGGCCTCATCATCGCCAGCACAGCCTGCGACCAGCACCTCCACACCCCCAGATACTTCTTCCTCCTTAACCTCTCCCTGCTGGACCTGGGCTGCACTGTCCCCAATTCCATGGCCAGTTCCCTCTGGGACACCAGGGACATGTCCTGCACAGGTTGTGCTGCACAGCTCTTTTCTTTCTCTTTTTCATCTTAGCTGAGTTTTATGTTCTTACCATTGTGTCCTACGACCGCTCTGTGGCCATCTGCAAGCCCCTGCACTACGGGACCCTCGTGGGCAGCAGAGGTTGTGTCCACATGGCAGCAGCTGCCTGGGGCATTGGGTTTCTCCATGCATTTCTTCTTCGAAATGCCCCACATCCTCAAGCACTGCTGCTCACATTATAACAGGGAAGTTGGAATTACTGGTTTTTCCGCTTTGTTATTTTTTGGGTGTTTTGTTTTCATCGTGAGGTCCTATGTGCAGATCTTCATTGCTGTGCTGAGAATCCTCCCTGAGCAGGGATGCCACAAAGCCTTTTCCACGCGCTTCTCTCACCGGGCCGTGCTCTCCCTGTTTGTCAGCACTGGCGCGTTTGCCTGCTTAAAGTCCCCCTCCATCTCCTCCCCATCCCTGGATCTGGTGCTGTCAGTGCTGTACTCGGTGGTGCCTCCAGCAGTGAACCCCCTCATCTACAGCCTGAGGAACCAGGAGCTCAAGGATGCTGTGAGGAAGCTGGTGACTGGATGTGTTTGAGCAGCCGTACACTGCCTGCTGTCTTCCGCAAAGGGCTCCAAGTGTGGGTAATGACAGCCCATGTCTGTCTTTCTTGTTTTACATTTGTTTTCCTTTTTCAATTGGTGATAATGAAGTCTTCATAGAAAGGTAAGTTTTCACCCTTCTGCTTAAGTAGCCACCTGTCTTGTGCGACCCAGACTTTGTGACACTGGGGTCTCTCATTGTATTTAAGAGAAATAAACGATCCGGCAGCAACATCTTCTCTGTGATATGTCCTCACATAGCAGGAATGAAGGGGGATGAGATCACCTTTCTGGCTCCTCAAGCTCTGGGATGGCTGCTCTGTGTCTGGAGCAGGAAGAGCTCTTGAGGAGCCCAAGGGCCGGGGCTGTTGTGCTGGAGTGGGGAGATGGGATAGCATAGGGGGGGCTGCAGAGCTCTCAGGGTGTCGTGGGCAGGGGACACAGGGGTCCCTGCAGGGGACTCGCCTGCAGTGGCACAGGCTGGGGCTGCCTGGCTGGGAGCAGCCATAGGAAAAGTCTGGGTGGGCAGGAGTGGGACAGGAGGCAGCGTGTGCCCTGGCAGCAAGGGAGGACAGCAGCATTGCGGCTGTATGACCCGGAGCATGACAGGAGAACAAGGGAAGGGATGCTCTGGAATGCTCCATCCAGGGTTCAGATCCCCACTTGAGGAACACTATTGACAAGCAGGAGTGTGTTTAGCAACAGGCCCTCAGGACAGGCAGGGACTGGAGCATGATGCCTATGGGGAGAGGCTGGGGGAGCTGGGCTTGTCCAGCCTGGAGAAGGGAAGGCTGATGGGGACCTGGGATCTTGGGAAGGGAAGGCTGTCGGGGACTGAATCAAGCCTTGACCCACTTGCTCTGACCCTGTTCCTGACACATTGCACTTGATAACTCCTGGGCCCCTTCCAACCTCTGTTCTCTTATGATCCTACAATGATGGGCTTATGAAGGGTCACAAAGATGCTCTAAGGGCTGGAGCACGTCTCTAATGGTGACAGGCTGAGAGAGCTGGGGGTGTTCAGCCTGGAGGAGAGAAGGCTCCAGGGAGACCTTACTAAGCCCATACCTAAACAGGGCCTATGAGAAATCTGGAGAGGGGCTCTTTGCAAGTGCCTGTAGGGACAGGACAAGGAGGAACTGCTTTAACCTGATAGAGGGGAGAGATGAGATCTCAGGAGGAAGCTCTTCTCTGTGAGGGTGGTGGGACACTGGCACAGCACACGGTGCTCAGTGAAGCTGTGCCTGCCCCATCCGTGGCGGTGTTCGAGGCCAGGTTGGACAGAGGGGCTTGGAGCAAGCTGCTCCAGTGGAAGCTGTCCCTGCCCATGGCAGGGGGTTGGAACTCAATAAGCTTTAAGGTCCCTTCCAACTCAAACCAGGCTGAGATTCTATGTTTCCTAAATCAATAGCATGTTGAGGAGAGGATGCTCTTGAGGGGAGGATTGAAAGGGGACTCTCAGGCATTCCCAGAGCACACAGATCATTTCCCAGTCTGGAATACAGGAAATATTGGACTGAGCCCATGCAGCCAAATGGAGGCAGAGCAGCACTGCTGGGCTGCAGCTAAGGGGTGTCCCAGTGTGCTGGAAGGGAGCACAGAACAACTCCTTGTATAGGGGAGGCCCTGCTTTGCAAGGACAGCAGTGACAAAGCCCCAGTCCCTGCCCACAGGGTTCCTGGGTGGGAAACCCAGGTCCCAGCAGGACCATGCCACCTCAGGCAGCACAGAGCCTCTTCCCACATCCCTCCTCGCATGCAGCACCCACTGCAGTGGCCAAAAAGCCAGGGCAAGAGCCAAGCCCAGCACCCACCTGCCAGCGAGCCCACGGCAGTGCGTGCCAGCATCATGGGCAGCGCCACATTTGCTGCATCTGTGCAGAAGAGAATCCACAGTGTCTGCTCCCAGACTGCATTTAATCCCCTCCCCCCCCCCACCCACCCCCCCCCCCAAACACCCTCCAAGCAGAAATCTACCTTCACTGATGAGCTGCCCACAATTTCTGGCTTGGAAAGTCAGAGATGGAGAGATGGAGTGACTGTCAGTGCTCAAACCCACAGTTCCCTAGGTCTCAGACCCAGATAACCTTCAAGCTCTCTGTCTGTGGAGGGGGAATGTTTCTATCTCATCACTCATCCGCAACGTGCAGCTGCAACCAGCCCATGCCCTCCAGCTGGGACATGAAGCGGTACAGCAGTGGTCCCCCCACTGCAGCACCATCGGCAGCCAGAAGTCTGTTGTGTTGAACCTTACGTGGTTCTCGTAGGGGGAGCGGTGGTGCTGTCTCCATCAAAAGCATAACTGAGGATGGCTCCTTCCTGCTGGGCACTTTTGTGTTCCAGATGACAGCTCTGCTGCCCTGCAGCGCAGGGACCGTCAGACGCACGGTGCAGCCCATGGCAAGGATGAGTCTCTCCGATGCCCGAGGCCAGCAGAGCGGCAGGGAGCGAGCATGGGGCCTGCAGGAGAAAGGAGACATTAGTGCACAGCTCCTGAGGGGCAGCTCCTGCCATCCGGCAGCGCTGGGGACTTGAGGATGTCACAGAAGCATGGAATGGTCTGGGTTGGGATAAACCTTAAAGCTCACCCAGTACCAATGCCTGCCACGGGCAAGGACACCTTCCACTGGAACACATTACTCAAGCCCCATCCAACCTGGCCTTGAACACAGCCAGCCATGGGGCAGCCACAGCTTCTCTGGCCACCCTGATGTGCCTTCAGCCACTCCTCTGCCTATGGACAGCCCCAGCATCATCCATCAGGCTCTGACCTGCCCTTACCCACCTGCAAACAGGAACATGTGCCCAGGCAGTTCCTTTAAAACAGGCAGGTTTGTGGAGGATCAGAGTGAATGCAGAGAGGTCCACATGAGCTCTGTGAGCACTCACAGGGAAAGACACAGGACGGGGAAACACCTCCCAGCAGGAAAATCTCCAGGTAGCAGGGATATGATCTGGGAACAGGAGAAAACTAAACCGGGAAGTGCTGTGGCAGGGGGAATTCACAACTCCCTCATTGGAAGGTGTCTGTGTCTGGGAGGTTGAGGGTCTGTGGGAAAAGGTTTCGATTTTGAACAGTGTTCCCTAATTTGTCACAGTGTTTTTTTTCCCTAAGTTAGGACAGCAGATGTGCAATGGCAGCTCCATCACCCACTGCCTCCTCCTGCCATCCGCAGACAGGCAGGAGCTGCAGCTCTGCCACTTCTGGCTCTTCCTGAGCATCTCCCTGCCTGAGCTTCTGGGCAACGGCCTCACCATCACCAGTACAGCCTGCAACCAGCACCTCCACACCCCCATGTACGTCTTCCTCTTCAACCTCTCCCTCCTGGACCTGGGCTCCATCTTCACCGCTGTCCCCACATCAGTGAACAATTCCCTCTGGGACACCAGGGCCATCTCCTACACAGCTTGTGCTGCACAGATCTTTTTCTTTCTCTTTTTTATCTTAACTGAGTTTTCTCTCCTCACCATCATGTCCTATGATTGCTACGTGGCCATCTGCAAGCCCGTGCACTACGGGACCCTCCTGAGCAGCAGAGCTTGTGTCCACATGGCAGCAGCTGCCTGGGGCACTGGGTTTCTCACTGTTCTGCTGCACACAGCCAATGTATTTTCACTCCCCCTCTGCCAAGGCAATGCTGTGGAGCAGTTCTGCCGTGAAGTCCCCCAGATCCTCAAAGTCTCCTGCTCACATTCCTACCTCAGGGAAGTTGGGCTTCTTGTGGTCGATGCCTGTTTAGCATGTGGGTGTTCTGTTTTCGTTGTGAGGTCCTATATGCAGATCTTGAGGGCCGTGCTGAGGATCCCGTCTGAGCAAGGACTCCACAAAGCCTTTTCCACGTGCCACCTTGTGGTTATTCTTTTTAGGGCAGTCTCACTTCCAACACCCAAATTCCCTACAGTATGCACACTGATCTCGTCCCACAGGAGAACAATTCACTCTTCCAACTCTGCCTGACATTCCTCCTATACCTCTGCTGCCCCGGCACTCATCCCACACTCAAACACAGGAGCTTGCAAGGCGAATATGATCTTCAGTCCTCCCAGGCATCGCCCCTGCAGTAATCTGGGCATTTAGTTGGGCACAAGCAGTTTTTATTATGAATTGTTTTTCTGTCTCTCTTAATGCATCCAGTATTCCATCCAGATCCTTTCAATCACGAGCCTGACTTCTTAAATTTCTTAGCTACCCCTGCAGGGTCATTTCGATAATTTTCCTGCAATCTGCTTCCCATTATCCAAATCTCCCAAAGAGAAATTCACTTTTATCCCGGTACGTCCCTCCACTTCCAATGCTCCCCTAAGAGGGGCTTGCAGGACCGTCTTAGTTTTCCGACGGACACGGGCGGCAACGGGAGTGGAGGGAATTGTCCTGACACTTCGTTCTTGTTCTTCACCCGGATCACAGGATTCCTCCTGAATCGGAGGTGGTCTCTGATCCGGTACCTTTGGGGTAACAGCCCTGCAAGAACCTCGCGCACACCCCGTTTCCGTTTGTATTCTCCTTCCCTTTCCCTCTCGGTTTACGTTCTCGGTCTCTCCCTCCCTCCCTCCATCCGCCCCTCCCTGCCTCCCTCCCTGCCTCCCTCCCTGCCTCCCTCCCTCTCCTTTCCCTTACGCCTTCGTTTTATTGAAAGAGGAGGCGGCGGCAGCTGCCAACAGCGGAACAAACCCGACTTCATTTCTGCCTGAGAGGGTGCGCGGAACCCTCCGACAGGCCCCTGGCCCCAAAGCCCCCCCGCCCCATGTCCCAGCGCTCTCGCGCCTGGGCGTGTCTATGTGTACGAGTGTACGCGTATGAGTGCAGGTGTACGTGCGTGTGTACGAACGCGCGCCTCTCCTTCCCCTCTCCTCCTCCCCCGTCGATCGCCGGCGGTTCGCGAAGAGCCCGGACGCTCCCCCTTCCCCAACCTCCCGCGCCGCCTTCTGCCGGCGGCTTTGCCGCCCTGGGGAAGGCAAGAAGGAAGGGCGGCAGCAGGGAGAGCTTAGGACCCGGCGGCGTCCCTGTCGGCTCCCTTGCCCTAAGCGGCAGAGGGAAAGTCCCGACAGGGCGTGGCCTCCCGTCCCCCTCCTGCCGCGCTCCCTGCCGGGGTACCAGAAATGAAAAAGGGAGTGGGGGGGTGGGGGGGGTGCGTGAGGCCGAAAAAGGAGGAGAGAGGAGGAAAGCAAACCAGAAAAAAGCAAATCGAGAAACTCCAAGCGAAACACACCGAGAGCTCCTCCGAAAAATAAAATAAAATAAAATGAAATAAAGATATAACAAGACTATGATTCGTGTTAGAAAAGTGATAGTTTGTTATAAAATATGGTGAGGAAAATGTATGAAATGAGAAACCATTAATAATTAACTATATGAAAAACTGAGTTATTATATCCACATTGCTAAGGCAACGTTAATGAAAGTCACCATCTGTAACTTCATTGAGTATAAGGAAGTATTTAAAAAACATGGGATTAAAACACTTCAAGTTTAACTTAGAGAACAATGTAAGTCTGTGAAGTGGTAACAGCCCTTTTACAATGTTTGTGTCGTAATTCTGTGATGTGATAATGAGATTTAGTAGTTCCTCTAAAAACAGTGTCTCCCATACATCTGCTAGCTTTGGGTACTCCTCATCCGCGCATCCGGTGTTGCTTATCGCTTGGTTGACAACCACACTGCTCTAAATCTCAGCCAACTGTCAGAAACTTGCAGACATGGCTGATCTTTAATTAATTGATGGCTGAGGCATTGGACCTCCTAAAGGTGAGAAGTGCGGCCTGAGGTAGACCACTTACTTCATCTTGAGGACCTCTGCCCACAGGAGGAAGACCACTTACTTCATCTTGAGGACCTCTGCCCACAGGAGGAAGACCACTTACTTCATCTTGAGGACCTCTGCCCACAGGAGGAAGACCACTTACTTCATCTTGAGGACCTCTGCCCACAGGAGGAAGACCACTTACTTCATCTTGAAGACCCCGGCCCACAATTATCGGAAGGCAGAGCGCAAGCGCCAAAAGGGGAGGGGGCTTATGATAATGAGTACCTGAACTCATTGTAATATCCCCACTTCTGTCTCGGAAACCTACTGAATATGCATGCTTGTGTGTAATAAATACCTGCTCGCTTAACCCCCCGGTGTGCGACTTGGGCGGAGTAATGACTCCCTGCGCACCCAGCGCTGCTGATCTCTCATCAGCGAGCACAATAAACGAATTGGCCTTTATAACAAAATAAAATAATAAAATAAAATAAAATAGAATGAAACAAAATAACATAAAATAAAATAAACACACACCCACCACCCACCACCCCCCTCCACCCCCGTCACACGCACACCCCCACAATCCGCAGCCCACCTCTGCCTGAGCCAGGCTCCGCGCCTGCTCCCCAGCCACTGCCTCCTGCCTGCCTGCCTGCCTCTCCGATCCGGGGAGGGAGGAAGGAAGGAAGGAAGGAAGGGAGGAAGGAAGGGAGGAAGGAAGGGAGGAAGGGAGGGAGGGAGGGAGGAAGGGAGGAAGGGAGGAAGGGAGGAAGGGAGGAAGGAATCATAGAATCATAGAATAGTAAGGGTTGGAAAGGACCACAAGATCATCGAGTTCCAACCCCCCCGCCATGGGCAGGGACACCTCCCACTAAACCATGCCATCCAAGGCTATGTCCAACCCCACCTTGAACACCACCCGGGATGAAGCATTCACAACCTCCCTGGGCAACCCATTCCAGGGCCCCACCACCCTCACAGTAAAGAATTTCTTCCTCAGATCCAATCTAAACCTCCCCTGTTTAAGTTTAAACCCATTACCCCTTGTCCTCTCACCACAGTCCCTAATGAAGAGTCCCTCCCCAGCATCCCTATAGGCCCCCTTCAGGTATTGGAAGGCTGCTATGAGGTCTCCACGCAGCCTTCTCTTCTCCAGGCTGAACAGCCCGAATTTTCTCAGCCTATCTTCATACGAGAGGTACTCCAGTCCCCTGATCATCTTCGTGGCCCTCCTCTGCACTTGTTCTAACAGTTCCATGTCCTTTTTATGTTGAGGACACCAGAACTGCACACAATACTCCAAGTGAGGTCTCACGAGAGCTGAGTAAAGGGGTAGGATCACCTCCCTCGACCTGCTGGTCACACTCCTTTTGATGCAGCCCAGAATATGGTTGGCCTTCTGGGCTGCAAGCGCACACTGCCGGCTCATGTTCATTTTTTCATCAACCCACACCCCCAAGTCCTTCTCTGCAGGGCTGCTCTCAATCTCCTCCCCGCCCAACCTGTAGCTGTGCCTGGCATTGCTCCGACCCAGGTGGAGGACTTTGCATTTAGCATGGTTAAACTTCATTAGGTTGGCATCAGCCCACCTCACAAGCGTGTCAAGGTCCCTCTGGGTGGCATTCCTTCCCTCCAATGTATCAACTGAACCACACAGCTTGGTGTCATCGGCAAACTTGCTGAGGGCGCACTCAATCCCACTGTCCATGTCACCCACAAAGATGTTGAACAAGACCGGTCCCAACACCGATCCCTGGGGGACACCACTCGTTACAGGTCTCCAGCTGGACACTGAGCCACTGAGCACTACTCTTTGCGTGCGGCCATCCAGCCAGTTCTTTATCCACCAAGTGGTCCACCTATCAAATTGATGTCTCTCCAACTTAGAGACAAGGATGTCATGTGAGACAGTGTCAAAGGCTTTACACAAGTCCAGGTAGATGACATCAACTGCTCTGCCCCTGTCCATCAGTTCCGTAGCCCCTTCATAGAAGGTCACCAGATTGGTCAGGCAGGATTTCCCCTTAGTGAAGCCATGCTGGCTGTCACCAAGCACCTTGTTGGTTTTCATGTGCCTTAGCATGCCTTCCAGGAGAATCCGCTCCAAGATTTTGCCAGGCACAGAGGTGAGACTGACTGCTCTGTAGTTCCCCGGCTCATCCATTTTCCCCTTCTTAAAAATGGGGGTTATATTTCCCTTTTTCCAGTCATCGGGAACTTCATCTGACTGCCATGATTTTTCAAATATGATGGACAGTGGCTTAGCAACTTCATTTGCCAGCTCCTTCAGGACCCGCGGATGGATTTCATCCGGTCCCATGGACTTGTATACATTCAGGTTCCTAAGGTGGTCCCGAACAAGATCCTCCCCCACAGTGGGCCCAGGGTCCCCACCTTCACCGTCCCCGCGTCTGCCTTCCAAGACTTGGGTGGTGTGGTCAGAGCATTTGCCGGTAAAGACTGAGGCAAAGAAGTCATTAAGAACCTCAGCCTTCTCCAAATCCAGGGTAGCCAGTTCTCCCAATAGCTTCTGGAGAGGGCCCACAGTGTCCCTAACCTGTCTTTTATTGGCAATGTACCTATAAAATCCCTTCCTGTTATCCTTAACATCCCTAGCCAAGTTTAATTCTAAATGGGCCTTAGCTTTCCTCACCTGGTCCCTAGCTTCCCGGACAACATCCCTGTATTCTTCCCAGGCCACCTGACCTTGCTTCTGCCTTTTATAAGCCTCTTTTTTCCTTTGAATTTTGCTCAGCAGCTGCTTATCCATCCAAGGAGGTCTCCTGGCCCTCCTGCTGAACTTCCTTCTAGTTGGGATGCATCGCTCCTGAGCTTGCAGCAGGTGAGCCTTGAATATCAACCAACAGTCTTGGGCCCCCCTGCCCCCTAGGGCTGTATCCCATGGAACCTTACTGAGCAGGTTCCTGAAGAGGCCAAAGTCTGCTCTCTTGAAGCCCAGGGCAGTGAGCTTGCTGCACGCTCTTCTCACTGTCCTGAGGATCTCGAATTCAACCATCTCATGATCGTTGCAATCAAGGCTGCCCTGGAGCGTCACATTCCCAACCAGCCCTTCCCTGTTGGTGAGGACGAGGTCAAGCATGGCACCTCTCCTCGTCGGCTCCTCTATTACTTGCAGAAGGAAGTTGTCTTCCACACAATCGAGGAACCTTCTGGATTGCTTGTGCCGGGCCGTACCATCCCTCCAACAGATATCAGGGTGGTTGAAGTCTCCCATGAGAACAAGGGCCTGCAAGCGTGAGGCTGCTCCTATCTGCCTATGGAGCGCTTCATCTAGCAAGTCCCCTTGGTCAGGCGGTCTGTAACAGATCCCCACAATAATGTCACCCATCACTGTTCTCCCTTTAACCCTGACCCACAAACTCTCTGTCGACTGCTCACCTGTCCCCAGACAGAGTTCCGTACTCTCTAGCCTATCCCTCACATAAATAGCAACTCCCCCTCCCCGCCTACCGGGCCCGTCTTTCCTAAAGAGCCGGTAACCTTCCATTCCAACACACCAGTCACAGGTGCCATCCCACCATGTTTCTGTGATGCCTATGATATCATACCCCCGTAGACGTGCACACATCTCTAATTCCTCTTGTTTGTTCCCCATACTACGGGCATTTGTGTAGAGGCATTTGAGCTGAGATCCAATTGAAGTCGGCTCATTGGCTGGAGCAGCTGGAATATCCCTACATTGCTCCGAATGTTTACTATAGGTGCTACCAACCGACTGGGTGTGTTGGGATGGAATGATGCCCCCCTCCCCCAACACATCTAGTTTAAAGCATCCTTGACCAGCCTGGCAAGCCTCCTACCAAATCCCCTCTTCCCCTTCTTTGTCAGACCAGCTCCACCAGCCCCCAGTAGACCTGGCCTACTATATTGAGTCCCATGTTCAAGGTACAAAAACCCCTGACTATAGCACCACCCTGCTAACCAGTTATTAACCTGCCCAATCCTCCTAGCCTTTTCAAGGTCCTGCCCTGTATCCTGGAGAATTGACGAAAAGACAATCTGAGCTCCAGAGCCCCTAACCACCTCTCCCAGAGCTCTGTAGTCCTTCTTTATGGTCTCCAGGCTACTGCTATCTATATCAGTAGCACCCACATGTATTACCAGGAGTGGGTAATAGTCAGTGGGACAGACTAGAGCAGGCAGCTTCTCAGCCACATCCTTGATCCGAGCCCCTGGTAGGCAGCACACCTCCCTTGAGCCTGGGTCAGGCCGGCAGATGGGTGCCTCTGTGCCTTTCAGATTAGAGTCCCCTGCTACTATGGTCCGCCGCTTTTTCCTGGCAGCACCAGTAGTGACCTTCTTTACCAGTGCACTAGCTGGTTGTGCCTGGTGGGAGCGCTGTTGCTCATCAGCCCCCTGCAGGACAGCAAAGCGGTTCTGGGTGGGGACAACAGACACAGGAGGAAGCCCCTTGCTTTTAATTACCCTCTTCCTCCTTTTTTTGTTGATTTTTTCTGTTACCTTTTCCCAGTTTCCGGGGTTAGCAGCCTCCTTTCCTGCATGGACAACAGTAGACACTCGAGGCCCTGGAACAGTTTCTTGGTGTCCCCATGTCCAACGTGGCCTAAAGATTCTCCATCCCCAACCCCATCTCTTGGTGTCCCCATGTCCAACCTGGCCTAAAGATTCTCCATCCCCAACCCCATCTCTTGGTGTCCCCATGTCCAACGTGGCCTAAAGATTCTCCATCCCCAGCCCCATCCTTTGGTGTCCCCATGTCCAACCTGGCCAAAGATTCTCCATCCCCAGCCCCATCCCTTGGTGTCCCCATGTCCAACGTGGCCTAAAGATTCTCCTCCATCCCCAACCCCATCCCTTGGTGTCCCCATGTCCAGTATGGAATATTCTCCATCCCCAACCCCGTCTCTTCACTTTTCCACCTCTCCCTTTCTCCTTTTGCACAGAAACCATGGAAGGGGAACTTTGGGCTGTTTCTGATTCCTCCCCTTTTGCTCCCCAGTGGATGTGACCCTGGACCTGACCACCACGGGCCCTGAAATGATCCTGTCCGAGGACCTCAAGGAAGCCTCCTGGGGTAGACCTGGCCTCCCCTGGCCGGATGCTCCGGGCTGGTTCGACACCGACCCCTGCCTCTTGGGCAGGGAGGGCTTCACCTCAGGGCGCCACTACTGGGAGCTGGAGGCCACGGGGCGGTTCTGGGCCGTGGGGGTGGCCCTGGAGTCGGTGCAGAGGAAGGTTCGGGTCCTTTTCAAGCCCAACACCGGGATCTGGGGCCTGCAGAGGTACGATGAGCTCTGCGTGGCCCTCACGGCCCCATCCAACACCTCCGTCCCGCTGTGCAATGGGGACATTGGGGTCTACCTGGACTATGAGGTGGGAGAAGTCTCCTTCTACGCCGTGGGCAGGCGCCGGCGCATCTTCACCTTCTCCGTGGGCTCCTTCGGTGGGGAGAAGGTGTTCCCCTACTTCTATGTGCTCCTCTCCACCATCAGAGTCTCTGCCAAGGGCTCGGGTGCTGCTGGGGTTGGGTCCTAATGGTTGGAAATGCTCCTTGGTGCTCCTCAGCTCTTACATTCCAGCTCTTGGAATTCCATCACAGCTCTTGGTCCTACCTCCGCATAATGCATTCCAGGTTATATATAATAGGGTTATATCGGGGGGGGGGGGGGGGGTTGAGGGCAGCTCGTCCCCTCTGAAAGCCACCACCATTAAATCCATCCCAAACTCCTTCATGGAGCTTCCCGGAGCTTCTTTTGAGCTGAAAACTTGGGGTTTCCACCCAAACTCAGCCCCTCGATGGTTTCTTTTCCTGCCCCCCCCCCCCCCCCCGGTCCAGCTCTCAACCTGAATTAATCCCCCAATTTCTGCAGCTTTGAGCTCATACCTTGGGTTAAAGTGGGTTTTGTCAGTGCAGGATGTGCTCCTCACTCCCCCCCTGCCCTATGCTGCTCCCCACTCTGAGCCGATCTCATGGGTGATGGGTTATAAACATGCTCACAATAGAATAAATACCATTGTTTTCACTATGAGAGGGGGGAATTGTCCTCATTTCACCATAACCCCCCCCCCCCCGGGCTGCCCCAGATGGGATTTCAATGGCAAAATTGGGGCAAAATGAGCCCAAATTTGGTGCCCAAATGTGTGTAAATGAAACCAGGGCGACTTGGGCCTGTGTCTGCGCTAGGAGAAGGGAGGGAAAGGCAATGGGGTCATTCCCATTACCCATCCAAATGCAAAGGGATGGGAATTTTGGGAAGAAGATGCCCCATTGGTGATGGGACCCCGGTGTATAGGGAAAAGAGGCAGGTTTGGCTGGAACTAGTATTTATTAGACCAAGTAGCTCCCATGTAGGGCTGGAGGGAGGAGAAACAAGTGGATTGGGAAGACAGCTGGAAAACCAGGAAGCAAATGGGAGGAACCTGCCCATGGTGGCAGCCGGGCCCAGGTTTTGGGGCAAAAACACCTTGAATGGGGTAAATCTTGTTATAGGAAGCACAGTGTCCCCATGCGTGAGAACTCAATGGGTTGCATCGCCCATTGGGATTAACGGAGGAGCAGAGGGAGAACTCAATGGGTGGCATCGCCCATTGGGATTAACAGAGGAGCAGAGGGAGAACTCAATGGGTGGCATCGCCCATTGGGATTAACACAGGAGCAGGGAGCACCATTCCCAGCAAAGCCGTCCCGGGCAGGACCAAAACCGCTTCCTGCTGCTCAATGGAGGGAATGTGCTCAGTTTTCCAAGGGAATTTTGTGCCCTTAAGGCCCTGCAGCACAAAGCCATGGACTGGGGCCCATGAGCTTTAGCTCAAACAGTGTTTGATTGCTCCACCTCATTCAAGTTATATATGTGGGGGTATAAATTTATATATATATTTATATCTATTTCATAGATGCACATGCAAAAGATGTACATATTATATATGCAACATATAATTATGTATATAAACATATATGTTTATAAATATATATGAATATGTATATTTTTATATATATAACCCTAACCTAACACTAGATAGAAAACTTATATATAATATATATCATATATGAAATATATATAATATATATGTATTTATATATACAATATATACATGTTTTTATATATATGCTTATATATTTTATATATTTTATATATATATTAGTCCTTTCCACTATTCTGTAATTCTATGATTCTATGATTCTATTCTATTCTATTCGATTATGTTATGTTATATTATATTATATTGTATTATATTTATTATATTATATTATATTATATTTATTATATTGTATTCATATTATGTTGTATTATAAATATATAATATTTATATTATATATTTAATAATATATATTTATATATTATATATAATATATTAAGTGTAATAGATATAATGAATTATATAAAAATATATAATTTAACTTCCATTTATAAATAATGTATTTGTATAATTATTGCAATTATTTATTAAAATTATAAAAATACATTATATATACTATACTACTCTATATGATATATATTATATATCGCATATTAAGTATTATATGTTATAGATTATATGTTATATGTTCTATATTA
>CM077905.1:0-72500 GCA_039720435.1 Amazona ochrocephala
TCAACGCATGCGCAATGTGTGCAACGTGTGCACAACACGTACACAACGAGCGTGCAACGCGTGCACAACACGTACGCAATGAGCGCGCAATGAGCGTGCAACGGCCGCACAACGCGGGCGCAACGACCGCAGCGGCCGCGCGGCGTCGCGGGCCGAGGTCGGACCTGATTGAAGCCCGCGGCGCCTCCCGAGCCGGGTGCGCGCAGCAAACGCGGACCTGATTGAGACCCCCGAGTTGATTCGACCGCGTCCGTCCCCGCCCTATATAAAGCGGGAGGCTCCGGTGCGAGCCTCGCCCCGCCCCGCGGTTCCTGTTGCGGGTGAGGCTCCGCTCCGCGGGCCCCGTTCTCCGCTTCTCCCGTTTGAGCCCCAGCGCCTGAAAACGCACTAAAACCGTTCCGCATCCAAACGCTTCCCGGTACGCGCGGCGCTGCCGCCCCCCCCGCTCCCCGTTGCCGCCGCTGTCACTGCCCCATCGGCCGCCGTAGCGCCGCCGGAGGTCCCTCCCCTCCCTTCCGCCGCCGCTATGGCGAAGCTGCTGAGCTGCGTCCTGGGCCCGCGGCTCTACCGCGTCCATCGGCCGCGAGCGGCGGGGGCCGCGGCGCGGGGCCCCGGGGGCAGCGGCGGGGACCCGGCCTGGGTGAGTGGGGCCGCGGCTGCGGGGCGCGGGGGGGGGGGGGGGGGGGAGGATGGAAGGGCGTTGTCATGGCGACGGCGGATGGCGGTGGGAACCCCCATAGCCCCGTTCCCCCCCATAGCCCCGTTCCCCCCCATACCCCATTCCCCCCCATACCCCCATTCCCCCCCATAACCCCGTTCCCCCCCAGGACTCGTACTATCAGCCCCGGGGGCTGGAGAAGCACACCGACAGTGTCCTGGCGCTGGTGAGATGGGGGGGCACCGGGCCCCCCCCAACCTCCCCCTCCTGCTGCCCCCTATGGACCCCCCCCCATTGCCCTCCTCAGTGGGGCTCAGGACTCCAATGGGGGTCCCGGGGTCCCCCCCCCGCCATGGGGTGACCGCACCCCCCCCCCCAGGCCTCGGTGCTTTGGTCCATCTCCTATTATGCGTCGCCATTGGCTGTGTTCTACCTCTACCGCAAAGGTGGGGCCGGGGGGGGTCAGTGGGTCAGGGTGGGTCAATGGGGGTCAGTGTGGGTCACTGTGGGGTGTCCATGGGGTGTCCATGGGTCACTGTGGGTCACTGTGGGGTGTCCATGGGTCACTGTGGGTCACTGTGGGGTGTCCATGGGTCACTGTGGGTCACTGTGGGGTGTCCATGGGGTGTCCATGGGTCACTGTGGGTCACTGTGGGGTGTCCATGGGGTGCCCATGGGGTGTCCATGGGTCACTGTGGGTCAGTATGGGGTGTCCATTGGGTGCCCATGGGGTGTCACTGGGTCACTGTGGGGTGTCCATGGGGTGTCCATGGGTCACTGTGGGTCACTATGGGGTGTCCATGGGGTGCCCATGGGGTGTCCATGGGTCACTGTGGGGTGTCCATAGGGTGTCCATGGGGTGTCACTGGGTCACTGTGGGTCACTGTGGGGTGTCCATGGGGTGTCCATGGGTCACTGTGGGTCACTATGGGGTGCCCATGGGGTGTCCATGGGGTGTCCATGGGTCACTGTGGGTCACTATGGGGTGCCCATGGGGTGTCCATGGGGTGTCCATGGGTCTCTGTGGGTCACTATGGGGTGTCCATGGGGTGCCCATGGGTCCCTATGGGTCCCTGTGGCTCTCCCCGCTCTTTAAGCCCCACTGTGTGCTATGGGGGCTCTGCCCCGCAGTGACCCCCCCGCGCCCCCCCCAGGGCTGCTGACCATGGCGCGGGTGATCCCCCTCTCCCACTGCGCCGCCACCGTGGTGCTGCTGCTGGCGGGGGTCGCCTGTCTGCGAGGTGAGGCCTTGGGGGGGGGGGGGGGGGGGGGGGGCACGGCCCCCCCTTCACCGCGGGGGGGTCCCCACCACCCCCATTGTGTGCCCCCCCCCCCCCCCCCCCCCCAGGCATCGGCCGCTGGAGCAACCCCCAGTACGTGGAGTTCATCTCGGTGCTGGAGGACAGCCACCGCCTGGGCACCCCCGAGGTCAAGGTGGGACCCCCCCCCATGGGGACCCCTCCCCTCTGTGGGTCTGGGGGGGGTCTCTCACCCCGCGCCCCCCCCCCCTCTCCCCATAGCGCAAGTTGGCCCTTTACACCTTCGACTTCCGGAGCTGGCCCATTGACTTCCGCTGGGACAGCGCCGGCGTCCCCTGGTGAGCGCCCCCCCCCCATCCCATTGACCCCCCCCATCCCATTGACCCCCCCCATCCCATTGACCCCTCCATCCCATTGACCCCCCCCATCCCATTGACCCCTCCATCCCATTGCCCCCCCCATCCCATTGACCCCCCCGGATCATTGACCCCCCCCATCCCATTGACCCCCCCCAGGCCCCCCTGGACCATTGACCACCCCCATCCCATTGACCCACCCCCCTGGGTCCCCCATCCCATTGACCCCCCGGACCATTGACACCGCCATCCCATTGACCCCCCCATCCCATTGACCCACCCCCCCGGGTTCCCCCATCCCATTGACCCCCCCGGACCCCCCCGGCCCATTGACCCCCCCGGGCCCCCCCGGACCATTGACCCCTCCATCCCATTGACCCCCCATCCCATTGACACCCCCGGACCCCCCCATCCCATTGACCCCCCCCATCCCATTGACACCCCAGACCCCCCATCCCATTGACCCCCCCCATCCCATTGACCCCCCCCATCCCATTGACACCCCAGACCCCCCCATCCCATTGACCCCCCCCATCCCATTGACCCTCAGCGCGGACTTCCCCATCCCATTGACCCTCCCTCGGACCCCCATTGATACCCCCCCCCCCCCCGGACTGACCCCCCCCCCCATCCGCAGGGGGGGCTCCCGGGATGTGCCGCTGCTCCGGACCCCCCCCGGGCACCGCGGGGCCGCGCGCGGCTTCCTGGGGGCGCTGCGCAAGGTGCCCTGCAGGCTGGCCAGGTGGGCGGGGCCTGGGGTGGGCGGGGCCTGGGGTGGGCGGGGCCTGGGTGGGTGGTGCTCAGAGGGAGCGGGGCTTTGGGGTGGGAGGGGTTTTGTGGGTGGGCGGGGGTTTGTGTGTGGGCGGGGCTTAGAGTGGGTGGAGCTTGGGGGGTAGGCGGGGTTTGAGGGGGGCGGAGTTTTGGGTGGGCGGGGTTCGGGTGTGGGCGGAGGTTGGGGAGGAGGAGCCCCTGGGCACGCCCCCCGCCGTGAAGGGGCGGGGCTACTTCTGTTTGTCCACGCCCACAAAGGGGGCGGAGTACTTGGCCGCCCCCGCCGGGGATTGGCGGGGAGCCCGTGGCCACGCCCCCCAAGCGAAGGGGGCGTGGCCTCGTCTGACCCCGCCCCCAGCCTGCTGCTGGCGCACACGCTGGGCCGGCGGATGCTGTTCCCGGGCTCGGTGCGGCTCCTGCAGAGGGCGCTGCTGCCCGCGCTGCTGCAGGGGCAGGCGCGGCTCGTGGAGGAGGTGAGCGCGGGCCAGAACTGCCCCAAAACTGCCCCAAAACTGCCCCAAACTGCCCTGAAACTGCCCCAAACTGCCCCAAACTGCCCCGAAACTGCCCCAAACTGCCCCAAACTGCCCCAAACTGCCCTGAAACTGCCCCAAACTGCGTGAAACTGCGTGAAACGGACCCGGAACTGCCCCGAAACTGCCCCAAACCTGCCCCAAACTGCCCCAAACTGCCCAAAACTGCCTGAAACTGCGTGAAACGGACCCGGAACTGCCCCGAAACTGCCCAAACCTGCCCCAAACTGCCCCAAACTGCCCCAAACCTGCCCAAACTGCCCCAAACTGCCCCAAACTGCCCCGAAACTGCGTGAAACGGACCCGGAACTGCCCAAACTGCCCCAAACTGCCCCGAAACTGCCCCCAAACTGCCCCCAAACTGCCCCGAAACTGCATGAAACAGACCCGGAACTGCCCCAAACTGCCCCGAAACTGCCCCAAACTGCCCCGAAACTGCCCCAAACTGCCCCAAACTGCCCCGAAACTGCCCCGAAACTGCCCCAAACTGCCCCAAAACTGCCCCAAAACTGCCCCAAACTGCCCCGAAACTGCCCCGAAACTGCCCCAAACTGCCCCAAAACTGCCCCAAACTGCCCCGAACTGCCCCAAACTGCCCGAAACTGCCCAAAACTGCCCCAAAACTGCCCCAAACTGCCCCAAACTGCCCCAAACTGCCCCCAAACTGCCCCAAAACTGCCCCAAACTGCCCCGAAACTGCCCCAAACTGCCCCAAACTGCCCCAAACTGCCCCAAAACTGCCCCAAACTGCCCCAAACTGCGTGAAATGGACCCGGAACTGCCCCAAACTGCCCCAAAACTGCCCCAAACTGCCCCAAAACTGCCCCAAACTGCGTGAAACGGACCCGGAACTGCCCCAAACTGCCCCAAAACTGCCCCAAACTGCGTGAAATGGACCCGGAACTGCCCCAAACTGCCCCAAAACTGCCCCAAACTGCCCCAAAACTGCCCCAAAACTGCCCCAAAACTGCCCCAAAACTGCCCCAAACTGCCCCCAAACTGCATGAAACGGACCCGGAACTGCCCCAAAACTGCCCCAAATCCCCCCAAACGCCCCCCCCCCCCCCCCCGGAGCCGCCCCAGGGCCCCTCCTGAGCCCCCCCCGCCCGCAGTGTGGGGGGCAGCGCGCGAAGCTCTTGGCCTGCGACGGCAACGAGATCGACGCCATGGTCATCGACCGGCGGGGGCGCGGCGGGGCCCGCGGCAACACCCTGGTGAGCCGCTGGGGGGCGCTGGGGGGCGCTACGGGGCTCTATGGGGCATTGTAGTGAGTTATGGGGCGCTGTGGGGCACTATAGTGAGTTATGGGGCCTTATGGGGCACTATAGTGCGTTATGGGGCTCTGTAGGGCTCTATGGGGCGCTATAGTGCGTTATGGGGCTCTGTAGGGCACTGTAGTGAGTTATGGGGCTCTATGGGGCACTACAGTGCGTTATGGGGCTCTGTAGGGCACTATAGTGAGTTATGGGGCTTTATGGGGCACTACAGTGCGTTATGGGGCGCTGTGGGGCACTATAGTGAGTTATGGGGCTCTATGGGGCACTACAGTGCGTTATGGGGCTCTGTAGGGCACTATAGTGAGTTATGGGGCCTTATGGGGCACTATAGTGCGTTATGGGGCTGTGTAGGGCTCTATGGGGCACTATAGTGCGTTATGGGGCTCTGTAGGGTGCTGTGGGGCACTATAGTGACTTATGGGGCTGTGTAGGGCTCTATGGGGCACTATAGTGAGTTATGGGGCTCTGTAGGGCTCTATGGGGCACTATAGTGCGTTATGGGGCTCTGTAGGGCTCTATGGGGCACTATAGTGCGTTATGGGGCTCTATGGGGCACTACAGTGCGTTATGGGGCTCTGTAGGGCTCTATGGGGCACTATAGTGTGTTATGGGGCTGTGTAGGGTGCTGTGGGGCGCTATGGGGCACTGTAGGGTGCCATGCGATGCTGTAGGGCGCTATGGGGCCCTGTAGGGCTCTATGGGGTGCTGTAGGGCACTATGGGGTGCCATGGGGCGCTGTAGGGTGCTATGAGGTTCTGTAGGGTTCTATGGGGTGCTGTAGGAATCTATGGGGTGCTATGGGGTACTGTAGGGCACTGTGGGGTGCTATGGGGTGCTGTAGGGTGCCATGGGGCGCTGTAGGGCTCTATGGGGCACTGTGGGGCTCTATGGGGCGCTGTGGGGCTCTGTAGGGTGCCATGGGGCGCTCTGACCCCCCCTGTGTCTCCCCCAGGTCATTTGCTGCGAGGGCAACGCGGGGTTCTACGAGGTCGGCTGCTTGTGCACCCCCCTGGAGGGTAGGGATGGAGCCTTGCCCATAGATACCTGCTCTGCCCCATAGGCACCTCCTCTGCCCCATAGATACCTCCTGTGCCCCATAGACACCTCCTGTGCCCCATAGACACCTCCTGTGCCCCACAGACACCTCCTCTGCCCCATAGGTACCTCCTCTGCCCCACAAGTGACCTGCCGAGACCCATAGGGACCCCCCAGCCCCACAGATGGACCCCCCAAGCCCACAGATGGACCCTCCCAGCCCCACAGATGGACCCCCTCCAGCCCCACAGATGGACCCCCCACAAAGAGACCCCTCAGCCCCACAACCACCTCCTGCACCCCAAAGGAGCCCCATAGATGTGCCCCCCCCTCAACTCCCCCATTACCTCATGGATTGGTCCCATCCAAGGATGAACCCATATGGGGTTGGGGGGGAGGGGGGGTCACCCCTTTACAGGGTCCCAATGCCCCCCATCGCATTGGGGTGACCCCCCCTGTGCCCCCCCCCCCCCCCCCACAGCCGGTTACTCCGTCCTGGGCTGGAACCATCCCGGCTTTGGAGGCAGCACCGTGAGTGGGGGGGGAGGGGGGGAAGCCCCGTTTAATGGGGGGGGGGGGGGTGTTTGGCCCCCCCCCGACCCCCCCCCCCCCCCCCCCGCGCAGGGGGTGCCGCTGCCGCAGAGCGAGGCCAACGCCATGGACGTGGTGGTTCGCTTCGCGCTGCGGGAGCTGCGCTTCCCCCCCCGCAGCATCGTCCTCTACGCGTGGTCCATCGGCGGCTTCACCGGTGGGGGGCGGCGGGGGGGCGATGGGGGGGGGGGCGATGGGGGGGCAGTGGGGGGGCAATGGGGGTGCATTGGGGGGCAATGGGGGTGCATTGGGGGTACATTGGGGGGGCAATAGGAGGGCACTGGAGCTGCATTGGGGGTGCAATGGGGCACATTGGGTGTACGTTGGTACATGGGGGTACATTGGGGTGCATTGGGGTACATGGGGGTACATTGGGGGTACATTGGTACATGGGGGTACATTGGGGTGCATTGGGGTGCATTGGGGTGCACTGGGGGCACATTGGGGTGCACTGGGGTGCATTGGGGTGCATTGGGGTGCATTGGGGTGCCCTGGGGCGCACTGGGGTACATTGGGGTGCATTGGGGTGCACTGGGGTGCATTGGGGTGCATTGGGGTGCACTGGGGTGCATTGGGGTGCATTGGGGTGCATTGGGGTGCACTGGGGTGCACTGGGGTGCATTGGGGTACATTGGGGGTACATTGGTACATTGGGGTACATTGGGGTGCATTGGGGTGCATTGGGGTACATTGGGGTCATGGGGGTACATTGGGGTCCATTGGGGTGCATTGGGGTCCATTGGGGTGCATTGGGGTCCATTGGGGTGCATTGGGGTACATTGGGGTGCACTGGGGGTACATTGGGGTGCACTGGGGGTACATTGGGGTACATTGGGGTGCATTGGGGCGCATTGGGGTCCATTGGGGTGCACTGGGGGCGCTGTCCCCCGCAGCCACCTGGGCGGCGATGTCGTACCCGGAGCTGGGGGCGCTCGTGCTCGACGCCTCCTTCGACGACCTCGTGCCCCTGGCCCTGAAGGTGCTGCCACGGAGCTGGGGTGAGGCCTGGCCCGAAACAGCCCAAATACAGCCCAAAACACCCAAAAACAGCCCAAATACACCCCAAAATAGCCTGAATACAGCCCAAAATAGCCCAAAACAGCCCAAATACACCCCAAAATAGCCCAAAACAGCCCAAATACACCCCAAAATAGCCCAAAACAGCCCCAATACAGCCCAAAACACCCAAAAACACCCCAAAACAGCCCCAATACAGCCCAAAATAGCCCCAAAACAGCCCAAAATAGCCCAAAAACAGCCCAAAACAGCCGAAATACACCCCAAAATAGCCCCAAAACAGCCCAAATACAGCCCAAAATAGCCCAAAACAGCCCGAATACACCCCAAAATAGCCCAAAACAGCCCCAATACAGCCCAAAATAGCCCCAATACTGCCCAAAACAGCCCGAATACACCCCAAAACAGCCCAAAAACAGCCCGAATACACCCCAAAATAGCCCAAATACCACCCAAAACAGCCCGAATACAACCCAAAATAGCCCCAATACCGCCCAAAACAGCCCGAATACAGCCCAAAACAGCCCAAAAACAGCCCAAATACACCCAAAAACACCCCAAAACCACCCAAATACCGCCGAAAACACCCCAAAACAGCCCAAATACACCCCAAAACAGCCCAAAACACCCCAAAGCAGCCCAAATACACCCCAAATACACCCAAAATAGCCCCAAAACAGCCCGAATACACCCCAAAACAGCCCGAATACACCCCAAAACACCCCAAATACACCCCAAAATAGCCCCAATACCGCCCAAAACACCCCAAAACAGCCCGAATACACCCCAAAATAGCCCAAATACACCCCAAAACAGCCCGAATACACCCCAAAATAGCCCAAATACCGCCCAAAACAGCCCGAATACACCCCAAAACAGCCCAAATACACCCCAAAACAGCCCGAATACACCCCAAAATAGCCCAAATACAGCTGAAAACACCCCAAAACAGCCCAAATACACCCCAAAACAGCCCAAAACCAGCCCAAATACAGCCGAGAACACCCCAAAACCACCCAAATACAGCCAAAAACACCCCAAAACAGCCCAATACAGCCACAAACACCCAAAACCAGCCCAAATACAGCCAAAAACACCCAAAACAGCCCAAATACAGCCGAAAACACCCAAAACAGCCCAAATACAGCCGAAAACACCCCAAAACCACCCAAATACAGCCGAAAACACCCAAAACAGCCCAAATACAGCCGAAAACACCCCAAAACCACCCAAATACAGCCGAAAACACCCCAAAACAGCCCAATACAGCCGAAAACACCCAAAACAGCCCAATACAGCCGAAAACACCCAAAACAGCCCAAATACAGCCAAAAACACTCAAAACCAGCCCAAATACAGCCAAAACCACCCCAAAACAGCCAAAATACAGCCAAAAACACCCAAAACAGCCCAATACAGCTGAAAACACCCAAAACAGCCCAAATACAGCCGAAAACACCCCAAAACAGCCAAAATACAGCCAAAACCACCCAAAACCAGCCCAAATACACCCAAAACTAGCCCAAATACACCCAAAACCACCCAAAACCGCCCAAATACAGCCAAAACCACCCAAAACAGCCCAAATACACCCCAAAACAGCCCAAATACAGCCCAAAACACCCAAAACCAGCCAAAATACAGCCAAAAACACCCCAAAACACCCCAAAACACCCCAAATACACTCAAACCAGCCCAAATACAGCCAAAAACCCCCGAAATACACCCGAAACCACCCAAATACCCCCAAAACATCCCCAAAACCCCCTCACCCCCCCCCCAACCCCCCCCCCCCCCAGGGCACCTGGTGACCCGGACCGTGAGGGAGCACCTGAACCTCAACAACGCCGAGCAGCTCTGCAGGTACCGGGGGGGGGGGCCCCCCCAGTGCCCCATAGCCCCCCCATAGCCCCCCCACGCACCCCATAGCGCCCCATTGCAGGTACCAGGGCCCAGTGCTGCTGGTGAGGAGGACGCGGGACGAGATCATCACCACCACGTGAGGCCCTTTTTGGGGGGGGGGGGTGTCCCCCTGTGCCCCCCCCCCACGTCCCATTGTCCCCCCCCGCAGGGTCCCCGATGACATCGCCTCCAATAGGGGCAATGATCTCCTGCTGAAGCTGCTGCAGCACCGGTGGGGAGGGGGGGTCCATGGGGGGGGGGTGGGGGGGGGACAATGTGGGGCTCTGACCCCTTTCTCCCCCCCCTCTCCCGCCCCCCCCATAGGTACCCCAAGATCATGGCGGATGAGGGGACCCGGATCGTGCGGGAATGGCTGGAGGCAGCGACCCCGGCGGAGGAGAGTGAGGGACCCCATAGACCCCATTGAGCCCCATAGCCCCCATTGAGCCCCATAGCCCCCATTGAGCCCCATAGACCCCATTCAGCCCCATAGCCCCCATTGAGCCCCATAGACCCCATTCAGCCCCATAGACCCCATTGAGCCCCATAACTCACATAGACCCCATAGACATCCCATAGACCCCATAGAAACCTATAGACACCCCATAGACACCCACAGACCCCCATAGATCCCCAGACCTCATAGAAACCTATAGACACCCCATAGACACCCACAGACCCCATAGACACCCCATAGACACCCACAGACCCCATAGACACCCCATAGACACCCACAGACCCCATAGACATCCCATAGATCCCCAGACCCCATAGAAACCTATAGACACCCCATAGACACCCATAGACCCCATAGACATCCCATAGACCCCATAGAAACCTATAGATACCCCATAGACACCCATAGACCCCATAGACATCCCATAGACCCCATAGAAACCTATAGATACCCCATAGACCCCATAGACAGCACATAGATCCCCAGACCCCATAGAAACCTACAGACACCCCATAGACTCCATAGACACCCCATAGATCCCCAGACCCCATAGAAACCTATAGACACCCCATAGACACCCATAGACCCCATAGACACCCCACAGATCCCCAGACCCCATAGAAACCTATAGACACCCCATAGACTCCATAGACACCCCATAGACCCCCAGACCCCATAGAAACCTATAGACACCCCATAGACCCCATAGACACCCCACAGATCCCCAGACTCCATAGAAACCTATAGACACCCCATAGACACCCCATAGATACCCCAGACCCCATAGAAACCTATAGACACCCCATAGACACCATAGACACCCCGTAGATCCCCAGACCCCATAGAACTCCGTAGGCACCCCATAGACCCCATAGACACCCCATAGATCCCCAGACCCCATAGAAACCTATAGACACCCCATAGACCCCATAGACACCCCATAGATCCCCAGACCCCATAGAAACCTATAGACACCCCATAGACACCATAGACCTCCCATAACCTACACCGACCCCATAGGCACCGACAGTTCCCCATAGCCACTCCGTAGACCCCCCCCATAGACTCCATAAACTCCCCACAACCCCTATAGACCCACCCATAGACCCCCTGTGTGCCATCGACCCCAATAGCGCCCCATAGCGCCCCATAGACACCCTACACCCCACCCGGGGCCAGGGGGATGGCGCAGGTCACGTGACCGGTCACATGCAGGGGCGCTGGCGCAGCGGTGCCCGGTGGACGAGTCCTGGTGCCGCGCGGTGCTCGAGGCCTTCGCCGGGGACCGGGACCCCCCCTTCCCATGGAGCCTGGGTGAGCCAATGGGGAGCCAGGGATCACGAGAACACCCAATGGGGAGCCAGGGATCATGAGAACACCCAATGGGGAGCCAGGGATCACAAGAACACCCAATGGGGAGCCAGGGATCACGAGAACACCCAATGGGGAGCCAGGGATCAAGAGAACACCCAATGGGGAGCCAGGGCTGCGGGCACAGCCAATGGGGAGCCAGGGATCACGAGAACACCCAATGGGGAGCCAGGGATCACGAGAACACCCAATGGGGAGCCAGGGATCACAAGAACACCCAATGGGGAGCCAGGGATCAAGAGAACACCCAATGGGGAGCCAGGGATCACAAGAACACCCAATGGGGAGCCAGGGATCAAGAGAACACCCAATGGGGAGCCAGGGATCACAAGAACACCCAATGGGGAGCCAGGGATCACGAGAACACCCAATGGGGAGCCAGGGCTCCGGGCACAGCCAATGGGGAGCCAGGGCTCCGGGGAGAGCCAATGGAGACTCGTGTAGAGAGAGCAGCCAATGGGGAGCCAGAAGCATAGGGACAACCAATGAGGAGCTGAGGGCATCGTGCTGACCAACGGGGAGCCGGGGGGCTCATTGGCAGCCAATGAGGCTCAGGGAGGGTTTGGGGGGGCCTTGGCCTTGAGGGCATCTGATGGGGTGTCCCTGTATAAGGCAGCTCATGGGGCAGCCAATGGGGGTTATGGGGTGGGCAATGGGCAACCAATCAGAGCTCACAGTGGGGGTGCTGTGGACGCGCCATTGGTTGCCTGCTGAGACGAAGGAAGGGGATTGGCCGCCCTCAGCCAATGGGGTGCTGACTCCTCCCCTTTTAACTCCCTCGTTGCCCCCCCCCAGGGGAGGAGCTGTCGGTGGGGGAGCGGCAGCGGCTGGCGCTGTTCCTGGTGAGGGGGGGGGGGAGGGGGGGTCACGGGGGGGGGAGGGGCTGAAGGGGGAGGGGTCATGGGGTGGGGGAGGGGCTGAAGGGGGAGGGGCCATGGGGTGGGGAGGGGCACATGGGGGAGGGGCTAAGGGGGAGTGGTCATGGGGTGGGGGAGGGGCTGAAGGGGGAGGGGTCATGGGGTGGGGGAGGGGATTCTGAAGGGGGAGTGGGGTTTGGGGGGGGGGGGGCGGGGCCAGTTCCTGAGTGGGGGGGAGGGGTGTTGGGGGTGGGGGATGGGCGCCCACCGCCCCTCCCCCCCCTATTGCCCCCCCCCCCCCCCCCCCCCCCCGCAGGCGCAGAAGCATCTCCAGAACTTCGAGGCCTCGCACTGCACCCCCCTCCCTCCCCAGGCCTTCCGCCTGCCCTGGACACTGACCTCTGACCTCTGACCCCTCCCCCCAATGGCCCCTCCCCCAACGGCCCCTCCCCCTCCCGCACGCGCCCCCCCCCCCCCCCCCCCCAAATCCTTCATTAAATCCAAGGGTTTTGTTTCCAGCGTTTATTGGATGGGGGAGGGGTCGGGGGGGGGAGGGGATGGGGGGGGAGGGGCGATGGTTTGGGGGGGGGGGGCCGGGGGGGGTCACAGCATCTTCCTCATCAGCTCCTCCGCTTCCAGAACCTTCTGCAGCTCCGCCTCCGCTTGCGCCAACTGCGGGGGGGGGGGGGGGGGCAAGAGGGTTGGAGCCCCCCAACCCCCATTGGCCCCCCCCCCATGCGACCCCAAAACCCCCCCCAAGAGCCGAAACCCCCCCCACCCCCTCCAGCTGAGAACCCCCCCAACCCCCTCTTATGGACCCCCAAACCCCCCCCCCCCCCCCCATTGGACCCCCCCCCCGGGCTCACCTTGGCAGCGTCCGCCTCCTGCACGCTGGGGGGCACCTTCTCCGCGTACCCCGCCCCCCCCCGGCGCTCCCGCAGCCGCTCCATGCTCCGGGTCAGCTCCTGCTGCGCCCCCCCAGCCTGGAGAGCTCCTTGGGGGCATCCACCAGGCCCTGGGGGGGGGGGGGGGCACCCCGAAGTGACGTCATCAATGGGGGGATTACCCTTAATGACGTCATCAATGGGGGGATTACCCCATATTGATGTCGTCAGTGGGGATTAACCCCTTAATGACATCATCAATGGGGGGATTACCCCGAAGTGACATCATCATTGGGGGGGAATTACCCTAAAATGACACAATCGGTGGGGGGAATTACCCCATAATGACATCATCTATTGGGGTGATTACCCATAATGACATCATCAATGGGATTACCCCATGACATCATCAATGGATTACACCACAATGATGTAATCAATTGGGGGATTACCCCATTGTGACGTCACCAACAGGGATTACCCCCCATTATGACATCATAAATGGGATTGCCCCCATAATGACATCATCAATGGGGATTACCCCATAATGATGTCATCAATGGGGGTGAATTACCCTAAAATGACGTAATCAAGGAAGGACTACCCATAATGACATCATCAATGGGGAATTACCCCATAATGACATCATCAACGGGGGGTTACCCCATAATGACATCATCAATGGGGGATTACCCCCTCATGACATCATCAACGGGGGATTACCCCATAATGACATCATCAATAGGGGATTACCCCATAATGACATCATCAATGAGGGATTACCCCATAATGACATCATCAACAGGGGATTACCCCATAATGACATCATCAACAGGGGATTACCCCATAATGACGTCATCAACGGGGGGTTGCCCCCCCCATGACGTCACGCCGGGGGGGGGGCTCACCTTGAGCAGGAGGTGAACCGAGCAGCGCTCCGAGGCCACGGCCACCGCACAGCCCTGGGGGGGGCTCTCCGGGGCGCCCCCCCCCCGCCCCCCCCAGCACGCGCACGGCCCCCACCCCCCCCAGCGCCCGGATGTGGGGGGTGCAGCGCTCGGCCAGCGCCGCCCAGGACGGGTCCGGGACCTGCAGGAAACCTGGGGGGGGCAAAGGGGGAAATGCAGCCCCCGGGCCCAGAGAGACCCACAGAGACCCACAGAGACCCATAGACACCACAGAGACCCATAGAGACCCATAGAGACACACAGAGACCATAGAGACCATAGAGACCCACAGAGACCATAGAGACCCACAGAGACCCATAGAGACCCATAGAGACCATAGAGACCCACAGAGACCCATAGACACACATAGAGACACATAGAGACCCATAGAGACCCACAGAGACCCATAGAGACCCATAGAGACCCATAGAGACACATAGAGACACATAGAGACCCATAGAGACCCACAGAGACCCATAGAGACCCACAGAGACCCATAGACACACATAGAGACACATAGAGACCCATAGAGACCCACAGAGACCCATAGAGACCCATAGAGACACATAGAGACACATAGACACACATAGAGACCCACAGAGACCCATAGAGACCCACAGAGACCCATAGAGACCCATAGAGACCCATAGAGACCCACAGAGACCCATAGACACACATAGAGACACATAGAGACCCATAGAGACCCACAGAGACCATAGAGACCCATAGAGACCCATAGAGACCCATAGAGACACATAGAGACCCATAGAGACCCACAGAGACCCATAGAGACCCACAGAGACCCATGGAGACCCATAGAGACCCATAGAGACCCATAGAGACCCATAGAGACCCACAGAGACCCATAGACACACATAGAGACACATAGAGACCCATAGAGACCCACAGAGACCCATAGAGACCCATAGAGACCCATAGAGACCCATAGAGACCCACAGAGACCCATAGAGACACATAGAGACCCATAGAGACCCACAGACCCATAGAGACCCACAGAGACCATAGAGACCCACAGAGACCCATAGACACACATAGAGACCCATAGAGACCCATAGAGACCCATAGAGACCCACAGAGACCCATAGACACACATAGAGACACATAGAGACCCATAGAGACCCACAGAGACACATAGACACACATAGACACACATAGAGACCCATAGAGACACAGAGACCCATAGAGACCCATAGAGACCCATAGAGACCCATAGAGACCCACAGACACACATAGACACACATAGAGACCCATAGAGACACATAGAGACCCATAGAGACCATAGAGACCCATAGAGACCCACAGAGACCCATAGACACACATAGAGACCCATACACACACATAGACACACATAGAGACCCATAGAGACCCATAGAGACCATAGAGACCCACAGAGACCCATAGACACACATAGAGACCCATAGAGACCCATAGACACACATAGAGACCCATAGAGACACAGACACACATAGAGACCCATAGAGACACATAGAGACCCATAGAGACCCACAGAGACCCATAGACACACATAGACACACATAGAGACCCATAGAGACCCATAGAGACCATAGAGACCCACAGAGACCCATAGACACACAGAGACCCATAGAGACCCATAGACACACATAGAGACCCATAGAGACACAGACACACATAGAGACACATAGAGACACATAGAGACCCATAGAGACCCACAGAGACCCACAGAGACCCACAGAGACCCATAGAGACCCATAGAGACCCATAGACACACATAGAGACCCATAGAGACCCATAGACACACATAGAGACCCATAGAGACCCATAGAGACCCATAGACACACACAGAGACACACATAGAGACCCATAGAGACACACAGACACACACACAGACCCATAGAGGCCCACAGAGACACATAGAGACACATAGAGACCCCATGGACACCCCATAGAGACCCATAGAGACCCCATGGACACCCCATAGAGACCCCATAGACACCCACAGACCGTATAGACACAGAGACCCCGTACACCCCCACAGACACCCACAGACCCCATTAAACCCCCATTTGACCCCATTAAACCCCATTAAAAACCCATTAAACCCCCATTAGACCCCATTAAACCCCCACTAAACCCCCATTAAACCCCATTAGGCCCCATTAAACCCATTAAACCCCATTAGGCCCCATTAGACCCCATTAAACCCCATTGGAACCCATTAAACCCCATTAGACCCCATTAAACCCCATTGGGACCCATTAAACCCCATTAGACCCCATTAAACCCCACTAGATCACATTAAACCCCATTAAACCCCATTAGACCCCATTAAACCCCATTAGGCCCCATTAAACCCCATTAGGCCCCATTAGGCCCCATTAAACCCCATTAAACCCCATTAGGCCCCATTAAACCCCATTAGGCCCCATTAAACCCCATTAGACCCCATTAGACCCCATTAGGCCCCATCAGGCCCCATTAGACCCCATTAAACCCCATTAGGCCCCATTAAACCCCATTAAACCCCATTAGACCCCATTAAACCCCATTAGGCCCCATTAGACCCCATTAAACCCCATTGGGCCCCATTAAACCCCATTAGACCCCATTAAACCCCACTAGACCACATTAAACCCCATTAAACCCCATTAGACCCCATTAAACCCCATTAGACCCCATTAAACCCCATTAAACCCCATTAAACCCCATTAGACCCCATTAAACCCCATTAAACCCCATTAGACCCCATTAGACCCCATTAGACCCCATTAAACCCCATTAGGCCCCACCAGGCCCCCCCGCCCCCCCCGTACATGGCGGGCTGGGCGCGGGTGATGCCGTGGGTGCTGCGGAGGCCGCGCAGGGCACGGACGATGCTGAGCGCGAAGTCCATGGCGGCCTCGGCCTCCTCGTCCTGCCAGCAGTACTGGGGGGCACACGGGGGTCAGCACCCACCGGCACCCACCGGCACCCATGGGCACCCATTGGCACCCACAGGCACCCATTGACATCCATTGGCACCCATTGACACCCATGGACACCCATAGACACCCATAGACACCCACCGGCACCCACCGGCACCCACGGGCACCCATTGACATCCATTGACACCCATTGACACCCATGGACACCCATTGACATTCATTGACATCCATGGACACCCATTGACATCCATTGACATCCATTGACACCCATTGACACCCATTGACACCCATTGACACCCATTGACACCCATTGACACCCACTGGCACCCACGGGCACCCATTGACACCCATTGACATCCATTGACACCCACTGACATCCATGGACACCCATTGACATCCATTGACACCCATTGGCACCCATTGACACCCATTGGCACCCATTGGCACCCATTGACATCCATTGACATCCATGGACACCCATGGACACCCATTGACACCCATTGACACCCACTGGCACCCATTGACATCCATTGGCACCCATTGACATCCATTGGCACCCATTGACATCCATTGGCATCCATTGGCACCCATTGACATCCATTGGCACCCATTGGCACCCATTGACACCCATTGACACCCACTGACATCCATGGACATCCATCGGCACCCATTGACACCAATGACATCCATTGACATCCATTGACATCCACTGACATCCATTGACATCCACTGACATCCATTGGCACCCATTGACATCCACTGACATCCATTGACACCCATTGACATCCATTGACACCCATTGGCACCCATTGACACCCATTGGCACCCATTGACATCCATGGACATCCATGGACATCCATTGACACCCATTGACATCCATTGACACCCATTGGCACCCATTGACACCCATTGGCACCCATTGACATCCATTGACACCCATTGGCACCCATTGACATCCATTGACACCCATTGACACCCACTGACACCCATTGACACCCACTGACACCCATTGACACCCATTGGCACCCACTGACACCCATTGACACCCCAGTGCCCCCGCTCATCCCCCCCATTACCCCGGTACCTGCTGGGGCTCCGGGAAGGGGCAGACGCAGATGCTGGGGGCCGGGGGGGGGCGCCGGGGGCGCGGGGGGGGGCAGCCGCTGCCACAGCTCCTCGCTGAGGAAGGGCATAAAGGGGGCGAGGAGGCGGAGCCCCGCGTCCAGGCAGGTGTGCAGCGTGTCCCGGGCAGCCAGCGCTGCGTCCGCTGCATCCGCTGCATCCATTGCATCCGCTGCATCCATTGCATCCACTGCATCCCCTGCATCCATTGCATGCGCTGCATCCGCTGCATCCATGGCATCCCCTGCATCCCCTGCATCCGCTGCATCCCCTGCATCCGCTGCATCCGCTGCATCCCCATCAGCGCCTATGGGGGGGGCATCAGGGTCCCCCCCCGCCGCGGGCTCAGAGGCAGCGGCTGCTCGAGCCAGAACGGGCTTCACACACTCCTGAGTGATGGAGAGATGGAGATGGCAGAGACCCAGAGCCCACATCCCATATCCCATACCCCATACCCCATACCCCATATCCCATACCCCATACCCCATACCCCATATCCCATATCCCATATCCCATACCCCATACCCCATATCCCATATCCCATATCCCATACCCATACCCCATATCCCATATCCCATATCCCATATCCCATACCCCATATCCATACCCCATACCCCATACCCCATTCCCCATATCCCATATCCCATATCCCATACCCCATACCCCATATCCCATACCCCATACCCCATATCCCATATCCCATACCCCATACCCCATATCCCATACCCCATATCCCATATCCCATACCCCATATCCCATATCCCATATCCCATATCCCATACCCCATATCCCATATCCCATATCCCATATCCCATATCCCATACCCCATATCCCATACCCCATACCCCATACCCCATACCCCATACCCCATACCCCATATCCCATACCCCATACCCCATATCCCATACCCCATACCCCATATCCCATATCCCATACCCCATATCCCATATCCCATACCCCATATCCCATACCCCATATCCCATATCCCATACCCCATACCCCATACCCCATACCCCATACCCCATATCCATACCCCATACCCCATATCCCATACCCCATACCCCATATCCCATACCCCATATCCTATATCCCACATCCCATATCCCATATCCCATATCCCATACCCCATACCCCATACCCCATATCCCATACCCCATACCCCATATCCCATACCCCATATCCCATATCCCATACCCCATACCCCATACCCCACACCCCATACCCCATACCCCATACCCCATATCCCATACCCCATATCCCATATCCCATACCCCATATCCCATACCCCATACCCCATACCCCATACCCCATATCCCATATCCCATATCCCATACCCCATACCCCATACCCTATATCCTATATCCTATACCCCATACCCCATATCCTATATCCCATATCCCATACCCCATATCCCATACCCCATACCCCATACCCCATATCCCATACCCCATACCCCATACCCCATATCCCATCCCCCATACCCCATATCCCATACCCCATACCCTATATCCTATATCCCATACCCCATATCCCATACCCCATACCCCATACACCATACCCCATACCCCATACCCCATACCCCATACCCCATATCCCATATCCCATACCCCATATCCCATACCCCATACCCCATACCCCATATCCCATACCCCATACCCCATATCCCATATCCCATACCCCATACCCCATATCCCATATCCCATACCCCATATCCCATACCCCATATCCCATACCCCATACCCCATACCCCATACCCCATACCCCATATCCTATACCCCATACCCCATACCCCATATCCCATACCCCATACCCCATACCCCATACCCCATACCCTATATCCTATATCCTATACCCCATACCCCATATCCTATATCCCATATCCCATACCCCATATCCCATACCCCATACCCCATACCCCATACCCCATACCCCATATCCCATACCCCATATCCCATATCCCATATCCCATACCCCATACCCCATACCCCATATCCCATACCCCATATCCCATACCCCATATCCCATATCCCATACCCCATACCCCATACCCCATATCCCATATCCCATACCCCATACCCCATACCCCATATCCCATATCCCATATCCCATACCCCATATCCCATACCCCATATCCCATACCCCATACCCCATATCCCATATCCCATACCCCATATCCCATACCCCATATCCCATACCCCATACCCCATACCCCATACCCCATATCCATACCCCATACCCCATATCCCATACCCCATACCCCATATCCCATACCCCATATCCCATACCCCATACCCCATATCCATACCCCATACCCCATATCCCATACCCCATACCCCATATCCATACCCCATACCCCATATCCCATACCCCATACCCCATATCCCATACCCCATATCCATACCCCATACCCCATATCCCATATCCCATACCCCATATCCCATACCCCATACCCCATACCCCATACCCCATATCCATACCCCATACCCCATATCCCATACCCCATATCCCATACCCCATATCCCATATCCCATACCCCATACCCCATACCCCATACCCCATATCCCATACCCCATACCCCACACCCCACACCCCATACCCCATACCCCATACCCCATACCCCATACCCCATACCCCATACCCCATACCCCACACCCCATACCCCATATCCCATATCCCATACCCCACACCCCATACCCCATACCCCATACCCCATACCCCATACCCCATACCCCATACCCCACACCCCATACCCCATATCCCATATCCCATACCCCATACCCCATATCCCATACCCTATATCCTATATCCTATACCCCATACCCCACACCCCGTACCAGGTACACGTCGCACAGTTCGTACACCCAGAACCGGTGCACGGCCGTGGTGGCCCCGGGGAAGTCGAACTCCTCCATGGCGCTGCCCACGGCGCTCACGGCGCGGCTCAGCCGGCTCCGCACCCAGCGCTCCGCCAGCCCCGGGCGGCCCCGCGCCTGCGGGGGGGGGGGGGGGGGTCAGACCCAGGGCCCCCCGGGGCCACCGCGGCCCTGGACCCCCCCCCCCCCCCCCGGCGCTGTGCTCGGTACCTGGAGGTCGGGGGGGGGGCGGTAGCGGCCCCCCAGCGCCTGCAGCACGAAGCGGGCCCCGTTCCAGACCTTGTTACAGAAGTGGCGGTAGCCGAGGATGCGGAGCACGTCCAGGTTGATGTCCCGGCCTGGGATATGGGGTATGGGATATGGGGTATGGGATATGGGGTATGGGGTATGGGATATGGGGTATGGGGTATGGGGTATGGGGTATGGGGTATGGGATATGGGATATGGGGAATGGGGTATGGGGTATGGGGTATGGATATGGGATATGGGGAATGGGGTATGGGGTATGGGGTGTGGGGTATGGGATATGGGGTATGGGGTATGGGGTATGGATATGGGGTATGGGGTATGGGGTATGGGATATGGGGTATGGGGTATGGGGTATGGGATATGGGGTATGGGGTATGGGGTATGGGATATGGGGTATGGGGTATGGGGTATGGGGTATGGGATATGGGGTATGGGATATGGGATATGGGATATGGGGTATGGGGTATGGGGTATGGATATGGGGTATGGGGTATGGGATATGGGGTATGGGGTATGGGATATGGGATATGGATATGGGATATGGGGTATGGATATGGGGTATGGGGTATGGGGTATGGGGTATGGATATGGGGTATGGGGTATGGGATATGGGATATGGGATATGGGGTATGGGGTATGGGGTATGGGGTATGGGGTATGGGATATGGGGTATGGGGTATGGGATATGGGATATGGGGTATGGGGTATGGGGTATGGGATATGGGGTATGGGATATGGGATATGGGATATGGGGTATGGGGTATGGGGTATGGATATGGGGTATGGGGTATGGGATATGGGGTATGGGGTATGGGATATGGGATATGGATATGGGATATGGGGTATGGATATGGGGTATGGGGTATGGGGTATGGGGTATGGATATGGGGTATGGGGTATGGGATATGGGATATGGGATATGGGGTATGGGGTATGGGGTATGGGGTATGGGGTATGGGATATGGGGTATGGGGTATGGGATATGGGATATGGGGTATGGGGTATGGGGTATGGGATATGGGATATGGGGTATGGGGTATGGGGTATGGGGTATGGGATATGGGATATGGATATGGGATATGGGATATGGGGTATGGGGTATGGGATATGGGGTATGGGATATGGGGTATGGGATATGGGGTATGGGGTATGGGGTATGGGATATGGGGTATGGGGTATGGGGTATGGGGTATGGGGTATGGGGTATGGGGTATGGGGTATGGGGTATGGGATATGGGGTATGGGGTATGGGGTATGGGATATGGGATATGGGATATGGGGTATGGGATATGGGGTATGGGGTATGGGGTATGGGGTATGGGATATGGGATATGGATATGGGATATGGGATATGGGGTATGGGGTATGGGATATGGGGTATGGGATATGGGGTATGGGATATGGGGTATGGGGTATGGGATATGGGGTATGGGGTATGGGGTATGGGGTATGGGGTATGGGATACAGGATATGTGCTATGTGAAGAGGGCGCAGGTCCTACCCTGGGCTGTGTACGCGCACAGAGCAAAGCGCAGGGCATCCGTGCCGCACTCGGGAATCCCGTTGGGAAAGTCACGTTTCTGCAGGGGGTTCCCACAGGAAGGGGTCACAACGGACACCCCCCAACCCCCCCATCCCCCCCCCATCCCCCCCACCCCCCCCACCCCCCATACCTGCCCCTCCCGCGCCCGCTCCAGCTCCGCCGGCTCCAGGTTGCTGTTCTCCAACTGCTCGTGCAGCCCCTGCAGGGGGCACAGGACCCTGCTGGGACCCCATAGGGACCACAGGGACCACAGGGACCATAGGGACCATAGGGACCATAGGGACCATAGACCACATAGGGACCATAGACCACATAGGGAACATAGGGACCATAGGGACCATAGGGACCATAGGGACCATAGGGACCATAGACACCATAGGGACCATAGACCACATAGGGACCATAGGGACCATAGAGACCATAGACCCCGTAGACCCCATAGACCCCATAGACCCCCATAGACCCCATAGAGACCATAGACACCATGGACCCCATGGACCCCATAGACCCCACAGACCCCATAGACCCCCACACGGACCATAGACCCCATAGACACCATAGACACCCATAGACCCCACAGATACCATGGACACCCATAGACCCCATGGACACCCATAGACACCATAGACCCCCATAGACCCCCATAGACCCCATTGACACCCACAGACCCCACAGACCCCCATAGACCCCCCACAGCCCCTCCACCTGCAGGGAGATCCCATGGATCACATCCAGGGGGTCAATGACATTCCCAAGGGATTTGCTCATCTTCCTCCCGTGCGCGTCCCGCACGATGGCGTGGAGGTAAACCTGGAATGGGGATGGGATAATGGGGATGGGATAATGGGGATGGGATAATGGGGATGGGATAATGGGGATGGGATAATGGGGATGGGGATGGGATAATGGGGATGGGATAATGGGGATGGGATAATGGGGATGGGATAATGGGGATGGGATAATGGGGATGGGGATGGGATAATGGGGATGGGATAATGGGGATGGGGATGGGATAATGGGGATGGGATAATGGGGATGGGATAAAGGGGATGGGATAATGGGGATGGGGATGGGATAATGGGGATGGGATAATGGGGATGGGATAATGGGGATGGGGCTGCTTTGGGGCGGTTTGGGGGCTCTTTGGGGGCAGCTCTGGGTGGGTTTGGGGCTGCTCTGAGCTGCTTTTCGGGCTGGTTTGGGGCTGTTTGGGGCTGTTTTGGGGCTGTTTTGGGGCTGCTTTGAGGCTGTTTTGGGGCTCTTTTGGGTGGGTTTGGGGCTGTTTGGGGTCCCCCTGGGTCCCTCGGGTCCCCCCCGCGCAGCGCCCCCACCTGGCGGAACGGCAGCGTCCCGGTGAGCGCCAGCGCCAGCATCACCATGCGCGCCACCCAGAAGAAGAGGATGTCGTGGCCGGTCTCCAGCAGCGAGCCCGGGTAGAACACGGCCAGGTCCTCGCTCTGCGGGCGGGGGGGATGGAGACACCCGGGATGGGCAAAATCCCACCCGGAACTGCACCGGAACCACCCGAAACTGACCCGAAACCACCCAAAACAGCCGAAACCAACCCGAAACGGACCCAAAACGGACCCAAAACAGCCGAAACCCACCCGAAACCGACCCGAAATCACCTGAAACCAACCCGAAACCGACCCGGAACTGCACCGGAAACCACCCGAAACCACCCGAAACTGACCCGAAACCACCCAAAACAGCCGAAACCAACCCGAAACGGACCCAAAACGGACCCAAAACAGCCGAAACCCACCCGAAACTGACCCAAAACCACCGGAAACCACCCAAAACCCACCCGAAACTGACCCAAAACCACCGGAAACCACCCAAAACCCACCCGAAACTGACCCAAAACCACCGGAAACCAACCCGAAACCGACCCGGAACTGCACCGGAACCACCCGAAACCCACCCGAAACTGACCCAAAACCACCCAAAACCACCCGAAACCACCCAAAACCCACCCGAAACTGACCCAAAACCACCCGAAACCACCCAAAACCCACCCGAAACTGCACCGGAAACACCCAAAACTAACCCAAAACCACCCGAAACTGCACCGGAACCACCCAAAACCACCCGAAACCACCCAAAACCCACCCAAAACCGACCCGAAACTGCACCGGAACCACCCAAAACCCACCCGAAACTGACCCAAAACTGCACCGGAACCACCCAAAACCACCCAAACCCACCCGAAACCGACCCGAAACTGCACCGGAACCACCCAAAACCCACCCGAAACCACCCAAAACCCACCCGAAACCACCCGAAACCATCCAAAACCGACCTGAAACCACCCAAAACCGACCTGAAACCGACCCAAACCGACCCGAAACCACCCAAAACCCACCCGAAACCGACCCAAAACCACCCAAAACCGACCTGAAACTGCCCAAAACCGGCCCCAAACCAACCCAAAACACCCAAAACCAACCAAAACCACCCCCAAAACTGCCCCAAACCACCCCAAAACGACCCCAAGACCCCCCCCCCCCCCGCACCGGTTCGGGCCAGCCGAAGATGGAGAAGGGGAAGAGGCCGGAGGAGAACCAAGTGTCCAGAACGTCCTCGTCTGGGGGGGAGCGGCGGGAGCCGGGGACAGCGCTGACCCCCAGGGACCCCACTGACCCCCCCTGACCCCCACTGACCCCCACCCCCCCACTGACCCCACTGACCCCCACTGACCCCCACTGACCCCCTGACCCCATGACCCCCATTGACCCCATGACCCCCACTGACACCACTGACCCCCACTGACACCCTACTGCCCCTACTGCCCATTGCCCCCCATTACCGACACATGCCCCCATTACCCCCATTACTCCGCATTACCCCCCCATTACCCCCATTACCCCCATTACCCCATTACCCCCATTACCCCATTACCCCATTACCCCCATTACCCCCATTACCCCATTACCCCCATTACCCCCATTACCCCATTACCCCATTACCCCCATTACCCCCTTACCCCCATTACCCCATTACCCCCCATTACCCCCATTACCCCCATTACCCCCATTACCCCATTACCCCCATTACCATTACCCCATTACCCCATTACCCCATTACCCCCATTACCCCATTACCCCCATTACCCCATTACCCCCATTACCCCCATTACCCCATTACCCCATTACCCCCATTACCCCATTACCCCATTACCCATACCCCCATTACCCCATTACCCATTACCCATTACCCCCATTACCCCATTACCCCATTACCCCATTACCCCATTACCCCCATTACCCCATTACCCCATTACCCCCATTACCCCATTACCCCATTACCCCCCATTCACCCCCACTGCCCCCCCCTACCCTGCCTCAGGGTCACTTTCGCTGCCTCCACCCCGAAGCGTTTCGCTGCCTTCTCTCGCGCCTCCTCCTCGGTTCTGCCGCTGACCCAGAACTTCCCCTCCTCGTCCTGCAGAGGGCGCAGAGCCCACAGAGACCATAGAGACCATAGAGATACATAGAGGACCATAGAGACTATAGAGACCATAGAGAGCATAGAGACCATAGAGAGCATAGAGAGCATAGAGACCATAGAGAGCATAGAGACCCATAGAGAGCATAGAGAGCATAGAGACCATAGAGAGCATAGAGAGCATAGAGAGCATAGAGACCATAGAGACCATAGAGAGCATAGAGACCATAGAGACCATAGAGAGCATAGAGAGCATAGAGAGCATAGAGAGCATAGAGAGCATAGAGAGCATAGAGAGCATAGAGACCATAGAGAGCATAGAGACCATAGAGAGCATAGAGACCATAGAGAGCATAGAGAGCATAGAGAGCATAGAGAGCATAGAGAGCATAGAGACCATAGAGACCATAGAGAGCATAGAGACCATAGAGAGCATAGAGAGCATAGAGACCATAGAGACCATAGAGAGCATAGAGACCATAGAGACCATAGAGAGCATAGAGACCATAGAGAGCATAGAGAGCATAGAGAGCATAGAGAGCATAGAGACCATAGAGAGCATAGAGAGCATAGAGACCATAGAGACCATAGAGACCATAGAGACCATAGAGACCATAGAGACCATAGAGACCATAGAGACCATAGAGACCATAGAGACCATAGAGACCCATAGAGACCATAGAGACCATAGAGACCATAGAGACCATAGAGACCATAGAGACCATAGAGATACATAGAGACCATAGAGAGCATAGAGAGCATAGAGAGCATAGAGAGCATAGAGAGCATAGAGACCACAGAGAGCATAGAGAGCATAGAGACCATAGAGACCATAGAGAGCATAGAGAGCATAGAGACCATAGAGAGCATAGAGACCATAGAGACCATAGAGACCATAGAGAGCATAGAGAGCATAGAGAGCATAGAGAGCATAGAGACCATAGAGACCATAGAGAGCATAGAGAGCATAGAGAGCATAGAGACCATAGAGACCATAGAGACCATAGAGAGCATAGAGAGCATAGAGAGCATAGAGACCATAGAGACCATAGAGACCATAGAGACCATAGAGAGCATAGAGAGCATAGAGAGCATAGAGACCATAGAGAGCATAGAGAGCATAGAGAGCATAGAGACCATAGAGACCATAGAGACCATAGAGACCATAGAGACCATAGAGAGCATAGAGAGCATAGAGACCATAGAGACCATAGAGAGCATAGAGATACATAGAGACCATAGAGGACACATAGAGACCATAGAGAGTATAGAGAGCATAGAGACCATAGAGACCATAGAGACCATAGAGACCATAGAGACCATAGAGAGCATAGAGAGCATAGAGAGCATAGAGACCATAGAGACCATAGAGACACATAGAGACCATAGAGAGCATAGAGAGCATAGAGACAATAGAGACCATAGAGACCATAGAGACCATAGAGACCATAGAGACCATAGAGATACATAGAGACCATAGAGACCATAGAGACCATAGAGACCATAGAGACCATAGAGACCATAGAGATACATAGAGACCATAGAGACCATAGAGACCATAGAGACCATAGAGACCATAGAGAGCATAGAGATACATAGAGACCATAGAGACCATAGAGAGCATAGAGACCATAGAGACCATAGAGATACATAGAGACCATAGAGACCATAGAGACCATAGAGACCATAGAGAGCATAGAGACCATAGAGACCATAGAGACCATAGAGCCCATAGAGACCCATATACATAGAGACCATAGAGACCATAGAGAGCATAGAGACCATAGAGAGCATAGAGACCATAGAGACCATAGAGAGCATAGAGACCATAGAGAGCATAGAGACCATAGAGACCATAGAGAGCATAGAGAGCATAGAGAGCATAGAGACCATAGAGACCATAGAAAGCATAGAGAGCATAGAGACCATAGAGACCATAGAGAGCATAGAGACCATAGAGACCATAGAGAGCATAGAGACCATAGAGAGCATAGAGACCATAGAGACCATAGAGAGCATAGAGAGCATAGAGCCCATAGAGACCCATAGAGATACATAGAGACCATAGAGACCATAGAGACCATAGAGAGCATAGAGACCATAGAGAGCATAGAGACCATAGAGAGCATAGAGACCATAGAGACCATAGAGAGCATAGAGAGCATAGAGAGCATAGAGACCATAGAGACCATAGAAAGCATAGAGAGCATAGAGACCATAGAGACCATAGAGAGCATAGAGACCATAGAGAGCATAGAGAGCATAGAGACCATAGAGACCATAGAGAGCATAGAGAGCATAGAGACCATAGAAAGCATAGAGAGCATAGAGACCATAGAGACCATAGAGAGCATAGAGACCATAGAGAGCATAGAGAGCATAGAGACCATAGAGAGCATAGAGACCATAGAGACCATAGAGAGCATAGAGAGCATAGAGACCATAGAAAGCATAGAGAGCATAGAGAGCATAGAGGACCATAGAGACCATAGAGAGCATAGAGACCATAGAGAGCATAGAGAGCATAGAGAGCATAGAGAGCATAGAGAGCATAGAGAGCATAGAGACCATAGAGAGCATAGAGAGCATAGAGAGCATAGAGAGCATAGAGACCATAGAGACCATAGAGACCATAGAGAGCATAGAGACCATAGAGACCATAGAGCCCCATAGAGCCCCATAGAGCCCCATAGAGACCCATAGTGACCCACAGAGCCACATAGCGCCCCACAGAAGCCCCAAAGCACCCCCCAGCCCCATAGCACCCTATAGTCCCTCCCATCCCCATAGCGCTCCATAGAAGCCCCAAACCACCCCCCCACCTCATAGCACCCTATAGTCCCTCCCGGCCCCATAGCACCCTATAGTCCCTCCCAGCCCCATAGGAGCCCCAAAGCACCCCCTGCCCCATAGCGCCCTGGCCCCACACTGACCTTGCCGGGGGGGATGCTGGGGTCGTCGATGGTGACGAAGTAGGCGGGGATGCGATGGCCCCACCAGAGCTGGCGGGAGATGCACCAATCCCTGCGGGGGGGGGACGTTGGGGGCAGCCCCATAGCGGGGGGGGCTATGGGGCAGGATCCTCATAGGGTTCTGGGGCAATGGCTGCGGGCAGGGCCCCCCCCCCGCAGTATGAGGCAGGGTCACCCTGGCTCAGCTCTATGGGTCACTGCCATGGGCCAGCAATGGGGGGCACGAGCAGGCAGGGTATGGCTCAGCGCTATGGGGCGCTATGGGGCATGCTATGGGGCATGCTATGGGGCGCTATGGGGCATGCTATGGGGCATGCTATGGACTGCTATGGGGCGCTATGGGGCATGCTATGGGGCATGCTATGGATCGCTATGGGGCGCTGTGGGGCACTATGGGGTATGCTGTGGATCGCGATGGGGTGCTATGTGGCATGCTATGGGGCATGCTATGGGGCATGCTATGGATCGCTATAGGGCACTACGGGGCACGCTATGGGGCATGCTATGGGGCATGCAATGGGGCACGCTATGGGGCACGCTGTGGGTTGGCCGCGGCTCATGCTATGGATCACACTATGGGCTATGGGCTGGGCGTGGGTCAGAGCTATGGCTGCTGCTATGGGGGTCTATGGGGATCTATGGGGTCTATGAGTGTCTATGGGGTCTATGGGGATCTATGGGGTCTATAGGTGTCTATGGGTGTCTATGGGCTCTATGGGTGCCTATGGGTGTCTATGGGGTCTATGGATGCCTATGGGGGTCTATAGGTGTCTATGGGGTCTATAGGGGTCTATGGGGTCTATAGGTGTCTATGGGGTCTATGGGCTCTATGGGTGCCTATGGGTGTCTATAGGTGTTTATGGGGTCTATAGGGGTCTATGGGGTCTATAGGGGTCTATGGGGTCTATGGGTGTCTATAGGTGTCTATGGGGTCTATGGGCTCTATGGGTGCCTATGGGTGTCTATAGGTGTCTATGGGGTCTATAGGGGTCTATGGGGTCTATAGGTGTCTATGGGGTCTATGGGCGTCTATAGGTGTCTATGGGCTCTATGGGCGTCTATAGGTGTCTATGGGGTCTATGGGTGTGTAGGGGCTCTATGGGCGTCCATAGGTGTCTATGGGGTCTATGGGTGTCTATAGGTGTCTATGGGGTTTATGGGTGTGTAGGGGCTCTATGGGCGTCTATAGGTGTCTATGGGGTCTATGGGTGTCTATAGGTGTCTATGGGGTCTATGGGCTCTATGGTCTCTATAGGTGCCTATGGTGCCTATGGTGCCTATGGTGTCTATAGGTCTCTATAGGTGTCTATAGGTCTCTATAGGTGCCTATGGTCTCTATAGGTGTCTATAGATGCCTATGGTCTCTATAGGTCTCTATAGGTGCCTATGGTCTCTATAGGTCTCTATAGGTGCCTATGGTCTCTATAGGTGCCTATGGTCTCTATAGGTCTCTATAGGTCCCTATAGGTTCCTACGGTGCCCGTGGTCCCTATGGTCTCTATAGGTGTCTATAGGTGCCTATGGTGTATGTGGTCCCTATGGTGTCTATAGGTGTCTATAGGTCCCTATAGGTTCCTATGGTGCCTGTGGTCTCTATAGGTGTCTATAGGTCCCTATAGGTTCCTATGGTGCCTGTGGTCTCTATAGGTGTCTATAGGTCTCTATAGGTTCCTATGGTGCCTGTGGTCTCTATAGGTGTCTATAGGTCCCTATAGGTTCCTATGGTGCCTGTGGTCTCTATAGGTGTCTATAGGTCCCTATAGGTTCCTATGGTGCCTGTGGTCTCTATAGGTGTCTATAGGTCCCTATAGGTTCCTATGGTGCCTGTGGTCTCTATAGGTGTCTATAGGTCCCTATAGGTTCCTATGGTGCCTGTGGTCTCTATAGGTGTCTATAGGTCTCTATAGGTTCCTATGGTGCCTGTGGTCTCTATAGGTGTCTATAGGTCCCTATAGGTTCCTATGGTGCCTGTGGTCTCTATAGGTGTCTATAGGTCCCTATAGGTTCCTATGGTGCCTGTGGTCTCTATAGGTGTCTATAGGTCTCTATAGGTTCCTATGGTGCCTGTGGTCTCTATAGGTGTCTATAGGTCCCTATAGGTTCCTATGGTGCCTGTGGTCTCTATAGGTGTCTATAGGTCCCTATAGGTTCCTATGGTGCCTGTGGTCTCTATAGGTGTCTATAGGTCCCTATAGGTTCCTATGGTGCCTGTGGTCTCTATAGGTGTCTATAGGTCCCTATAGGTTCCTATGGTGCCTGTGGTCTCTATAGGTGTCTATAGGTCTCTATAGGTGCCTATGGTCTCTATAGGTCTCTATAGGTCTCTATAGGTGCCTATGGTCTCTATAGGTCTCTATAGGTCTCTATAGGTGCCTATGGTCTCTATAGGTCTCTATAGGTCTCTATAGGTGCCTATGGTCTCTATAGGTCTCTATAGGTCTCTATAGGTGCCTATGGTGTCTATAGGTCTCTATAGGTGCCTATGGTCCCTATAGGTGCCCATGGTGCCCGTGGTCCCCGTGGCGCCGGCCCCTCACCGGATGTTGTCCATCCACTGCAGCCAGGTGCGGGTGTGCGCGGGGGGGCGCAGGCGGAGCTCCCCCCCCCGCACCACGGCGGCGGCGGCGGCGCCGAGGGCAGAGCAGCGCAGGAACCACTGCGGGCGCAGCACCGGCTCCAGCACGTCCCGGGAGCGGCTGCGGAGGGACACAGGGATACACTGGGATACATTGGGATACATTGGGATATATAGGGGATACACAGGGATACACTGGGATACATTGGGATACATTGGGGTACATTGGGATATATAGGGGATACACAGGGATACACTGGGATACATTGGGATACATTGGGGTACATTGGGATATATAGGGGATACACAGGGATACATTGGGATACATAGGGATATATAGGGGATACACAGGGATACACTGGGATACATTGGGATACATAGGGATATATAGGGATATATAGGGGATACACAGGGATACACTGGGATACACAGGGATACACGGGGATACATGGGGATACATGGAGATACATGGGGATACATAGGGATACATGGGGATATAGAGTGGGGATACATGGGGATACATGGGGATACATGGGGATACATAGGGATACATGGGGATATAGAGTGGGGATACATGGGGATACATGGGGATACATGGGGATATAGAGAGACACATAGGGATATAAAGTAGGGATATAGAGTGGGGATACACTGGGATATATAGGGATATATAGAGACACATAGGGATATAGAGTGGGGATATAGAGTGGGGATACATGGGGACACATAGGAATACATGGGGATATATAGAGACACATAGGGATACATTGGGATACATGGGGATACATGGGGATACATGGGGATACATAGGGATACATGGGGATATAGAGTGGGGATACATAGAGACACATAGGGATACATAGGGATACATGGGGATACATGGGGATATAGAGTGGGGATACATGGGGATACATGGGGGTACATGGGGATACATAGGGATATATAGTAGGGATACATGGGGATATAGAGTGGGGATACATAGAGACACATAGGGATACATTGGGATACATCAGGATACATAGGGATACATGGGGATACACAGGGATACATGGGGGTACATAGGGATACATAGAGATACATGGGGATATAGAGTGGGGATACATGGGGATACACTGGGATACATGGGGATACATGGGGATACATAGGGATACATAGGGATACATGGGGATACATGGGGGTACATGGGGATACATAGGGATATATAGTAGGGATACATGAGGATATAGAGTGGGGATACATAGAGACACATAGGGATACATTGGGATACATCGGGATACATAGGGATACATAGGGATACATGGGGATACATGGGGATATAGAGTGGGGATCCATGGGGATACATGGGGGTACACGGGGATACATGGGGATACATGGGGATACATAGGGAGATATAGGGAACATAGGGACCATAGGGACCATAGGGACCCCCAGACCCCATAGGACCCATAGAGCCCACAGAGCCCCACAGCCCCCGGCACCCACCTGCAGATGGGCACCACCATGGGGTTCTCGGTGACCCCCCGGAACAGCCCCCGCTCCTTCAGCGCCTCCACCACCGCGGTGCGGGCCTGGAACCGCGGCATCCCCTGTGGGGCACAGAGACCTATAGAGACCATAGAGACCATACAGCCCCATAGAGGCCATAGAGCCCCATGGGGCCCATAGAGACCTATAGAGCCCCATAGTGCCCCATAGTGCCCCACAGCGCCCCATAGCGCCCCATAGCGCCCCCCCAGTCCCCCACACACCAGGAAGGGGGGGGGCACGTCCTGCAGCCGCCCCTCATCGTCCAGGATGCAGGGGGAGGGCAGGCGGTGCCGCTGCCCCACCTCGAAGTCGGTGGCGTCGTGCCCGGGGGTGACCTTGACCGCACCTGGGGGGAGAGGAGACCATAGAGTGCCCATAGAGACCAGAGAGTGCCATAGAGTGCCATAGAGAGCATAGGGTGCCATAGAGTGCCATAGAGACCATAGAGACCATAGAGAGCATAGAGAGCATAGAGAGCATAGAGACCATAGAGAGCATAGAGAGCATAGAGAGCATAGAGACCATAGAGAGCATAGAGACCATAGAGACCATAGAGACCATAGAGAGCATAGAGACCATAGAGAGCATAGAGAGCATAGAGACCATAGAGACCATAGAGACCATAGAGACCATAGAGAGCATAGAGAGCATAGAGAGCATAGAGACCATAGAGACCATAGAGACCCATAGAGACCATAGAGACCATAGAGAGCATAGAGACCATAGAGAGCATAGAGAGCATAGAGAGCATAGAGACCATAGAGACCATAGAGAGCATAGAGAGCATAGAGACCATAGAGACCATAGAGAGCATAGAGAGCATAGAGACCATAGAGACCATAGAGACCATAGAGACCATAGAGACCCATAGAGACCATAGAGACCATAGAGACCATAGAGAGCATAGAGAGCATAGAGACCATAGAGAGCATAGAGAGCATAGAGAGCATAGAGACCATAGAGACCATAGAGACCATAGAGACCATAGAGACCATAGAGACCATAGAGACCATAGAGACCATAGAGAGCATAGAGACCATAGAGACCATAGAGAGCATAGAGAGCATAGAGACCATAGAGAGCATAGAGAGCATAGAGAGCATAGAGACCATAGAGACCATAGAGACCATAGAGACCATAGAGACCATAGAGAGCATAGAGACCATAGAGACCATAGAGAGCATAGAGACCATAGAGACCATAGAGAGCATAGAGACCATAGAGACCATAGAGAGCATAGAGAGCATAGAGACCATAGAGAGCATAGAGAGCATAGAGACCATAGAGAGCATATAGAGCATAGAGACCATAGAGACCATAGAGACCATAGAGACCATAGAGACCATAGAGAGCATAGAGACCATAGAGACCATAGAGAGCATAGAGACCATAGAGACCATAGAGAGCATAGAGAGCATAGAGACCATAGAGAGCATAGAGAGCATAGAGAGCATAGAGCCCTATAGTCCCCCATAGACCCCCCACAGACCCCCATAGACCCCACTGACACCCACAGACTCCCCATAGACCCCCACTGACCCCCACTGACCCCCCCATAGACCCCCATAGACCCCACTGACACCCACAGACTCCCCATAGACCCCCACTGACCCCCATTGACCCCCCCATAGACCCCCATAGACCCCACTGACACCCACAGACTCCCCATAGACCCCCATTGACCCCCATTGGCCCCCCCATAGACCCCCATAGACCCCACTGACACCCACAGACTCCCCATAGACCCCCACTGACCCCCACTGACCCCCCCATAGACCCCCATAGACCCCACTGACACCCACAGACTCCCCATAGACCCCCACTGACCCCCACTGACCCCCCCATAGACCCCCATAGACCCCACTGACACCCACAGACTCCCCATAGACCCCCACTGACCCCCACTGACCCCCCCATAGACCCCCATAGACCCCACTGACACCCACAGACTCCCCATAGACCCCCACTGACCCCCATTGGCCCCCCCATAGACCCCCATAGACCCACTGACACCCACAGACTCCCCATAGACCCCCACTGACCCCCATTGGCCCCCCCATAGACCCCCATAGACCCCTCACCGGTGCCGAACTGGGGGTCCACGAAGGGGTCGTGCAGCACCGGGAGGCGCTGCCCCGTGAACGGGTGAAGGACGAAACAGCCCCGGAGGTGCTGGTGGGGGAGGGAGGGGCCAGTCGCGACATGGGCCACGCCCACCCCATGGCCCTAACCCCGCCCCATGTGCAAGCCACACCCCATTGGCTGAAGCCACACCCCATTGGCTGAAGCCACGCCCCCATTGGCTGAAGTCACCAACTCATTATCTGAAGCCGCACCCCCATCATCTGAAGCCGCACCTCATTGGCTGAAGCCGCACCCCCATTATCTGAAGCCGCGCCCCATTGGCTGAAGCCGCACCCCCATTATCTGAAGCCGCACCCCATTGGCTGAAGCTGCACCCCCATTGGCAGAAGCTGCTCCCCCACTCTTTGACGCCGCACCTCATTGGCTGAAGCCGCACCTCCCATTGGCTGAAACCACCCCCCCCACTCTCTGATGCCGCGCCCCATTGGCTGAAGCCGCACCCCCATTGCCTGAAGCTGCACCCTCATTATCTGAAGCCGCTACCCATTGGCTGAAGCCGCACCCCCCACTCTCTGATGCCGCACCCCATTGGCTGAAGCCGCACCCCGATCACCTGAAGCCACGCCCCATTGGCTGAAGCACACCCCCACTCTCTGACGCCCCACCCCATTGGCTGAAGCCGCACCCCCTCTCTCTGACGCCGCACCCCATTGGCTGAAGCCGCACCCCCACTCTCTGACGCCGCACCCCATTGGCTGAAGCGCACCCCCCTCTCTCTGACGCCGCACCCCATTGGCTGAAGCCCCCCCTCACCGTGTACCGCGGGTCCTCAGGGTGCACGGCCACCGCCGCGTCCCCCAGCATCGTCTCCGGCCGCGTGGTCGCCACCACCAGCTCCTGCCCCTCCCCTGGGGCCAGACCCACACATGGAGCGCTATGGGGCAGCCCCACTGCCACCCCCTTGGGGCCCACCCCATAGATACCCCCCCCACCATGGGTCCTCCATCCCCTATGGGTCACCCCATATACACCCCTCCCATAGGTCCTGCATCTCCTATGGGTGCCCCCCATAGATACCCCACCCCCTATGGGTCCCCCCCCCATAAATACCCCACCCCTATGGGTCCCCCCCATAGATACCCCACCCCTATGGGTCCCCCCCATAGATACCCCACCCCTATGGGTCCCCCCAGAAGATACCCCACCCCTATGGGTCCCCCCCCCATAAATACCCCACCCCTATGGGTCCCCCCCCCATTGATACCCCACCCCTATGGGTCCCCCCCCATAGATACCCCACCCCTATGGGTCCCCCCCATAGATACCCCACCCCTATGGGTCCCCCCCCATAGATACCCCACCCCTATGGGTCCCCCCCCCATAGATACCCCACCCCTATGGGTCCCCCCCATAGATACCCCACCCCTATGGGTCCCCCCCATAGATACCCCACCCCTATGGGTCCCACCCCACAGAGCCCCCCCCTATAGGTCCCCTATGGGTCCCCTATGGGTCCCCCCTCACCGCTGCCCTCCAGGGGTAGGCGAAGGCCACCAGGGACCCCGAACTCAACGGGGTCCTCATAGCCCGGCACCCGCAGCAGCGTCCGGCCCGAGAGCTCCCTCTTCTCCACCTATGGACACCATAGGAACCCATAGCGCCCCATAGCGCCCCATAGCGCCCCATAGTGCCCGGGGCCCCCCGGTACCTCGATGTCGGAGATGGCGGAGCGCAGGGCGCAGCTCCAGTGCACCATGCGGGTGCTGCGGTAGATGAGGCCCTGCTCGTGGAGCCGCACGAAGGCCTCGCACACGGCGCGGCTCAGCTTCTGTGGGCAGGGGTGAGAGCAGGGCCCGGAGCCGTGGGGGGCAGAGAGGGCAGAGAGACCCAGAGAGAGCATGGAGAGCATAGAGATACATAGAGACCATAGAGACCATAGAGACCACAGAGACCATAGAGAGCATAGAGAGCATAGAGACCATAGAGACCATAGAGAGCATAGAGAGCATAGAGACCATAGAGACCACAGAGACCATAGAGAGCATAGAGAGCATAGAGAGCATAGAGACCATAGAGACCATAGAGACCATAGAGACCATAGAGACCATAGAGAGCATAGAGAGCATAGAGAGCATAGAGAGCATAGAGAGCATAGAGACCATAGAGAGCATAGAGAGCATAGAGACCATAGAGACCATAGAGACCATAGAGAGCCATAGAGAGCATAGAGACCATAGAGACCATAGAGACCATAGAGACCATAGAGACCATAGAGAGCATAGAGACCATAGAGACCATAGAGACCATAGAGAGCATAGAGAGCATAGAGACCATAGAGACCATAGAGACCATAGAGACCATAGAGAGCATAGAGAAGAAGCATAGAGAGCATAGAGACCATAGAGACCATAGAGACATAGAGAGCATAGAGAGCATAGAGACCATAGAGACCATAGAGAGCATAGAGACCATAGAGACCATAGAGACCATAGAGAGCATAGAGAGCCATAGAGAGCATAGAGACCATAGAGACCATAGAGAGCCATAGAGACCATAGAGACCATAGAGAGCATAGAGAGCATAGAGACCATAGAGAGCATAGAGAGCATAGAGACCATAGAGAGCATAGAGAGCCATAGAGAGACCATAGAGAGCCATAGAGACCATAGAGAGCATAGAGACCATAGAGACCATAGAGAGCCATAGAGACCATAGAGAGCATAGAGACCATAGAGACCATAGAGACCATAGAGAGCATAGAGACCATAGAGAGCATAGAGACCATAGAGAGCCATAGAGACCATAGAGAGCATAGAGAGCATAGAGACCATAAGAGACCATAGAGAGCATAGAGACCATAGAGACCATAGAGACATAGAGAGCATAGAGACCATAGAGAGCATAGAGACCATAGAGACCATAGAGAGCATAGAGACCATAGAGAGCATAGGACCATAGAGACCATAGAGAGCATAGAGACCATAGAGAGCATAGAGACCATAGAGACCATAGAGAGCATAGAGACCATAGAGACATAGAGAGCATAGAGACCATAGAGACATAGAGACCATAGAGACCATAGAGACCATAGAGAGCATAGAGACCATAGAGAGCATAGAGACCATAGAGACCATAGAGAGCATAGAGACCATAGAGACATAGAGACCATAGAGACCATAGAGAGCATAGAGACCATAGAGACCATAGAGAGCATAGAGAGCATAGAGACCATAGAGACCATAGAGAGCCATAGAGACCATAGAGAGCATAGAGAGCATAGAGACCATAGAGACCATAGAGAGCCATAGAGAGCATAGAGAGCATAGAGACCATAGAGACCATAGAGACCATAGAGAGCATAGAGACCATAGAGAGCATAGAGAGCATAGAGACCATAGAGAGCATAGAGAGCCATAGAGACCATAGAGACCATAGAGAGCATAGAGAGCATAGAGAGCATAGAGAGCATAGAGACCATAGAGACCATAGAGAGCATAGAGACCATAGAGACCATAGAGAGCATAGAGAGCATAGAGAGCATAGAGACCATAGAGACCATAGAGAGCATAGAGACCATAGAGACCATAGAGAGCATAGAGACCATAGAGAGCCATAGAGAGCATAGAGACCATAGAGAGCATAGAGAGCATAGAGACCATAGAGACCATAGAGAGCATAGAGAGCATAGAGACCATAGAGACCATAGAGACCATAGAGACCATAGAGACCATAGAGACCATAGAGACATAGAGACCATAGAGACACATAGAGAAGCCATAGAGAGCCATAGAGAGCATAGAGACATAGAGACCATAGAGACCATAGAGACCATAGAGACCATAGAGACCATAGAGACCATAGAGACCATAGAGACCATAGAGACCATAGAGGACCATAGAGACCATAGAGACCATAGAGAGCATAGAGACCATAGAGACCATAGAGAGCATAGAGACCATAGAGACCATAGAGACCATAGAGAGCATAGAGACCATAGAGACCATAGAGACCATAGAGCATAGAGACCATAGAGACCATAGAGAGCATAGAGACCATAGAGGACCATAGAGAGCCATAGAGAGAGCATAGAGACCATAGAGACCATAGAGAGCATAGAGAGCCATAGAGGACATAGAGAGCATAGAGACCATAGAGAGCATAGAGACCATAGAGACCATAGAGAGCATAGAGACCATAGAGACCATAGAGAGCCATAGAGACCATAGAGACCATAGAGACCATAGAGACCATAGAGAGCATAGAGACATAGAGACCATAGAGAGCATAGAGAGCATAGAGACCATAGAGAGCATAGAGAGCATAGAGAGCATAGAGACATAGAGAGCATAGAGAGCATAGAGAGCATAGAGACCATAGAGAGCATAGAGAGCATAGAGACCATAGAGACCATAGAGAGCCATAGAGAGCCATAGAGACATAGAGACCATAGAGACCATAGAGCATAGAGAGCATAGAGACCATAGAGACCATAGAGAGCATAGAGACCATAGAGACCATAGAGACCATAGAGACCATAGAGAGCATAGAGACCATAGAGACCATAGAGAGCATAGAGAGCATAGAGACCATAGAGACCATAGAGACCATAGAGGAGCATAGAGACCATAGAGACCATAGAGAGCATAGAGAGCATAGAGACCATAGAGAGCATAGCATAGAGAGCATAGAGACCATAGAGACCATAGAGAGCATAGAGACCATAGAGACCATAGAGAGCATAGAGACCATAGAGACCATAGAGAGCATAGAGAGCATAGAGACCATAGAGAGCATAGAGACCATAGAGACCATAGAGAGCATAGAGAGCATAGAGAGCATAGAGACCATAGAGAGCATAGAGACCATAGAGACCATAGAGACCATAGAGACCATAGAGAGCATAGAGACCATAGAGACCATAGAGACCATAGAGACCATAGAGAGCATAGAGACCATAGAGACCATAGAGAGCATAGAGAGCATAGAGACCATAGAGACCATAGAGACCATAGAGAGCATAGAGACCATAGAGACCATAGAGAGCATAGAGAGCATAGAGACCATAGAGAGCATAGAGAGCATAGAGAGCATAGAGACCATAGAGACCATAGAGAGCATAGAGACCATAGAGACCATAGAGAGCATAGAGACCATAGAGACCATAGAGAGCATAGAGAGCATAGAGACCATAGAGAGCATAGAGACCATAGAGAGCATAGAGACCATAGAGACCATAGAGAGCATAGAGAGCATAGAGACCATAGAGAGCATAGAGAGCATAGAGAGCATAGAGACCATAGAGACCATAGAGAGCATAGAGACCATAGAGACCATAGAGAGCATAGAGAGCATAGAGAGCATAGAGACCATAGAGACCATAGAGACCATAGAGACCATAGAGAGCATAGAGACCATAGAGACCATAGAGACCATAGAGACCATAGAGAGCATAGAGACCAGAGACACCCACACAGACCCCCCCCAGACACCCTCATGGACACCCCATAGACCCCCCCTCAGCCCCATAAACCACCCCAGCCCCATAGACCCACATTGCCCCATAGAGCCCCAGCCCCATAGACCTTGCCCCATACACCCCCAGCCCCATAGACCCACATTGCCCCACAGACCCCCCAGCCCCATAGCCCCAGCCCCACAGGGCTCACCGGGTCCATGGTGAAGCAGGCCCGGTCCCAGTCCATGGAGGCCCCGAGCTGCCGCAGCTGCTCATAGATGCGGTCGCCCTTCCTGCGGGAGGGGGGCAGCCATGGGGCGGTTGTGGGGCTGAGGGCGCTATGGGGCTGGGGGGGGGGGCTACAGGGCACCGGAACCATTGGCCACGGGGGAGCCATGGGGCAGCGCTATGGGTCACAGCATGGGCAGTGCTACGGGGCAGAGCGTGGCTTGCTATAGGGCAGCGATGGGTCTCTGTGGGTCGCTATGGGGCAAGGATGGGTCGCTATGGGTCGCTATGGGGCAGCGATGGATCTCTATGGGTCACTAAGGGTGTCTATGGGTCTCTATGGGGCAGCGATGGGTCTCTAGCAGTCTCTATGGGTCCCTATGGGTCCCTATGGCTCTCTATGGGGCAGCCATGGCTCTCTATGGCTCTCTATGGAGCACAGTGTCTCTCTATGGGCACAGTGTCTCTCTATGGGGCAGCAATGTCTCTATGGGGCAGCAATGTCTCTCTATGGGGCAGCACAGTCTCTCTATGGGGCACAGTGACTCACTCCTGCCTCCAGGCCCACACCTCCCGCAGGAAGCGCTCCCGGCCCATGGCTCTCTATGGGCACAGTGTCTCTATGGGGCAGCACAGTGTCTCTCTATGGGGCAGCACAGTGTCTCTATGGGGCAGCACAGTGTCTCTCTATGGGGCAGCACAGTGTCTCTATGGGGCAGCACAGTGTCTCTATGGTGCAGCACAGTCTCTATGGGGCAGCACAGTGTCTCTCTATGGGGCAGCACAGTCTCTCTATGGGGCAGCACAGTGTCTCTATGGGGCAGCACAGTCTCTCTATGGTGCAGCACAGTCTCTATGGGGCAGCACAGTGTCTCTATGGGGCAGCACAGTGTCTCTCTATGGGGCAGCACAGTCTCTCTATGGGGCAGCACAGTCTCTCTATGGGGCAGCACAGTGTCTCTATGGGGCAGCACAGTGTCTCTCTATGGGGCAGCACAGTGTCTCTATGGGGCAGCACAGTGTCTCTATGGGGCAGCACAGTCTCTCTATGGGGCAGCACAGTGTCTCTATGGGGCAGCACAGTCTCTCTATGGGGCAGCACAGTGTCTCTATGGGGCAGCACAGTGTCTCTCTATGGGGCACAGTCTCTCTATGGGGCAGCACAGTGTCTCTATGGGGCACAGTGTCTCTCTCTCTATGGGGCGCAGTGACTCACTCCTGCCTCCAGGCCCACACCTCCCGCAGGAAGCGCTCCCGGCCCATGGCTCTCTATGGGCACAGTGTCTCTATGGGGCAGCACAGTCTCTCTATGGGGCAGCACAGTCTCTATGGGGCACAGTGTCTCTCTCTCTATGGGGCAGTGACTCACTCCTGCCTCCAGGCCCACACCTCCCGCAGGAAGCGCTCCCGGCCCATGGCTCTCTATGGGCACAGTGTCTCTATGGGGCAGCACAGTGTCTCTATGGGGCAGCACAGTGTCTCTCTATGGGGCAGCACAGTGTCTCTATGGGGCAGCACAGTCTCTATGGGGCAGCACAGTGTCTCTATGGGGCAGCACAGTCTCTATGGGGCAGCACAGTGTCTCTATGGGGCAGCACAGTGTCTCTATGGGGCAGCACAGTGTCTCTATGGGGCAGCAATGTCTCTCTATGGGGCAGCACTGTGTTTCTCTATGGGGCACAGTGACTCACTCCTGCCTCCAGGCCCACACCTCCCGCAGGAAGCGCTCCCGGCCCATGGCTCTCTATGGGCACAGTGTCTCTATGGGGCAGCACAGTGTCTCTATGGGGCAGCACAGTGTCTCTATGGGGCAGCACAGTGTCTCTCTATGGGGCAGCACAGTGTCTCTATGGGGCAGCACAGTGTCTCTCTATGGGGCAGCACAGTGTCTCTATGGGGCAGCACAGTGTCTCTATGTGGCAGCACAGTGTCTCTATGGGGCAGCACAGTGTCTCTCTATGGGGCACAGTCTCTCTATGGGGCACAGTGACTCACTCCTGCCTCCAGGCCCACACCTCCCGCAGGAAGCGCTCCCGGCCCATGGCTCTCTATGGGCACAGTGTCTCTATGGGGCAGCACAGTCTCTCTATGGGGCAGCACAGTCTCTCTATGGGGCAGCACAGTGTCTCTATGGGGCAGCACAGTCTCTCTATGGGGCAGCACAGTGTCTCTATGGGGCAGCACAGTGTCTCTATGGGGCAGCACAGTCTCTCTATGGGGCAGCACAGTGTCTCTATGGGGCAGCACAGTGTCTCTCTATGGGGCAGCACTGTGTTTCTCTATGGGGCAGTGACTCACTCCTGCCTCCAGGCCCACACCTCCCGCAGGAAGCGCTCCCGGCCCATGGCTCTCTATGGGCACAGTGTCTCTATGGGGCAGCACAGTCTCTCTATGGGGCAGCACAGTCTCTCTATGGGGCAGCACAGTGTCTCTATGGGGCACAGTGTCTCTCTATGGGGCAGCACAGTGTCTCTATGGGGCACAGTGTCTCTCTATGGGGCAGCACAGTGTCTCTATGGGGCACAGTGTCTCTCTATGGGGCAGCAATGTCTCTATGGGGCACAGTGTCTCTCTCTCTATGGGGCAGTGACTCACTCCTGCCTCCAGGCCCACACCTCCCGCAGGAAGCACTCCCGGCCCATGGCTCTCTATGGGCACAGTGTCTCTATGGGGCAGCACAGTCTCTCTATGGGGCAGCACAGTCTCTCTATGGGGCAGCACAGTCTCTATGGGGCACAGTGTCTCTCTCTCTATGGGGCAGTGACTCACTCCTGCCTCCAGGCCCACACCTCCCGCAGGAAGCGCTCCCGGCCCATGGCTCTCTATGGGCACAGTGTCTCTATGGGGCAGCACAGTGTCTCTATGGGGCAGCACAGTGTCTCTCTATGGGGCAGCACAGTGTCTCTATGGGGCAGCACAGTCTCTATGGGGCAGCACAGTGTCTCTATGGGGCAGCACAGTGTCTCTATGGGGCAGCACAGTGTCTCTATGGGGCAGCACAGTGTCTCTCTATGGGGCACAGTCTCTCTATGGGGCACAGTGACTCACTCCTGCCTCCAGGCCCACACCTCCCGCAGGAAGCGCTCCCGGCCCATGGCTCTCTATGGGCACAGTGTCTCTATGGGGCAGCACAGTCTCTCTATGGGGCAGCACAGTCTCTCTATGGGGCAGCACAGTGTCTCTATGGGGCAGCACAGTCTCTCTATGGGGCAGCACAGTGTCTCTATGGGGCAGCACAGTCTCTCTATGGGGCAGCACAGTGTCTCTATGGGGCAGCACAGTGTCTCTCTATGGGGCAGCACTGTGTTTCTCTATGGGGCAGTGACTCACTCCTGCCTCCAGGCCCACACCTCCCGCAGGAAGCGCTCCCGGCCCATGGCTCTCTATGGGCACAGTGTCTCTATGGGGCAGCACAGTGTCTCTATGGGGCAGCGCAGTCTCTCTATGGGGCAGCACAGTGTCTCTCCATGGGGCAGCACAGTGTCTCTCTATGGGGCAGCACAGTGTCTCTATGGGGCAGCACAGTGTCTCTCTATGGGGCAGCACAGTGTCTCTATGGGGCAGCACAGTCTCTCTATGGGGCAGCACAGTGTCTCTATGGGGCAGCACAGTGTCTCTATGGGGCAGCGCAGTCTCTCTATGGGGCAGCACAGTGTCTCTCTATGGGGCAGCACAGTGTCTCTATGGGGCAGCACAGTGTCTCTCTATGGGGCAGCACAGTGTCTCTATGGGGCAGCACAGTCTCTCTATGGGGCAGCACAGTGTCTCTATGGGGCAGCACAGTGTCTCTATGGGGCAGCGCAGTCTCTCTATGGGGCAGCACAGTGTCTCTCTATGGGGCAGCACAGTGTCTCTATGGGGCAGCACAGTGTCTCTCTATGGGGCAGCACAGTGTCTCTATGGGGCAGCACAGTGTCTCTCTATGGGGCAGCACAGTGTCTCTCTATGGGGCAGCACAGTGTCTCTCTATGGGGCAGCACAGTCTCTATGGGGCAGCGCAGTCTCTCTATGGGGCAGCACAGTGTCTCTATGGGGCAGCACAGTGTCTCTATGGGGCAGCACAGTGTCTCTCTATGGGGCAGCACAGTGTCTCTATGGGGCAGCACAGTCTCTCTATGGGGCAGCACAGTGTCTCTATGGGGCAGCACAGTGTCTCTATGGGGCAGCACAGTCTCTCTATGGGGCAGCACAGTGTCTCTATGGGGCAGCACAGTCTCTATGGGGCAGCACAGTCTCTCTATGGGGCAGCACAGTGTCTCTATGGGGCAGCACAGTCTCTATGGGGCAGCACAGTCTCTCTATGGGGCAGCACAGTGTCTCTATGGGGCAGCACAGTCTCTATGGGGCAGCACAGTCTCTCTATGGGGCACAGTGACTCACTCCTGCCTCCAGGCCCACACCTCCCGCAGGAAGCGCTCCCGGCCCAGCTGCAGCCGGCCCAGCCCCCGCGCGCGCCGCAGCCGCCGCTCCACCACCGCCTGCGTGGCGATGCCCGCGTGGTCGCAGCCCGGGTTCCACAGCGTCGTCAGCCCCCGCATGCGCTGCCTGCGGGGGGGGGCAACAGATGGGGGGGGCAATGGGGAACCGTGGGGGGTAATGGGGGGCAATGGGGGCAATAGGGGGTAATGGGGTACTATGGGGGTAATGGGGGGTAATGGGGGGTAATGGGGGATAATGGGGCACTATGGGGGTAATGGGGCACTATGGGGGTATGGGGGGCAATGGGGCACTATGGGGGTAATGGGGTACTATGGGGGTATGGGGGGGAATGGGGCACTATGGGGGTTATGGGGTACTATGGGGGGTAATGGGGCTCTATGGGGGTACAAGGGGGGCAATGGGGCACTATGGGGGTAATGGGGGTAATGGGGCACTATGAGGGTATGGGGAGGGAATGGGGGCAATAGGGGGTTATGGGGTACTAGGGGGGTAATGGGGTGGGCAATGGGGCACTATGGGGGGTAATGGGGGGTAATGGGGCAATAGGGGGTAATGGGGCACTATGGGGGTAATGGGGGGGTAATGGGGCAATAGGGGGTAATGGGGGAGGCAATGGGGCAATAGGGGGTAATGGGGCACCATGGGGGGTAATGGGGGATAATGGGGCACTATGGAGGTAATGGGGGTACTATGGGGGTATGGGGGGGAATGGGGGCAATAGGGGGTAATGGGGTACTAGGGGGGTAATGGGGGGTAATGGGGGTTATGGGGTACTATGGGGTTATGGGGGTTATGGGGCACTATGGGGGTAATGGGGCACTATGGGGGGTAATGGGGCTCTATGGGGGTAATGGGGTGGGCAATGGGGGTAATGGGGCACTATGGGGGTAATGGGGCACTATGGGGTAATTGGGTACTATGGGGGGTAATGGGGGGTAATGGGGCAATAGGGGGTAATGGGGGAGGCAATGGGGCAATAGGGGGTAATGGGGCACCATGGGGGGTAATGGGGGATAATGGGGCACCATGGGGGCAATGGGGGGGAATGGGGGCAATAGGGGGTAATGGGGTACTAGGGGGGTAATGGGGGATAATGGGGCACTATGGGGGTAATGGGGCACTATGGGGGTATGGGGGGGAATGGGGGCAATAGGGGGTAATGGGGTACTATGGGGGTATGGGGGGGGAATGGGGGCAATAGGGGGCAATGGGGCACCATGGGGGTAATGGGGGTATGTGGCACTATGGGGGTAATGGGGTACTATGGGGGTATGGGGGGGAATGGGGGCAATAGGGGGTAATGGGGCACTATGGGGGTAATGGGGGGGGCAATGGGGGCAATAGGGGGTAATGGGGCACTATGGGGGTAATGGGGCACTATGGGGGTAATGCGGCACTATGGGGGTAATGGGGGGGGCAATGGGGGCAATAGGGGGTAATGGGGCACTATGGGGGTAATGGGGCTCTATGGGGGTAATGGGGGATAATGGGGTACTATGGGGGCATGGGGCACTATTGGGGGGTAATGGGGCACTATGGGGGTATGGGGGGCAATGGGGCACTATGGGGGTAATGGGGGTAATGGGGGGTAATGGGGGGGTAATGAGGGGTAATGGGGCACTATGGGGGTATGGGGGGGGAATGGGGCACTATGGACGTAATGGGGCTCTATGGGGGTAATGGGGGATAATGGGGGGTAACCGGGCACTATGGGGGTAATGGGGCACTATGGGGGCAATGGGGCACAATGGGGGTATGAGGGTTATGGGGTACTATGGGGGTATGGCGGGGCAATGGGGCACTATGGGGGTATGGGGGGGGCAATGGGGGTAATGGGGCACTATGGGGGTAATGGGGCACTATGGGGGTACAAGGGGGCAATGGGGCACTATGGGGGTAATGGGGGTAATGGGGGTAATGGGGGATAATGGGGGTTATGGGGTACTATGGGGTTATGGGGCACTATGGGGGTAATGAGGCACTATGGGGGGTAATGGGGCTCTATGGGGGTAATGGGGTGGGCAATGGGGCACTATGGGGGGTAATGGGGCACTATGGGGGCTATGGGGGTTATGGGGCACTATGGGGGTACAGGGGGATAATGGGGGTAATGGGGGTATGGGGGGTAAGGGGCACTATGGGGATGGGGGGTATGAGAGTATGGGGATATGGGGGGGGTAATGGGGGTATAGGGCTCTATGGGGGTTATGGGGGCTATAGGGCACTATGGGGCTCTATGGGGGCTATAGGGCACTATGGGGCTCTATGGGGGCTATAGGGCACTATGGGGCTCTATGGGGGCTATAGGGCTCTATGGGGGTTATAGGGCACTATGGGGCTCTATGGGGGCTATGGGGCTCTATGGGGGTTATGGGGGCTCTATGGGGGCTATAGGGCACTATGGGTCCCTATGGGGGCTATAGGGCACTATGGGGCTCTATGGGGGCTATAGGGCACTATGGGGCTCTATGGGGGTTATGGGGGCTCTATGGGGGCTATAGGGCTCTATGGGGCTCTATGGGGGCTATAGGGCTCTATGGGGCTCTATGGGGGCTATAGGGCACTATGGGTCCCTATAGGGCTCTATGGGGCTCTATGGGGGCTATAGGGCTCTATGGGGGCTATAGGGCACTATGGGGCTCTATGGGGGCTATAGGGCACTATGGGTCCCTATAGGGCTCTATAGGGCTCTATGGGGCTCACCCACCGCGCGAGGCTGTCCTGGATGGCGCTGGTGAGCGCGTGGCCCAGGTGCAGGGCCCCGGTGACGTTGGGGGGGGGCAGGCACATCATGAACACCCCCCGCGGGTTGGGCGCCGACACCCGGCCCCGCTGCGCACGGAGGGCACCGGGGGTCAGGGGGGGGCACGGGGGGGGACCCCCCCCCACATGGGGACCCCCCCCCACATAGGGACCCCCCCTACCATGGGGACCCCCCCCCCCCGCTCACCCCATATTCGGGCTTGAAGAAGCCGCTCCGCTCCCACCAGCTGTACCAAGCGGCCTCCACATAGCGGGGGCTGTAGGAGGGGGGCAGCGGCACCGACACATCTGGGGGGGGACAGGGATGTGGGTATGGGGTATAGGGTATGGGATATGGGGTATGGGGTATGGGGTATGGGTATGGATATGGGATATGGGATATGGGGTATGGGGTATGGGGTATGGGGTATGGGGTATGGGGTATGGGGTATGGGGTATGGGGTATGGGATATGGGATATGGGATATGGGGTATGGGGTGTGGGGTGTGGGGTATGGGGTATGGGGTATGGGGTATGGGGTATGGGGTATGGGGTATGGGGTATGGGGTATGGGGTATGGGGTATGGGGTATGGGGTATGGGGTATGGGGTATGGGGTATGGGGTATGGGGTATGGGGTATGGGGTATGGGGTATGGGGTATGGGGTATGGGGTATGGGGTATGGGATATGGGGTATGGGATATGGGGTATGGGGTATGGGGTATGGGATATGGGATATGGGGTATGGGGTATGGGGTATGGGATATGGAGTATGGGGTATGGGGTATGGGGTATGGGGTATGGGGTATGGGGTATGGGGTATGGGGTATGGGGTATGGGATATGGGGTATGGGGTATGGGGTGTGGGGTATGGGGTATGGGGTATGGGGTATGGGATATGGGGTATGGGGTATGGGGTATGGGGTATGGGGTATGGGGTATGGGGTATGGGGTATGGGGTATGGGATATGGGGTATGGGGTATGGGGTATGGGGTATGGGGTATGGGGTATGGGGTATGGGGTATGGGATATGGGGTATGGGATATGGGGTATGGGGTATGGGGTATGGGATATGGGATATGGGGTATGGGGTATGGGGTATGGGATATGGAGTATGGGGTATGGGGTATGGGGTATGGGGTATGGGGTATGGGATATGGGATATGGGGTGTGCCCCGCCCTCACCTTTCTTCTGCCCCGGGGGGGTCTCCAGGTCATAGGTCACCACCCCAGGGGTGCGGCGCTGGCGGCGGGAGGGCGGAGCCTGCAAAGACCACGTGACTTGTGAGACCCGCATGGACCCATAGAGCCCATAGAGAGCATAGAGAGACCATAGAGACCATAGAGACCATAGAGACCATAGAGAGCATAGAGACCATAGAGACCATAGAGACCATAGAGACCATAGAGAGCATAGAGACCATAGAGACCATAGAGACCATAGAGAGCATAGAGACCATAGAGAGCATAGAGACCATAGAGACCATAGAGACCATAGAGAGCATAGAGACCATAGAGACCATAGAGAGCATAGAGACCATAGAGACCATAGAGCCCATAGAGACCATAGAGACCATAGAGACCATAGAGAGCATAGAGAGCATAGAGACCATAGAGACCATAGAGACCATAGAGACCATAGAGACCATAGAGAGCATAGAGAGCATAGAGACCATAGAGACCATAGAGACCATAGAGACCATAGAGACCATAGAGCCCATAGAAACCATAGAGACCATAGAGAGCATAGAGACCATAGAGAGCATAGAGACCATAGAGACCATAGAGAGCATAGAGACCATAGAGAGCATAGAGACCCATAGAGACCCATAGAGACCCATAGAGACCCATAGAGACCCATAGAGAGCATAGAGACCACAGAGAGCATAGAGAGCATAGAGACCATAGAGACCATAGAGACCATAGAGACCATAGAGAGCATAGAGAGCATAGAGAGCATAGAGACCATAGAGAGCATAGAGACCATAGAGAGCATAGAGAGCATAGAGAGCATAGAGACCATAGAGACCATAGAGACCATAGAGACCATAGAGAGCATAGAGACCATAGAGACCATAGAGACCATAGGGAGCATAGAGACCATAGAGAGCATAGAGACCATAGAGACCATAGAGAGCATAGAGACCATAAAGACCATAGAGACCATAGAGACCATAGAGACCATAGGGACCACAGAGACCCATAGAGACCATAGAGACCTGCCACAGGTCAGCCTCTCTATGGGTCTCTATGGGTCCCTATGGGTCCCTATGGGGCTCTATGGGTCCCTATGGGTCTCTATGGGTCCCTATGGGTCCCTATGGGGCTCTATGGCTCCCTATGGGGCTCTCCTCACCTGCTGCTCCCGGATCTTTTCCTGTTTCTGTTGGAATTTCTCCAGTTTCTCCCGTTTCTTCGCCTCCTTCTTCAGCTGCGCCGCGCTCTTGGCTGGGGCAGGGGCGGCCTGCCCCATAGCGGCCTGCCCCACAGCATCCTGCCCCACAGCATCCTGCCCCATAGCATCCTGCTCCACGGCATCCTGCCCCACGGCGTGCAGCTCCAGGGTCCACTGCAGAGAGCCCAGGCGTCGTCTCCAGCCCCCAGGCCGCCAGCCCCACAGCCGCCCCATGGCACTCACGCGGTGGGGCGGGGGCCTCGTCCCCGCACAGCCCCACATCTCCCAGCACCGCCCGGAACTGCGGCAGCCGCACACAGGTCTGGAACCAGCGATGGACATTGGGGACAGCGGCGACGGTGGCGGCGTCCAGCACCTGGGGGAGATATGGATGTGGGAATGGGGATGGGAATGGGGATGGGAATGGGGTGGGATGGGGATGGATGGGGATGGGGATGGGATGGGATGATGGGCGATGGGATGGGGATGGGATTGGGATGGGATGGGGAATGGGATGGGGATGGGGATGGGGATGGGGATGGGGATGGGTGGTGGGGATGGGATGGATGGGGATGGGATGGGGATGGGATGGGATGGGGATGGGATGGGATGGGGATGGGATGGATGGGGAATGGGATGGGGATGGGATGGGGATGGATGGGGATTGGGATGGGGGATGGGATGGGGATGGGATGGGGTGGATGGGGATGGGATGGGGATGGGATGGGGATGGGATGGGGATGGGATGGGGATGGGATGGGATGGGATGGGGTGGATGGGATGGATGGAGGTGGGATGGGATGGGATGGTGGATGGGGATTGGGATGGGGATGGGGATGGGAAATGGGGAATGGGATACAGGATATAGGATACAGGATGTGGGCTACAGGCTATGGGATATAGGATATAGTATATGGGATACAGGATATGGGATACAGGCTATGGGACTATGGGCTATGGGATACAGGCTATGGGACACAGGCTATGGGCTATGGGCTATGGGCTATAGGATATGGGATACAGGCTATGGGCTATGGGATATAGGATATAGTATATAGGATATAGGCTATAGGACACAGGCTATGGGCTATGGGCTATAGGATACAGGCTATGGGCTATAGGATATGGGATACAGGCTATGGGATACAGGCTATGGGCTATGGGCTATAGGATACAGGCTATGGGCTATAGGATATGGGATACAGGCTATGGGCTATAGGATATGGGATACAGGCTATGGGCTATAGGATATGGGATACAGGCTATGGGCTATAGGATATGGGATACAGGCTATGGGCTATAGGATATGGGATACAGGCTATGGGCTATAGGATATGGGATACAGGCTATGGGCTATAGGATATGGGATACAGGCTATGGGCTATAGGATATGGGATACAGGCTATGGGCTATAGGATATGGGATACAGGCTATGGGCTATAGGATATGGGATACAGGCTATGGGCTATGGGCTATAGGATACAGGCTATGGGCTATAGGCTATGGGACACAGGCTATGGGCTATGGGCTATAGGATATGGGCTATGGGCTACAGGCTATGGGCTATGGGCTATAGGCTGTGGGCTATGGGAGGGCACTGACGCGCTGGCAGGGCCCCCAGCAGGGCGCAGCTCACGGTCACATCGGCCAAGGTGACGCCGTCGCCCACCAGGAACGTGCGGTCCCGGAGGTGGGAATCGAGGGCCCGGAAGAGCGCGGAGCAGCTCCTGGAGAGCGCGGGGCCGGGCCTGCGGAGACACGGGGAGACATGGGGAGATATAGGGAGGTATAGTGGGGATATAGGGATATATAGGGATACATGGGGAGATATAGGGAGGTATAGTGGGGATATAGGGATATATAGGGATACATGGGGAGATATAGGGAGGTATAGTGGGGATATAGGGATATATAGGGATACATGGGGAGATATAGGGAGGTATAGTGGGGATATAGGGATATATAGTGGGGATATATAGGGATACATGGGAATAGGGATATATAGGGATATATAGGGACATATAGAGAGATATAGAGATATATAGTGGGGATACATTGGGATACATGGGGATATAGGGAGGTATAGGGATACATGGGGAGATATAGGGATATATAGGGATACATGGGGAGACATAGGGATATATAGGGATATATAGGGACATATAGAGAGATATAGGGATATATAGTGGGGATACATGGGGATACATGGGGATATATAGGGAGGTATAGTGGGGATATAGAGAGATATAGAGTGGGGATATAGAGTGGGGATATAGAGTGGGGATACATGGGGATATATAGTGGGGATACATTGGGATACATGGGGATATATAGTGGGGATACATGGGGATACATTGGGATACATGGGGATATATAGTGGGGATACATGGGGATACATGGGCATATATAGTGGGGATACATGGGATACATGGGGATATATAGTGGGGATACATGGGGATACATAGGGATACATAGGGATACATAGGGATACATGGGGATACATAGGGATATACAGTGGGGATACATAGGGATACATGGGGATACATAGGGATATATAGTGGGGATACATGGGGATACATGGGGAGATATAGGGAACACAGGGATACATAGGGAGCATAGGGAGCATCGGGAACAAAGGGAACATAGGGAGCATAGGGAACATAGGGAACATAGGGAGCATAGGGAACATAGGGAGCATAGGGAGCATAGGGAGCATAGGGAGCATAGGGAACATAGGGAACATAGGGAGCATAGGGAACATAGGGAACATAGGGAGCATAGGGAACATAGGGAGCATAGGGAGCATAGGGAGCATAGGGAGCATAGGAGCATAGGGAGCATAGGGAGCATAGGGAGATATAAGGAGCATAGGGAGCATGGGGAACATAGAGCCCACAGAGACCCACAAAGACCCCACAGAGCCCCATAGAGCCCACAGACACCCATAAAGACCCATAGAACCCTTAAAGACCTATAAAGCCCATAGAGAGCCATAGAGACCATAGAGCCCCACAGAAACCATAGGGCCCATAGAGAGCACAGAGAGCATAGAGACCATAGAGACCATAGAGAGCATAGAGACCATAGAGAACATAGAGAGCATAGAGACCCTAGAGAGCATAGAGAGCATAGAGACCCATAGAGACCATAGAGACCATAGAGACCCATAGAGACCATAGAGACCATAGAGAGCATAGAGAGCATAGAGACCATAGAGAGCATAGAGAGCATAGAGACCATAGAGACCATAGAGACCATAGAGAGCATAGAGACCATAGAGACCATAGAGAGCATAGAGACCATAGAGACCATAGAGAGCATAGAGAGCATAGAGACCATAGAGACCATAGAGACCATAGAGACCATAGAGACCATAGAGACCATAGAGACACCACAGACCCCCCCCCCCCGTTACCTGCGGGTCCCCCCCCGCCGCGATGGTCGCCGCCGGCGCGATCTCGCGCTCCCCGAAGCTCACCCATTGGCGCACGAGCGCGCGCGGGGCGGGGCCGCTCCCCCCGAGCAGCGCGGGGGGGCTCAGGAAGAGCGCGGCGGGGCCCGGCCCGCGCAGGAGCGCCCCCTGCGGGGTGCGCAGCGCAGGCCCCGCCTCGGAGCGGACCACGCGCAGCGCGGGGGGGGGGCGGCCCCGCGAACCGCGCCGCGATCAGCACCCGGCGGGAGCCCGCGTCCGCGGGGGGGGGAGGCAGCAACAGCAGCGCGGGGGGGGCCGGGGGGGACATGGCTGGGGGGGGGGGGAAAGGGTTAATGGGGGGAATGGGGGGGTAATGGGATGTATGGGGGGTAATGGGGGTTAATGGGGGGGTAATGGGGGCACTTGTGGGGCACTTACGGGGCTAGGGGGGTTAATGGGGATGGGAGTCTATGGGGGGGTTAATGGGGGGTGTGGGGCACTGATGGGGCTGGGGGGGTTAATGGGAGTCTATGGGGGCTAATGAGGGGGTTAATCGGGGGTATGGGGGGCACTTATGGGGCTGGAGGTACTAATGGGGATGGGGGGGTTAATGGGAGTCTATGGGGGATAATGGGGGGTATGGGGGCACTTGTGGGGCTGGGGGCACTGATGGGGCTGGAAGGGTTAATGGGAGCCTATGGGGGTCAATGGGGGCTCTTATGGGGCTGCAGGGGTCCCTATGGGGCTGGCGGGGTAATGAGGGGTATGGGGGTACTTGTGGGCCTGGGGGCACTTATGGGGCTGGGAGGTCCCTATGGGGCTGGGAGGTCCCTATGGGGCTGGGGGGGTTAATGGGAGTCTATGGGGGATAATGGGGGCACTTGTGGGGCTGGGGGGGGTAATGGGAGTCTATGGAGGTCAATGGGGGCTCTTATGGGGCTGGGGGCACTTATGGGGCTGGGGGGGGTTAATGGGGGTCAATGGGGGTCCCTATGGGGCTGGGGGGGCACTTGGGGGCCTGTGGGGGGGGGGTCACGTGGTCCCAGGGCTCCCCCCCGGTACCTGCGGCTGAAGCGGCGGCAGCGGCGGGAGGAGACACGTGGGGCGGGGCGCGGGGCGCACGCGCGGGACGCCGCCCTCCCATTGGCTACCGCTGACAGAGTGGGCGGGGCTTCCCCAGCCAACAGAGGCGAGCGAAGCAGAGCGGCGCCGCGACGCCCGCAGCGCCCCCTGGCGTCTGGGGGGCAAAACCTCCCCATCACCAATAAACCGCGGTCTTGGGGAGCCCCAAATCCACTCGAATCCACCCCAAAATCATCCCCCCCCCCCCCCCCCCCCCAGCACCCACAGACACAGACACACAGAGCGGCATCGGGTTTATTGGGGGGGGGAGGGCCAATTTGGGTGGGTTTAGGGGCTTTGGGGCTGTTTCAGGTTGTTTAAGGCTGGTTTAGCTGATTTTGGGCTGATTTTGGGCTGTTTTGGCTGATTTTGGGCTGATATTGGGTCGGGTTTGGGCAGTTTTTGGCTGTTTTGGGCTGTTTCAGCTTACTTAGGGCTGGTTTTAGCTGGTTTTGGCTGTTTTAGGGCTGTTTTGGGCGGTTTCGGGCGGTTTTGACTGTTTTGGGGCTGGTTTGGGCCGGTTTGGGGCTGTTTCAGCTGTTTGGGGGCAGATTTGGGGCTGTTTGGGGCTGTTTTAGCTGTTTTGGGCCGGTTTTGGGGTGATTTTGGGCTGTTTTAGCTGTTTGGGGGCAAATTTTGGGCTGTTTGGGGCTGTTTTAGGGCAGTTTTGGGCTGATTTTGGCTGTTTAAGCAGTTTGGGGGCCTTTTTGGGGCAGTTTCAGGGCTGTTTCGGGCCGATTTCGGGCTGGTTCAGGGCTATTTTGGGCCGGTTTTGGCTGTTTTAGGGCTATTTCGGCCGGTTTGGGCTGTTTTGGGCCGTTTTGGGGCAGTTTTAGGGCTATTTCGGCCGGTTTGGGCTGTTTTGGGGCAGTTTGAGGGCTGTTTAGGGCCGATTTCGGGCTGTTTTGGGGCTATTTTGGGCTGGTTTTGGCTGTTTTAGGGCTATTTCGGGCCGGTTTGGGCTGTTTTGGGCCGTTTTGGGGCAGTTTTAGGGCTATTTCGGGCCGGTTTGGGCTGTTTTGGGGCAGTTTGAGGCTGTTTAGGGCCGATTTCGGGCTGTTTTGGGGCTATTTCGGGCCGGTTTGGGCTGTGTTGGGGCAGTTTGAGGGCTGTTTAGGGCCGATTTCGGGCTGTTTTCGGGCTATTTCGGGCCGTTTTAGCTCTTTTAAGGCTGTTTCGGGCCGATTTCGGGCCGTTTTAGCTGTTTTAGGGCTATTTCGGGCCGTTTTAGCTGTTTTAGGGCTATTTTGGGCCGTTTTAGCTGTTTTAGGGCTATTTCGGGCCGTTTTAGCTGTTTTAGGGCTATTTTGGGCCGGTTTTGGCTGTTTTGGGGCTATTTCGGGCCGGTTCGGGCTGTTTCGGGGCTGTTTCGGGCTATTTCGGGCCGTTTTCGGGCTATTTCGGGCCGGTTCGGGCTGTTTCGGGGCCGGTTCGGGCTGTTTCGGGCCGTTTCGGGGCCGTTTCGGCTGTTTCCGGCCGCGGCCGGCGCCGTCACTGCTTCTGCTGCAGCGCCTCCTTGCGGGCGGCGTCCTGCAGCAGCTGCGTGTCCACCTCGTCGGCGGGCAGCTGCACGTAGCGCACCACCGAGCCCCGGATGAAGCAGTTCTTGACCGACAGCTGGGGGCGCCAGAGAGCCGTGAGCCGCGGGGGCGCCAGGGGCAGCCCATAGGGAGCCATAGGGAGCCATGGGGAGCCATAGGGAGCCATAGGGAGCCCCCTAGAGACCCCATAGAACCCCATAGAACCCCATAGGGACCCCCACAGAACCCCATAGGGACCCCATAGAACCCCATAGGGACCCCATAGAACCCCATAGGGACCCCCATAGAACCCCCCAGGGACCCCCATAGAACCCCACAGGGACCCCCATAGAACCCCATAGGGACCCCCATAGAACCCCATAGGGACCCCCATAGAACCCCATAGGAACCCCCATAGAACCCCATAGGGACCCCATAGAACCCCATAGGGACCCCCATAGAACCCCATAGGGACCCCCATAGAACCCCATAGGGACCCCATAGAACCCCATAGGGACCCCATGGCCCCCCCATGTCCCCCCCGCCCCCCGGGGGCTCTCACCATGTGCGGGTACTTCTCGGGGTCGGTGACGCTGATGTCCGTCAGCTTAATGTTGAGGTACTGGGGGGGGGAGCCATTGACCCCCAGAGCCCATAGATACCCCCTGAGCCCCATAGACAAACCCATAGATACCCCCAGAGCCCCATAGATACCCCCTGAGCCCCAGAGATACCCCCTGAGCCCCAGAGATACCTCCAGAGCCCCCCCAGAGCCCCATAGATACCCCCTGAGCCCCAGAGATACCCCCAGAGCCCCCCCCGAGCCCCATAGGTGCCCCCAGAGCCCCCCCTGAGCCCCATAGATGCCCCCTGAGCCCCACAGATACCCCCTGAGCCCCATAGATACCCCCAGAGCCCCATAGATATCTCCAGAGCCCCCCCAGAGCCCCATAGATACCCCCAGAGCCCCCCCCCGAGCCCCATAGATACCCCCAGAGCCCATAGATACCTCCAGAGCCCCCCCGAGCCCCATAGATACCCCCAGAGCCCCATAGATACCCCCAGAGATACCCCCAGAGCCCCCCCGAGCCCCATAGATACCCCCAGAGCCCCCCCTAGAGCCCCATAGATGCCCCCAGAGCCCCATAGATGCCCCATAGATACCCCCAGAGCCCCCCCCAGAGCCCCATAGATACCCCCAGAGCCCCATAGATGCCCCCAGAGCCCCCCCCAGAGCCCCATAGATACCCCCAGAGCCCCCCCCGAGCCCCATAGATACCCCCCGAGCCCCCCCTGAGCCCCACAGATACCCCCCAAGCCCCATAGATGCCCCCAGAGCCCCCCCCAGAGCCCCATAGATACCCCCAGAGCCCCATAGATACCCCCAGAGCCCCCCCCCGAGCCCCACAGATACCCCCAGAGCCCCATAGATACCCCCAGAGCCCCCCCCAGAGCCCCATAGATACCCCCAGAGCCCCATAGATACCCCCAGAGCCCCCCCAGAGCCCCATAGATACCCCCAGAGCCCCCCCCCGAGCCCCATAGATACCCCCAGAGCCCCATAGATACCCCCAGAGCCCCCCCAGAGCCCCATAGATACCCCCAGAGCCCCCCCCCGAGCCCCATAGATACCCCCAGAGCCCCCCCCGAGCCCCATAGATACCCCCAGAGCCCCCCCCGAGCCCCATAGATACCCCCATAGATACCCCCAGAGCCCCCCCCGAGCCCCACAGATACCCCCAGAGCCCCCCCCAGAGCCCCCCCTTAGCCCCATAGATACCCCCCGAGCCCCACAGATACCCCCAGAGCCCCATAGGTGCCCCCAGAGCCCCCCCCGAGCCCCACAGATACCCCCAGAGCCCCATAGGTGCCCCCAGAGCCCTCCCCGAGCCCCATAGGTGCCCCCTCCCTGCCCCACAGCCCCCCCATACCTGATCCACCGAGTGCAGGGTCCCACAGATGCTGCAGAGAGAAAGGGGGGGGTCGGGGGGGGGGCCCCACATGTGGGGCTCTATAGGGGGCACTGGGCTGGGGGCCTATGGGGGCCATAGGGGGGTATGGGGGGCTATGGGGTGTCCATAGGGGTGCATGGGGTCCCTATGGGGTCCCTATGGGTCTCTATGGTCCCTATGGGGTCCCTGTGGGTCTCTATGGGTCCCTATGGGTCCCTATGGGTCCCTATGGGTCCCTATGGGTCTCTATGGGTCGCTATGGGTCGCTATGGGTCGCGCTCACCTGAGGTCGTTCTTCAGCTCCACCACCACGTCCTTGCCCACCAGGGACTTGAAGAAGGAGTAGAAGAGCTGCGGGGGGGGGACGGGGGGGACCGGGAGGTCACCGCGGGGTCACCGCCGGGTCACCGCGGGGTCACCGCCCCCCCCCGTGCCCCCCCCCCCCCCGGTCCCGCTCTCACCATCGCGGCCGCTGCGGAGCCGCCGCCCCCCCCCCTCAGCCCCGCGCGCGAGCGCCCGCCAGCAGCGCGCGCCGGGCCGGCCACGCCCCCTTCCGCCGCCGAGGCCACGCCCACTTCCCGCTGCGGCCGCGCCTCCTGTTCCCCGCCAACGTGGCCGCGCCCCCTTCCGCCGAGGCCACGCCCCCCCGGACGCGGGGGCAGCGCGGGAAGTGACTCACCCGCCCCCCCCCCCCTCCTCCAGAGACGGGGGCAAAGGTCAAGGGGAGGGGCCGAGGGGGGGGAACCCGCGCGTGTGTCGCGTGTCACGTGTGTGCCCCGCGTTCCGTGTCACACGTGTCACACATGTGCACGTGTAATACGTGTACACATGTAGCACATGTCATAGTCATACATGTCACGCATGTACACGTGTCATACATGTCCTACGTGTACCCATGTCACACATCATATATGGCATGCATGTAAACCTGTCATATGTGTACACGTGTCACACACATGTATGTGATGCATCTAAACACGTAAACATGTCATACATGTGCACGTCACGCATGTCATATATGTCATTCATGCCATACATGTACACGTGTTACACACATCACACATGTCATACATGTCATTGTATCATACATGTACACACGTCCCCCATGTCATACATGTCATTGTATCATACATGTCCCCATGTCATACATGTCATTGTATCATACATGCACACATGTCATACATGTCATTGTATCATACATGCACACATGTCATACATGTCATTGTATCATACATGCACACATGTCATACATGTCATTGTATCATACATGCACACATGTCATACATGTCATTGTATCATACATGCACACATGTCATACATGTCATTGTATCATACATGCACACATGTCATACATGTCATTGTATCATACATGCACACATGTCATACATGTCATTGTATCATACATGCACACATGTCATACATGTCATTGTATCATACATGCACACATGTCATACATGTCATTGTATCATACATGCACACATGTCATACATGTCATTGTATCATACATGCACACATGTCATACATGTCATTGTATCATACATGCACACATGTCATACATGTCATTGTATCATACATGCACACATGTCATACATGTCATTGTATCATACATGCACACACGTCATACATGTCATTGTATCATACATGCACACATGTCATACATGTCATTGTATCATACATGTATCACACATGTCCCCCATGTCCACGTGCCCCCCACGAGGTCCCCATGGCCCATGTGCGATGCCCACGTGCACCGCGTGCCCCACGCCCCACATCCGGGTCCCGCTCCCGGCCCCTCCCATCCCGCACGGCCCACGCTGGGCAGGACCCGGGTGGGGACGGACCGGGCCGACCGGCCCCGGGGGACAGCGGGGTGGCCCCGTCACCCATCGCTGTCACCCATCATCATCATCACCATCATCACCATCATCATCATCACCATCACCCATCATCATCGTCACCATCATCGCCGTCACCCGCCCCGGCCCCAGCTCTCCCCATGGGCATTTAAGGGCAGCCCCACGGTGCCGCAGCACCCACAGGACTTCAGGTGAGCAGGGACATGGGGCAGGGGGATAGGGGGTATGGATATGGGGTATGGGATATGGGATATGGGGTATGGGGTATGGGGTATGGGGTATGGGGTATGGGGTAGGTATGGGATATGGGGTATGGGGTATGGGATATGGGATATGGGATATGGGGTATGGGATATGGGGTATGGGATATGGGGTATGGGATATGGGGTATGGGGTAGGGGGTATGGGATATGGGATATGGGATATGGGATATGGGGTATGGGATATGGGATATGGGATATGGGATATGGGGTATGGGGTATGGGGTATGGGATATGGGGTATGGGGTATGGGGTATGGGATATGGGGTATGGGGTATGGGGTATGGGGTATGGGATATGGGGTATGGGGTATGGGATATGGGATATGGGATATGGGATATGGGATATGGGATATGGGGTATGGGATATGGGATATGGGGTATGGGGTATGGGATATGGGATATGGGATATGGGATATGGGGTATGGGGTATGGGGTATGGGGTATGGGATATGGGGTATGGGATATGGGATATGGGGTATGGGGTATGGGATATGGGGTATGGGATATGGGGTATGGGGTATGGGGTATGGGATATGGGGTATGGGATATGGGGTATGGGATATGGGATATGGGGTATGGGGTATGGGATATGGGATATGGGGTATGGGATATGGGGTATGGGATATGGGGTATGGGATATGGGGTACGGGGTATGGGATATGGGATATGGGGTATGGGATATGGGGTATGGGATATGGGGTATGGGGTATGGGATATGGGATATGGGGTATGGGATATGGGATATGGGATATGGGATGTGGGATGCGGCTCTGGTCCCAAGCCTCCTCTCCGGAGCAGGATGTGTTCCGGTGCTCAGTGCCTGCTGAATCTCCTGCGCTGGATCTGGGGCATCGTGCGGCGCCTCTGGGGGGGGCACGGAGGTGAGTGGTACCCGAGGGGGGGATGGAGCCCATGGGGGGGGATGGAGCCCATGGGGGGATGGAGCCCATGGGGGGGATGGAGCCCATGGGGGGGATGGAGCCCATGGGGGGATATGGAGCCCATGGGGGGGGTGGCACCCATAGGGGGGACACCATGGAGGGGGGGGCAAGGTCACCTCTGACCCTTCTCCCTTTCTCCCCCCCCCCCCGCAGTGACCCCCCCGCCTCCCCCCGCGGCTGAAAGGAGGACGCTGGTGCCGGACAAAGAGGACTGAGCCCCCCCAGAGCTGAACCCCCCCATAGAGAGCCCTGAACCCCCCCATGGGGACCATGAACCCCCCCCATGGGGACCCTGAACCCCCCATAGAGAGCCCTGAACCCCCCATGGGGACCATGAACCCCCCCATAGAGAGCCCTGAACCCCCCCATAGAGAGCCCTGAACCCCCCCATGGGACCCCCCCATGGGGACCCTGAACCCCCCTATGGAGACCCTGAACCCCACTGGGACCACTCCAGGCAATAAATGCCCTTGAAGCCACGTCCATGTCTGTCCATGTGGGAAACGGGGATCCTCATCCCCATCCTGATTCCCATCCCCATCTCATCCCCATCCCCATCCCATCCCCATCCCATCCCCATCCCCATCCCCATCCCCATCCCATCCCCATCCCCATCCCCATCCCATCCCCATCCCATCCCCATCCCATCCCCATCCCATCCCCATCCCCATCCCATCCCATCCCCATCCCATCCCCATCCCCATCCCATCCCCATCCCATCCCCATCCCATCCTCATCCCCATCCCATCCCCATCCCCATTCCCATCCCCATCCCATCCCTACCCCCCGGTGCCCATCCTCCCCCCACAGCAATGGGGGGGCAATGGGTCGAGACCCCCTCCGCCCATTCCCAGCGCCGGGAAGTGCCAATGGGCGCTGATGGCCCCGAGGAGCCGCACCCCGTGACTCATTCCCGGCCTGATCCCGCCGCGGCCCCATCCCTATGGATCCACCCCATGGGCCATGGACCGCAGGAGGAGCCTTGGGGCAAACCCCCCCCCCCCGGCTCCAATCCGCTCCCCCCCCCCCTTCGCATCCCGATGGATGCTCCAGGGAAGCCCTGGAGGAACCCCCCCCCCCCTCCCAACCCTCCCCTTTGATGGGAATAAATGGGTGGATTTGGGATCCAACCCATGGAAAACGGGAGCCGGGAGCCGGGAAGCGGCAGCAGCCGCGGCTCCCACCAGGGGGCGCCCGCTCCCCATGGACCCGGCGTTCCCTGTGGATGCCAAACCCCAGCGGGAGCGGGAAGGGCCCAGCCCCAGGGCCTCGAATTCCCTAGGGAATGGCGCTGTTATCCCGGTCCTCGCTGGAGCCCACAGCAAAGGCTCCAGGAGGCCCCAAGGCAGGGCCCGAATTCCCATTTTAGCCCTGTTCCCGCGCTCCCGGAGCCGGGAAAAGTTGGATTTCAGATACCAATGGGAATAATTGGATATTAGGATTAATAGCCCATTAATACGGTTATCCCTTAGGAGGGGATAAGGGATAAAATGGAATCAACGGGAGAAATGGGATAAACCGGGAGGGGATAAACCGGGATCCATAGGATAAGGCTTTCACTTCCGAACGTTGCTCCCAGTGCCCTCCCCAAGGGCCGGGATCTGCTCCAGGATAAAGGAAGTAAATGGGAAGAACTGGGATGCTTCATCCTTGGAAACCCTCACAGCATTCCCGGTTATCCCTCCATCCCCATCTGCATCCTCGGCTCCGTTTCCCCCCCACGGGGGCAAATAGACCCCTATTGAGTGGATAAATCCCGACTGATCCATATGGATTTGAGCTGGGGGGGGGGGGGGGGAGGTTGATCCTTGGGGCTGGGGTGGGGGGAGGAAGGGGTTAAGGCCGCATTCCCTTGGGAAAAGCCATTGGGAAGCGGCTGGCTTTGGAACAATGGGAGCGATAGCCCCGCTGATGGCTCTACCCCCTGCGGGGTGCAGGGGATACCCCCCCCCCCCCCCCCATCCCAACCCGCAGCTCCATTGACGCCGCCATTCCCGGCGCTGGGAATGGGACCCGGGATCCGTGGGGGCTGCGCTTCCCGGGATGCTTTGGTTGGAGCATCCCAGGCTTTATTCCCTGCTGCATCCCGAGGCCGGGAATGGGCTCCGGGCTGCGGATGCTCCACCCTGGGACAGCCCCGGGGCTTTGCCAGCTGAAAGGGGGAATTCGGGATGGATGGCTGGGCCATCAGGAGCCGCTGATGGGGGGGGGGGGAGGGGGGGGGAGGTTGATTCCCTCTGGGAAAGGAGGAGTTTTCCATGGAACGGGGCAATTGGAGCTCCTATTCCCGGGTTTGGAGCCGTTTGCTCCAGGCTTTGATCCTTTTCCATGCTGGTCCCTTCTCCCTGCTTCCCTGGGGGGTTGGTCCCAGGGATGGGGTGGCTGGACCTGGATCCGCAGGGATGCGCATCTCCAGGTCCCAATTCCCCAGGGATGAGCATCTCCAGGTCCCAATTCCCCAGGGATGCGCATCTCCGGTCCCAATTCCACAGGGATGCGCATCTCCGGTCCCAATTCCACAGGGATGCGCATCTCCGGTCCCAATTCCCCAGGGATGAGCATCTCCGGTCCCAATTCCCAGGGATGCGCATCTCCAGTCCCAATCCCCAGGGACAAACGTCTGATTAAAAGGGGAGTAAAAGCGGGATAAGGAAGGGAAAAACGGGATAAGAAAGGGAAAAACGGGATAAGAAAGGGAAAAAACGCGATAAGGAAGGGAAAAACGGGATAAGGAAGGAAAAAACGCGATAAGAAAGGGGAAAATGGGATAAGAAAGGGAAAAGATGGGAAAAGAAAGGGAAAAATGGGATAAGAAGGGGAAAAGACGGGAAAAGAAAGGGAAAAGATGGGATAAGAAAGGGAAAAGACGGGATAAGAAAGGGAAAGATGGGATAAGGAAAGGAAAAGACAGGATAATAGAGGGAAAAACGGGAAAAGAAAGGGAAAAGATGGGATAAGAAAGGGAAAAGAGGGGATAAGAAAGGGAAAAGATGGGATAAGGAAAGGAAAAGATGGGATAAGAAAGGGAAAAGACGGGATAAGAAAGGGAAAAGTGGGATAAAGAAAGGAAAAGATGGGATAAGAAAGGCAAAAAACGGGAAAAGAAAGGGAAAAACGGGATAAGAAAGGGAGAAGATGGGAAAAGAAAGGGGAAAATGGGATAAGAAGGGGAAAAGACTGGAAAAGAAAGGGAAAAGGTGGGATAAGAAGGGGAAAAGACGGGATAAGAAAGGGAAAAACGGGATAAGGAAAGGAAAAGACGGGACAATAAAGGGAAAAATGGGATAAGAAAGGGAAAAGATGGGAAAAGAAAGGGAAAAGATGGGATAAGAAAGGGAAAAGGTGGGAAAAGAAAGGGAAAAGGTGGGATAAGAAGGGGAAAAGACGGGATAAGAAAGGGAAAAACGGGATAAGGAAAGGAAAAGACGGGATAATAAAGGGAAAAATGGGATAAGAAAGGGAAAAACGGGAAAAGAAAGGGAAAAGACAGGACAAGAAAGGGAAAAGACGGGATAAGAAAGGGAAAAACGGGATAAGGAAAGGAAAAGATGGGATAATAAAGGGAAAAATGGGATAAGAAAGGGAAAAGATGGGATAAGAAAGGGAAAAGATGGGATAAGGAAAGGAAAAGATGGGATAAGAAAGGCAAAAAACGGGAAAATTAAGGGAAAAGACGGGATAAGGAAGGGAAAAATGGGAAAAGAAAGGGGAAAACGGGATAAGAAAGGGAAAAGATGGGAAAAGAAAGGGAAAAGACGGGATAAGAAAGGGAAAAACGGGATAAGGAAAGGAAAAGACGGGATAATAAAGGGAAAAATGGGATAAGAAAGGGAAAAACGGGAAAAGAAAGGGAAAAGACGCGATAAGAAAGGGAAAAATGGGATAAGAAAGGGAAAAGACGGGATAAGAAAGGGAAAAGATGGGATAAGAAAAGGAAAAGATGGGATAAGAAAGGGAAAGATGGGATAAGAAAGGCAAAAAACGGGATAAGAAGGGGAAAAAACGGGATAAAAAGGAGGGAAAGAGGGAAAATGGGGGGGGGGGGAAGGGGACTCTCGGGAAGGCGTTTTCCGCCCCAAAGCCGGCGGGGGGTGGGAGGCTCCCACCGGGTCCCTCCCCCGTCCCGGCCATGGCCGCCCCGGAGCGGGCCCAGGTACGGAGCGTCCGGAGCCGCGTTCGGTCCGCGCCTTCCCCCGCGCCCGTCCCGTCCCGTCCGCGCCCGTTCCCGTTCGCTTCCCGCCGGGAGCGGCGCTTTCCCACGGGGATCCTTCGGGATCCGGGGGAGCTCGCGCCTTCGGGTCGGGTCCACGGGGATGGGGGCGAGCCCGGGGGGAGCCCCCCTTTACCTTCGGTCCTTTGGGGTTTGGTTCGAGGCGGTTCCGTTGGGGGGGTTTTGGGGTTAATTCGTCATTTTTTGGAAATTTAGGGGGTCGGTGGGGTTTTATTAATTTTAATTTTTTAGATTTTGGGGGTTTTTGGGGTTTTTTTTTCGTTTTTTTCCAGTTTCGGGGGTGTTTTTTGTGTCGCTCTTTGGGACATTTCCGACTCCTCTGAATCCCCTTTTATAATGCTTGAAACCCCCGATTTTGGGCGAATTTCTCCGCGGGTTCGGTTTTTTTCTCGTTTTCTCTTTAAAACCCCATTTTTGGGGGGGTTTTGTTTTTGGGGGGGGGTGGGGGGGGTTTCAGCCTTTCTCGCCCCTTTCCCGTCGCTCGCTCCCGGTTCCATTGCGGAGCTCCCCCCCCCATTCCCGTTCCCCTCTCCCCCCCCCCCTCAGGTGCCGGAGGCGCTGCAGGAGGTGACGATTCCCCCCCCCATCCCCAGCGCGGAGCGGTCGGATCCTTCCTGCGCCCCGCCCCCCCCAGGTAGGACCCCCCCGAAAGGGCTGAAATTGACCCAAAAAGTGCTGAAATTGACCCGAAAGCCGTTGAAATTGACCCAAAAGGGGTTGAAATTGACCCAAAAAGCGCTGAAATTGACCCAAAAGGGGTTGAAATTGACCCAAAAGGGGTTGAAATTGACCCGAAAGCCGTTGAAATTGACCCACGAGGGGTTGAAATTGACCCAAAAGGGGTTGAAATTGACCCATGAGGGGTTGAAATTGACCCAAAAGGGGTTGAAATTGACCCAAAAGGGGTTGAAATTGACCCAAAAGGGGTTGAAATTGACCCATGAGGGGTTGAAATTGACCCAAAAGGGGTTGAAATTGACCCATGAGGGGTTGAAATTGACCCAAAAGTGGCTGAAATTGACCCATGAGGGGTTGAAATTGACCCAAAAGCGGTTGAAATTGACCCAAAAGGGGTTGAAATTGACCCAAAAAGCGCTGAAATTGACCCAAAAGGGGTTGAAATTGACCCAAAAGGGGTTGAAATTGACCCAAAAGGGGTTGAAATTGACCAACGAGGGGTTGAAATTGACCCAAAAGTGGCTGAAATTGACCCATGAGGGGTTGAAATTGACCCAAAAGCGGTTGAAATTGACCCAAAAGGGGTTGAAATTGACCCAAAAAGCGCTGAAATTGACCCAAAAGGGGTTGAAATTGACCCAAAAGGGGTTGAAATTGACCCACGAGGGGTTGAAATTGACCCAAAAACAGTTGAAATTGACCCATGAGGGGTTGAAATTGACCCAAAAGGGGTTGAAATTGACCCAAAAGGGGTTGAAATTGACCCAAAAGTGGCTGAAATTGCCCCCAAAAGGGCTGAAATTGCCCCAAAAAGGGTTGAAATTGACCCAAAAGGGGTTGAAATTGACCCAAAAGTGGCTGAAATTGACCCAAAAGGGGTTGAAATTGCCCCAAAACCGGATGAAATTGCCAAAAAAAGGGTTGAAATTGCCCCAAAAAGGGCTGAAATTGACCCGAAAGCAGTTGAAATTGACTCAAAAGCTGTTGAAATTGACCCAAAAAGGTTAAATTGCCCCAGAAAGGGTTGAAATTGCCCAAAAATGGGTTAAAATTGCCAAAAAAAAGGGTTGAAATTGCCCCAAAAAGGGATGAAATTGCCCCAAAAACGGGTTAAAATTGCCCCAAAAAGGGCTGAAATTGTCCAAAAAAGGGTCAAAATTGCCCCCAAAAGGTTAAAATTGCCCCAAAAAGGGCTGAAATTTTCCCAAAAAGGGTCAAAATTGCCCCCAAAAGGTTAAAATTGTCCCAAAAAGGGCTGAAATTGCCCCAAAAAGGGTTGAAATTGCCCCAAAATGGTTAAAATTGCCCCAAAAAGGGCTGAAATTGCCCAAAAATGGGTCAAAATTGCCAAAAAAAAGGGTTGAAATTGCCCCAAAAAGGGTTAAAATTGCCCCAAAAAGGGCTGAAATTGCCCAGAAAGGGTTAAAATTGCCCCCAGAAGAGCACAAACGGCCCCAAAGGCGTTAACAGAGGCGATCTCCGGTGGGACGGGGGGGGTCCGGGAGGGATGGGGGGGGTCCATCAGGAGCGGCCCCACAGCGCCCCCTCCTGACGGCTCCTGCCCCCTGCAACGGGCTCCTGCGGGGCACGGGTTCGGCTCCCGGTCCCTTCCCGCCGGGAAGCGGGGAGCGGTGGGACCCGGGTGGGAAGCGGGCACCGGAGCGTTGGTCCGGGTGCTGCTGCGGTGATGCCCATCGCTGCCTCCGCTATTCCAGGGGTTATCCCTGCGGTTTTCCAACCCTCCCTCAGTGTTCCCACATGGACAATCCCCGCCTTGCCCCCTCTTTTGGTCCCAGGGCGGATCCCTCTCCTTATTCCTGAAGAAGCCTTCTCCATCACTTTGTACACCCCCCCCCCCCAAGGGAATTCCCTCCTTGGGAGACCTGGATTCTCCTCTCCTTCCCAATGAGGGCTGAGGGTCAATGCATCCCAATGGGCACTGCCCCCCCATTGCCATCACCCCCCCCCCCCCCAGGCTTCCCAGCGCTGCTGGAGCGAGGGGAGGACGTTTGGATCCCGCACATCCCGAGCTCCGAGGAGGAGGAGGAAGGGGCCAAACCCCTCCTGATGCTGTGGTCCAGAAGCAGGAAGCAGTGGAGGAGCTGCTGGGATGCGGGGAGCTCCTCTGGATCCGTCACATACTCAGGTAAAGGAATTGGGGGGGGGGCTTCAATCCATCCCTTCCCAAGCAGATTCCCTTTATCCTTTGACTGCTTCAATCCATCCCTTCCCAAGCAGATTCCCTTTATCCTTTGGCTGCTTCAATCCATCCCTTCCCAAGCAGATTCCCTTTATCCTTTGGGCACTTCCCATCCCTTCCCAAGCAGATTCCCTTTATCCTTTGGGCGCTTCCCATCCCTTCCCAAGCAGATTCCCTTTATCCTTTGACTGCTTCAATCCATCCCTTCCCAAGCAGATTCCCTTTATCCTTCGGGCGCTTCCCATCCCTTCCCAAGCAGATTCCCTTTATCCTTTGGGCGCTTCCCATCCCTTCCCAAGCAGATTCCCTTTATCCTTTGACTGCTTCAATCCATCCCTTCCCAAGCAGATTCCCTTTATCCTTCGGGCGCTTCCCATCCCTTCCCAAGCAGATTCCATTTACCCTTTGGCTGCTTCAATCCATCCCTTCCCAAGCAGATTCCCTTTATCCCTTGGGCACTTCCCATCCCTTCCCAAGCAGATTCCCTTTATCCTTTGGGCGCTTCCCATCCCTTCCCAAGCAGATTCCCTTTATCCTTTGGCTGCTTCAATCCATCCCTTCCCAAGCAGATTCCCTTTATCCTTTGGGCACTTCCCATCCCTTCCCAAGCAGATTCCCTTTATCCTTTGGCTGCTTCCCATCCCTTCCCAAGCAGATTCCCTTTATCCTTTGGCTGCTTCCCATCCCTTCCCAAGCAGATTCCCTTTATCCTTTGGCTGCTTCAATTCATCCCTTCCCAAGCAGATTCCCTTTATCCTTTGGCTGCTTCCCATCCCTTCCCAAGCAGATTCCCTTTATCCTTTGGCCGCTTCAATTCATCCCTTCCCAAGCAGATTCCCTTTATCCTTTGGGCACTTCCCATCCCTTCCCAAGCAGATTCCCTTTATCCTTTGGCTGCTTCAATCCATCCCTTCCCAAGCAGATTCCCTTTATCCTTTGGCGCTTCCCATCCCTTCCCAAGCAGATTCCCTTTATCCTTTGGGTGCTTCCCATCCCTTCCCAAGCAGATTCCCTTTATCCTTTGGGCGCTTCCCATCCCTTCCCAAGCAGATTCCCTTTATCCTTTGGGTGCTTCAATCCATCCCTTCCCAAGCAGATTCCCTTTATCCTTTGGGTGCTTCCCATCCCTTCCCAAGCAGATTCCCTTTATCCTTCGGGCGCTTCCCATCCCTTCCCAAGCAGATTCCCTTTATCCTTTGGGTGCTTCCCATCCCTTCCCAAGCAGATTCCCTTTATCCCTTGGGCACTTCCCATCCCTTCCCAAGCAGATTCCCTTTATCCTTTGGCGCTTCCCATCCCTTCCCAAGCAGATTCCCTTTATCCTTTGGGCGCTTCCCATCCCTTCCCAAGCAGATTCCCTTTATCCTTTGGCTGCTTCAATCCATCCCTTCCCAAGCAGATCCCCTTTATCCTTTGGCTGCTTCCCATCCCTTCCCAAGCAGATTCCCTTTATCCTTTGGGCGCTTCCCATCCCTTCCCAAGCAGATTCCCTTTATCCTTTGGGCGCTTCCCATCCCTTCCCAAGCAGATTCCCTTTATCCTTTGGCTGCTTCAATCCATCCCTTCCCAAGCAGATTCCCTTTATCCTTTGGGCGCTTCCCATCCCTTCCCAAGCAGATCCCCTTTATCCTTCGGCTGCTTCAATCCATCCCTTCCCAAGCAGATTCCCTTTATCCTTTGGCTGCTTCCCATCCCTTCCCAAGCAGATCCCCTTTATCCTTTGACTGCTTCAATCCATCCCTTCCCAAGCAGATTCCATTTACCCTTTGGCTGCTTCAATCCATCCCTTCCCAAGCAGATTCCCTTTATCCTTTGGGCGCTTCCCATCCCTTCCCAAGCAGATTCCCTTTATCCTTTGGGCGCTTCAATCCATCCCTTCCCAAGCAGATTCCCTTTATCCTTTGGCTGCTTCAATCCATCCCTTCCCAAGCAGATTCCCTTTATCCTTTGGCTGCTTCAATCCATCCCTTCCCAAGCAGATTCCCTTTATCCTTTGGGTGCTTCCCATCCCTTCCCAAGCAGATCCCCTTTATCCTTTGACTGCTTCAATCCATCCCTTCCCAAGCAGATTCCATTTACCCTTTGGCTGCTTCAATCCATCCCTTCCCAAGCAGATTCCCTTTATCCCTTGGGTGCTTCCCATCCCTTCCCAAGCAGATTCCCTTTATCCTTTGGGCGCTTCCCATCCCTTCCCAAGCAGATTCCCTTTATCCTTTGGCTGCTTCAATCCATCCCTTCCCAAGCAGATCCCCTTTATCCTTTGGCTGCTTCCCATCCCTTCCCAAGCAGATCCCCTTTATCCTTTGGCTGCTTCAATCAATCCCTTCCCAAGCAGATTCCCTTTATCCTTTGGGCGCTTCCCATCCCTTCCCAAGCAGATTCCCTTTATCCTTTGGGCGCTTCCCATCCCTTCCCAAGCAGATTCCCTTTATCCTTTGGGCGCTTCCCATCCCTTCCCAAGCAGATTCCCTTTATCCCTTGGGCGCTTCCCATCCCTTCCCAAGCAGATTCCCTTTATCCTTTGGCTGCTTCAATCCATCCCTTCCCAAGCAGATCCCCTTTATCCTTTGGGCTCTTCAATCCATCCCTTCCCAAGCAGATTCCCTTTATCCTTTGGGCGCTTCCCATCCCTTCCCAAGCAGATTCCCTTTATCCTTTGGGCGCTTCCCATCCCTTCCCAAGCAGATTCCCTTTATCCCTTGGCTGCTTCAATCCATCCCTTCCCAAGCAGATTCCCTTTATCCCTTGGGCGCTTCCCATCCCTTTCCCAAGCAGATTCCCTTTATCCTTTGGGCGCTTCCCATCCCTTCTCAAGCAGATTCCCTTTATCCTTTGGCGCTTCCCATCCCTTCCCAAGCAGATCCCCTTTATCCTTCGGGTGCTTCCCATCCCTTCCCAAGCAGATTCCCTTTATCCCTTAGGCGCTTCCCATCCCTTCCCAAGCAGATTCCCTTTATCCTTTGGGTGCTTCCCATCCCTTCCCAAGCAGATTCCCTTTACCCTTTGGGCGCTTCCCATCCCTTCTCAAGCAGATTCCCTTTATCCTTTGGCGCTTCCCATCCCTTCCCAAGCAGATCCCCTTTATCCTTTGGGTGCTTCCCATCCCTTCCCAAGCAGATTCCCTTTATCCTTTGGCTGCTTCAATCCATCCCTTCCCAAGCAGATTCCCTTTATCCCTTGGGCGCTTCCCATCCCTTCCCAAGCAGATCCCCTTTATCCTTTGGCTGCTTCAATCCATCCCTTCCCAAGCAGATTCCCTTTATCCTTTGGGCGCTTCCCATCCCTTCCCAAGCAGATTCCGTTTATCCTTTGGCTGCTTCCCATCCCTTCCCAAGCAGATTCCCTTTATCCTTTGGGCGCTTCCCATCCCTTCCCAAGCAGATTCCCTTTACCCTTTGGGCGCTTCCCATCCCTTCCCAAGCAGATTCCCTTTATCCTTTGGGCGCTTCCCATCCCTTCCCAAGCAGATCCCCTTTATCCTTTGGGCGCTTCCCATCCCTTCCCAAGCAGATTCCCTTTATCCCTTGGGCGCTTCCCATCCCTTTCCCAAGCAGATCCCCTTCACGCTCCGCCGTATCCCAGCAGATAACGCTCGGACCAGCGACACCGACGACAGCTCCTACGGCGACGGCCGCGGGATGGGGAAGCGACCCAAAGGCTCCATCCCCGCGGGCAGCACCACCGGGAGGAAGCCGCATCCCAACCTCCCTACGGAGCAGCACCGGTGCGGGAAGTGCGGGAAAAGCTTCTCCCGCGCCTCGTCCCTGCTCCGGCACCACCGCGTCCACGCCGGGGAGAAGCCCTTGGCGTGCTCCGTCTGCCGGCGGAGCTTC
>CM077905.1:77500-80000 GCA_039720435.1 Amazona ochrocephala
AGCCCTGCCTTGAAGCCCAACGCCGAGAGAATTCCCACGGGAATGGCGCCCACAAGCCTTCCCATGGGACACGGGGCGGGAGGAGGGGCACGTACCTATCCACAGCGCTTCGGGCATCCTGGAACAGAGACAGAGAGGGCCTCGTCCTCCCACCGCAATCCAGTGGGAAAGCTCCATCCAAGGCCACTCCAAGGGGGCGCATCCCACCTGCAGGAACGCGCTCCCGGCGCCCCGAAGCCGCTTCTCCATGGCACAGATGAGGACGTCGAGGAGCGAGATCTCCCCTTGGATCGCGTTCTCCTCCTGCTCCCGCCTGCCCACGGCCTCCGCGTCCAGGTCCCTCAGCTGGAGCAGCAGCGTCCGCTCCCGATCCCGCAGGAAGCGGCGCAGGCGCCGGAATTCCGACGCCACCCGCCTGCCTCTGCAGCTCCGTCCGCGCCTGCGGGACGTGGGATGAGCGGGGGAGCGCATTGGGAGAAGGCCGCAGCTCCTCGGGAAAGTGAAGGACATCCAGGTACCAGGTAATCCCGGCATCGCCGCTCGCCGCGCGCCTTCCCGCTCCCAAAGCGCTTCCCGGTGGGTCCTGAGCATCTCCAGGTCCTTCCGCGTTTGCTCCTGGAAGAAAAGAGCGGTCGGGAGGGGATCCAGCGGGATTGGGAAGCAAACGGCACGAGGACGGAGAAGACGCAAGAGGAACCGGTTTTATCCTCCTGTGGGATGAACTGGGAAGAGACTCATGGAATGGGTTGGGAAGGGGCCTTCAAATCCACCCAACGCCTATGAGGGACCCGGATGCCTGCTGGGGTTTAGGCTTGGAATGACCATTTCCCTGGGTTTAGCCCCAAACCTGGGGTTATTCCTGCCTGGATCCCCCCCGGTTATTCCCACAGGGATAAAGCCCAACTCTAGGGAACATCCGAGCCCCGGATCCCAAGGGGCACCCGGAAAGCCCTTAGGATGGTCGGAAAGGATGAACCTGGCTCACGGAGCTGCCTCTGTCCTGGATGGGTTCCTCTGTGCCAGGCCCATCACGTCCGGAGCCGGATGCCGCCGCATCCCATGGGATCCTGTGCCACGAGCAGAGCTGCTCCTTGTCCCGGCCTCCATCCAGACCCAGGAGCTTCAGCTTCTCCAGCAGGTGCTCCAGGTGCTGCTTGGGCTGGAAGCCGCCTTTCCTGAAGCGATTCCCGTGGGCATCTCCAACGGAGCAGCACAGGCGGGATCGGGATGGGCCACCCCCATCCCGGCTCAGGGCACCGGGAGCCTCCTCCCTTGCTCCCGATGGAGCAGAGGCCATGGATCCAGCACCTCTTGTTCCCTTTGCTGCCCGCAAGACATGGAGAGCTCTCAGCATGGAGCATCGGGAAGCCTCCGATCTCCTTTGGATGACAGTTTGGGAAGGGAGGCGTTGTCCTTCGGTAATGCCTGGATTTGGGCACCCATCTCCATCCATAGGAACCAACAGGAGGGTGGGAACGGTCCTTTCATCCCCAAACTCAGCCTCCAACACATCCCCCCCATGGCGGCTTCCCATGGAGCAAATCCAAGGCCGAGCGCTCCCAGCGCCCACAATCCATGGATTCAGGGTCTTCCCGACCCTGGGATCATCCCAAAGGAGCCACTTACCGCTCCCGGGTTGATTCCGATGGATCCTGGGGTCCTTCAGCCCATGGGGCTCCTCTCCGGCTGCGGCCAGGGCCGCCCGGAGCCGATCACGAGGGATCCGGGGATAAGATCATCCCTATTTCAGGAAACAGGCCAGGAATGCGCTGCCGGGCCATGGCTCATTCCCACCCCGCAGGGGGCCCCGCTCCGATTGTCCATCCCTTCTCCTCCCACTTGGATCTTCTCCACCCAACCCCATGGGGCCACCACAGCGGGCAATGAGGGAGCCCTGGGGGGCTTTGGGGGGGGAAGATCCCCCCTGGAATGATCCATATGGAATGATCCAAGGACAGTCCTCACCCTGGAACCGGGCACATAAAGGAAGCAAATGCTCTGGAGAGGCTCAAGTGGTTTATTGTCCATTGGGAAGCGCCCGATGGGTGTCCGATGGTGGGGGGGGGGGGACATGGCTGGGGGCTCTTGGAGCACGGAGGGATGGAAGAGGGATAACAGGGATATCGAAGGGGTATCGAAGATATCGAAGGGATATCAGGGATATCGAAGGGATATCGAAGATATCGAAGGGATATCAGGGATATCGAAGGGACATCAGGGATATCAGGGATATCGAAGGGGTATCGGGGATATCGAAGGGATATCGAAGATATCGAAGGGATATCAGGGATATCGAAGGGGTATCAGGGATATCGAAGGGATATCGAAGATATCGAAGGGATATCAGGGATATCAAAGGGATATCAGGGATATCGAAGGGATATCAGGGATATCGAAGGGATATCAGGGATATCAAAGGGATATCGAAGGGATATCAGGGACATCGAAGGGATATCAGGGATATCAAAGGGATATCGAAGGGATATCAGGGACATCGAAG
>CM077905.1:82500-150000 GCA_039720435.1 Amazona ochrocephala
ATAGGGGTTTGGTGTCCTCTATAGGGGTTTGGCGTCCTCTATAGGGGGTTTTAGTGTCCTCTATAGGGTTTTGGTGTCCTCTATAGGGGTTTTGGTGTCCTCTATAGGGGTTTGGTGTCCTCTATAGGGTTTTGGTGTCCTCTATAGGGTTTTGGTGTCCTCTATAGGGGGTTTGGTGTCCTCTATAGGGTTTTGGTGTCCTCTATAGGGTTTTGGTGTCCTCTATAGGGTTTTGGTGCCCTCTTGGCCACCCAGGGGGGGTTTCGCCCCTCAGGGCCCCCGTGGCCCCTTCCAGAGCCCCATCACTCACCCATCGCATCCCTCTCCCCTCTTCCAGCACTCACCCATTGTCTCCTCTTCCTTCCCTAAGGACACACACAGAGCACTCACGGTGCTGCTGGGGGATCCTGGAGCCGGGGGGGGGGATCCTGGAGCCGGGGGGGGGGGATCCTGGAGCCGGGGGGGGGGGGTCACTCACTGTGCTCCTGGAGGCACTTTCCTTCAGAGGAGAAGCCAAAGCCCCGTTACCATGGCGCCATTCCCGGCCCCGCTTCCCCCTTTTCCTGGGTGATCCCGTGATGGCCATGGATGCAGAGCAGCCCCAAAGCCACATTCCCACCATTCCAACCCCCCCCCGGATGCTCATTGGCTGCTCCCAGGGTCACTCACGTGCTCTGGCTTTGTATTCCTCTGGGAAGAGAAGCAAAGGGAATGGTCAGTGCGCGTTCCCAGCATTCCCAAAGCAATCCCAGATCCCTGTGCCCAGGGATTAGCAGCGCTTGGATAACGAGATAAGATACGGAGAAGGGAAGGCCCCAGGGAGACCCTGGAGCAGCTTCCAGTGCCCAAAGGGGGGACCTGGGAAGGGGCTTCTCCAATGGCCCATAGGGATGGGATGAGGATAACGGCTGCCAAAAGGAAGAGGGAATGGGATAACGGGAGGGAATTCCTCCCTCTGAGGGTGGTGGGACACTGGAAGGTGTTGAATGGAGAAGGTTTGGATGCTCCATCCCTTCGGGCTTGGAGCAACCTGCTCCAATCGGTCCCTGCCCGTGGCATTGGGTTGGAACGGGATGAGCTCCAGGTCCCTTCCCATCCATTCCATGGATCTCCCTCCCATCCGAGGCACTCACCGAGCTCTGCTGCGAGTTCCTCTGGAGAGGCAAGAGGAAAGGAAGGATTCCCATGAGAATTCCCGGCGCCGGGATCACGCACACAAAGGTCTCAGACTGTGCCACTCACCAATCCTCCTCTCGCGGGTCTCTAGGGAAAGAGAAGCCAAAATCAACCCAGGTTATTCCCAGCTGGAGTTTTCCCAAATCCAGATCCCAAAGCACGGGGTTGGAAGCAGGAAAACACTCACCAATCCCTGCGGATAGGTCACCTGAGAGAGAACAGATTCCCCATGGATCCATCACCATCCTTATGGCAATGGAAGCGCAAGGGAGGAGGGGGACACGTACCAATCCGGGCATCCCGTTGTCCTAAAAGAGGGAAAACAGATGGAAAAGTGGGGGGGGGATGAGTTATTCCCTAGTTTTGGGGTGTCCATCCCGAGATAAGCTGATGTTTTGCTTTCCCATGTAGAGCACTGACATTCCCATTTAGCCCTGGATGGCATTCCCTCATCTCCAAGCAAAGACCCAACTGGCTCCCGCCGATCCCAGCCTATATCCCAAAGGATCCACCCTGGTTGGGATAGGGAAGGGACTCACCCAGCTCCGCTGTGAGGTCCTCTGGGAAGAGCAAAAGGAAAAGTCGATTCAGTTATGGTTCTTTCCCCCTTATAGATCCATCAACCAGAAGTTGATGGAGTTCGGGTTGCATCCCACTGGATTGAGCAGCACTGATCCCCATGTATCCAAACCGTCATTCCAAAGGGATTTGGGATGCTCGGGGAGAAGCAAACACGGAGCAGCCACGGCCACGGAGCCTAAGGCTCCTTTTATCCCACGTTAGAAGGGAAGAGCTCCATTTCCCTATGGAAGAGCAGCACTCACCGATGCGCGCGCTCCGCTCCGCTGGGAATGGGAAAAACCGGGCAGAGAGGCAAAGCTTCAGGTTCTTTGCAGCACCAACATTCCAAGTGGGAAAAGGGCAGGGAAAGGGGAAGGGAAAGGAGGAAAGACCGGGAAGGACTTACCAAGCGCTTCCGTGATTTCCCCTGGAAGGAAGGGAATAAAGGGCACAATCAGGATTTCTTGGCTCATCAAACGATCCCGGTATTTCAACAACCAGGTGGGAATTTGGTATTTGGGGGGGTGGGGGGGGGAGAGGGGGGTGGGAAGTTCTTCCTGGGATTGGGATAACGCAGCCGGAATCCGCCCGCTGCAAACCCATCCCGAGCGCCCAAAGCCACCGCAAAGGAGAACAAAACCCACCTATTCGTTGATCCCGTTCCTCTAAAAACAAGGGAGAAAACCGGGATTAGGATAATAAGGGAGAGAAACCATGGATTTCCATTGGGATTCTGCTATTCCCTTCTCCTTCCCTACGGAAGACCCAAACTTCCTCCGTATCCACAGTTAAATGGTGGCGAAAAGCAAAAAGCTGCTTCTGAGGATGACATTCCGATGTTCGCATGACCGAATTCCCATGGGAACAGCCTTGGAGCTTCTGAGCCAGCACAATTCCAACCGGGATACCCGGAAGTGACTTACCCAGCGCTGCGGTGAGCTCGGCTGAGAGGAGAGAACCAGGGATGGGCATCAGAGCAGGGATTCCAGGCGGGAAGCGCTCCTGCCAAGGCAGGAAGGGGAATGGCGCTCACCTCTTTCCAGGTCACTGTCCTCTGGGAATGGGAGGAGAAAGGGAAGGAGAAGGAAAAGAGGAAAGGAAAGGAGAAGGAATGAGGATTCCTCGGGGCCTTTTCCCCTTCCGGTTTCATCCCTCGTTTGCCGTCCCTCCCATGCTCCAACATAGGAACTGGTGGAGCCCATCCCAGTTTTCCAGGCGGAAGGAAGCTGGAGCTTTACCCGGCTCCTCGGAAGATCCATCTGCAATGGAATGAGATGGATCCGTGAGTGTTGATCCATTAGAGGATCCGTACCGGAGCTATCCAACCCTGAGGGGCAGGAGCAATGCACTCACCAGCTTCCCGCTCCCTCTGCTCCTCTGCCAGAGGGAAAAGAGGGATAGGAAAAGGTGAGACCTGGATTTGCCCTTTTCCAGCCCCATTTCCCATTCCCATCCCAGGGTCCATCCCTTGGCTCGTTTTCCCTGGTGTTCTTTTAGGCCCCTTGGCCCTCTGTCGTTATCCCCCAAAACAGATGGGAAGAGCCAAACGGAGCCACCAAATCCCAATGGATTTGGGGAGGTTTGGAATCAGCTTATCCAGCTCTGCTCCAGAATCCCTTAGAGAGGGGGGGATAAAGTGAAGGAAAAGGGAAAGAGGAAAGGGGAAGGAAAGAATTCCAGGGATAAAATCCTGCCCATAAGGAAGGAGCGGAAACTTTCACAGGGATTCAGGGACGGGATCAGATTCCCGGGACATTCCCCTCCAATTCCTGCCATATTCCAGGGGCTGTTTCCCCCAATCCATCTATTTGCTGGCATTAGGAACCGCACCAACCCCCCCCTCAGTGGATGCACACAGCAACTTACGGATTCCTGAATCCTGGCTCTCTGCAAGAGGGAAGAGATCCCACTTAATGCCATTATCAGCCCTTTTCCCATGGGATTTGTGGCCAGGAAAACACGTACCCAGCAGCTCCGTGAGGCGCCCTGGGAGCAGAGAGACATGGATTAGGTCAAACATGGACTTCCCGATGCCAACATCATGGATTATACGTTTTATAGGGATATATTGATAACGGGATATGATTATTATCCATTAGGGCACATAAAACACAGATTAAGGACATAAATCACAAGATACACATGGAATATGGCGAATATCAATGCATTATCCACATAAATCCAATCCCGGGCACATTGGGGTCAATTTGACAGCGGCCAAATGGGGATCCCCCTGGAAAACCATCATTGATGTCCCCTTTTCCCGTCCCTTTTCCGCTTTTCCTCCAAACGGAACTCATTCGGAACATTCCAGCCCCACATCTGGGGTTGATTCACTCTTGGATTTGGCTTTCCCAGGGAATTCCCACAGGGAAAGCCCTTTCCCACTGTGGATATTGGATTTAGATGGAGTGCTGGGTTAGCCATGAGCCCCCCTGGAACCATGGAGCAGGCAAAGGCACTTACGGATCTCGGCTTCGTTTTCCCCTGAAAGAAAGGGAATAATGGGAATAAATCCTAAGGAATTCGCAGCGTGGCCCAGGGCACCTCTTGGAATGCTTCATTCCATCCCTATTCTGCTTCCCAACCCCTCGAGCCCCACACAGTGAACACTTGTGGGTGAGAACCAGCCCCAGGTATGATCCAGGAAGAATCCGAACGGGATTTAGAGAAGGAATAAGCGGCTGTATCCATGAAACCCCCCCGGTGCTCCTCCCGGTATTCCTGCTCTGGGTTGCTCCTGAGCTCATCCCTAGGAACAGCAGCGGGATGGAGCCGGGAGCAGGGAATACTCACGGATGGTCACGTCCCGTTCCTCTACAAAGAGCAAAGAAAGAGACAGACATGAGCCCAAATGAGCTCTGCCAAAGGGTTTTCCTGGAGCTGGGATCTGATCCCAGCGCTTCCCGGAAGCGGGATTTGGGGGGATAGTGATCCCATTGTGTCCTAGAACGATAGAACCTGTTATGGAATGGACCAAGGTGATCCACCATAGGGTCATCTATCCCAGCATGGAAGCAACTATCCCGTTATGCATATATCCTATCCTATATCCTACCATATGATCCCATATCCTGTTACGTATCCCACCACCTATCCTACCATCTCCCACGGGATCCACCCCCAGGCCCACCTATACATCACACCTTTATCCCAGCTTTCGCGCGCATCCTCCTAAACCCAAGGAGAACGGGAATTCCCCCTTAAGGATCCCGCCTGGGCAGGAAAACCTGGGAAAACCAAGGAAAACTCCGTGTTGAGCAACGGGAATTCCTTACCAAGTTCCGCCGCCTGCTTCCCTGCAAACAGAGAGGCAAACCCAGAGCCAAGCATGGATCTGGTGCTGTTCCTCCGGGATAGAATTCCAAGGAGGGGGATTAATAAGAGGCACTTACGGAGCTTCCTGCTGCATTCTTCTGCAAAGCAGTGGGAATGGGGGGGTCAGTGCACCGGGATCTGCGGCATTCCCACCTCACCCAGGGTTAATGGGGAAGCGACTTACTGATGTCTGCAGTGAGTTCCCCTGGGAAAAGAGAGGGAAAACCCAGCGGGATTTATGGAAAAGCCTCTGGAATTCCCTAAATCCAAGTTCCGGGAAAGGGGAGGTGAAACCCACCTATTTTCGTGTGCTGCTCGCCTGGAATGGAGGGAAAACAACCGGGATTTAATTCCATGGCTCCTGCCCTTCACCCTTCATTATCTTATCCCATAACCTGGAATACCAAGCACTTCCTGCTCTGTGTTATTCCCATTATACACATGTTATTCCCGTTTCTAGTCATTTTGGGGGGTTAAAACGCCCCCATCTCAGCCCATTTGATGCTGTTTCCCCCAGGTCCCAGAGGCAGAGCCGAGTCTGGGGCTTGGATTGAGGATTCCTTTGGGAAAACCACCACTTTATAGGATTCAGTATTCCCAAATCTTGGCTATTTTGAATGATTTCCATGAAAAGTGAATCAAATCATGCAAATCCATGGAAGTTCAAGGAAAATCAAGCATCGGACTTACCCAGCTCCACCGTGAAGATCCCTTCAAGCAGAAACAGTGTTAGATCCCATCCGAGCTCCCAAATTCCATGATCCCAGCTTAGCTCTTCCCATGGGAATTTCCCCCCTTTTATTTCCCCTTTCCCCTCCCCTTGACCTTTGGATTCTGACTTCCCAAATGAAGGAATTCCAGGCTCCCTGCAATGATGGGAAGCGTCCGCCCTGGAGCAGGGAATGGCACTTACTGATCGTCGCGTCACATTTGGCTAGGACAAGGATAAGGAATAAGAGATTCCCATCAGTTTTCCAAGTCCATTTTCCCCTTTTCCCCTCTTTTTCAGGCAGGAAAGTTACTCACTGAGTTCTGCAGTGAGTTTCCCTGGAAAAGGGGAAAGAGGAGGGAATTGGGATCAGCATTCCCGTCTCCTCTCCGGGCACAACGGGAACGCGTCCCTGGATGCAGCTTACACAGGGTTGGAGGAATAACAGAGTGTGGAATAAGAGTGGAAAATAGGGAAGAGGGGAAGGGAAAGAGGGAATAGGGAATATCGCAGTGAGGAAAAGCGCCGTTCCATCAATGCCCATTTGGGCGCGATGGAAGGTTTGGGATACAGAAACGCTGGAAAACTGACGGCAGGGATGCCCAGGAGAGGAGATCCTTTGGGAATAGGCTGAAGAAAAGCCCCCTTGGACCCAGATGGAACCCAAAAGCACTTACGAAGCCTCGAATCCCGGTCTCCTGCATGGAAAAGGAAGGGAAAAGGCTCAAATCCAGCATTTTTGAGGGGGTTTGGCCCTCTTCCCACAGGACAAAGGCCGGGAGGTGGGAGCAGGGTTCCTCCCGTGTCATTCCATACAATCCATGCCGGGAATGGGAGGTTGAACCACACTTACCCAGCAGAGCAGTGAGGCGCCCTTCGGGACCGGAGGCAAAGAAGAGGCATCAGATGGAGCAAAGGGACCCAAAAGGGAAGGTTCCAAGTCCCAAAAAGCCGGAGTTTGGGATGGAAAAGAGGGAATTGCACTCACGGACTTCAGCGGCGAGTTTGGCTGAGGAGGGAAAGGACATTCCGGGTTGTTTAGGGGGGAACTGGGGAAAAGCCAAAGCTTAAGCTGAGATTTGGGGGGAAATGGTCCCATTTGGCACTTTTTGCCCCAAATCCGCGTGTTTCGCCTCAAAACCCCACGGACGATACTCACTGGTTTTCCGATCGCGTTCCTCTGGGAAGCAAAGGAGGGAGAAAAGGCAGGGAAATGGTTAAGAAGCGATTTCCATCCCTCTTCCTGGCATTGCTGGAGCCCACAGATTGGGAATGCCGCTATTCCCCCCTCCCCCCCAGCATCACCTTGGGCTGAGGAATTACGTGCTGTGGATGTTATTCCATCCATAAACCCCCTTCCGGGTTTCCAGCAGGATTTCCCCCTCTGCTCCGGTTTTCCCACCCATCCGAGGAGGAATCCCACTTACTGATCTTGGCATCGCATTCACCTAAAGGAGCCAAGAAAGGAGCAGTCACTGCAGAGACACCAAGGGCTCTTCCCAGCCCCATTCCCTGCGGTTGGAATATCCCTTTGGGAAGGGAGAAACCCCTCTTTAAGCCACTTCTTCCCCCCCTATCTCACAAAGCGCTCCGTTTTCCCAGGTTTTCGCATTCCCAGCACTTGGAATCCCGAAGGATAACATTCGGGACCTTTCCTTACCCAGCTCCGCTGTGAGTTTGCCTGGAATCAGAGGAAATAAAGGAATATCAGCCTTAAAAATCCACCTTGGTTTCCCTATGGATGTGCCAATGGCTTTGCCAAGGGAATAGTTGTGTTATAACTGCCCCACGTTGATGGGAATGAGCCCAAAGAGGCTTTGGGATACGGGAAAAGAACCATCCCTGTGTTGATGGAAACAGGGATGAACTATGGGAAGCCGACCAGAGCAACCCAACCCCCACTTCCGCAATGGGATAATCCCAAACCCTCCCATATATCCCCCAAATCCTTTAGGAACCACGTCGGGAGCACATGGGGTGATCCGGGCTTTGATTCCCAACAGGAATGAGAAGTGGAACTTACTGATTCTCCTATCACGTTCCTCTGAAAGGGAAAACACCAAAGGTCAGGGAATGCCCCATCCCAACCCCCCCCTCCCATCATCCTCCATCCCAGCTCCGGGAATAACGTGGAATGACACCATTCTGTGGAATGGGTTGAGGTCATTTGTAGCCCGGATTGGAGGAAGGAGCATTTGAGGAGGGAATAACCCCCCCTTCCCTAAACATCCCAATGGAATAAAGGCGGGAGGAAGGGAAGCGCTCACCCAGCTCGGAGGTCAGGCTGTCTGGTTGGAAACACATGGAAAAGCAAGGAATGGTCAACAAGAGGAGAGGACATCCGGGTTTCCACCAGGGAGTTGCCTTGGGAATTCCCTCTGTCCTCACTATTCCATTTGGGATAAAGGGACCTCAAAGCTCATCCTGCTCCAACCCAATGCCATGGGGACACCTTCCACTGGAGCAGGTCGCTCCAAGCTGGCCTTGAAGGGATGGAGCATCCAAACCTTCTCCATTCAACCCATCCCAGTGTCCCGCCACCCTCTGCTTCCCAATATCCATCCAACTCTTCCTTCTTCCAGGTTAAAGCCATTCCCATTGTCCTGTCCCTCCATCCCTTATCCAAAGCCCCTCTTCCCGGTTTCCTGTAGCCCTTTTAGGCACTGGAGCTGCTCTAAGGACTCCTGGAGCCTCTGCTGCTTTTGAGGGATACCAGGGAGAAAGCAGGAATAAACCCCTGGCAACCCATAGGATCCCAACCCACAGGAACCCATCCGCTGGGAATTGCGTCAGGACTTACCAATTTCGGCTGTGAGTTCACCTGGAAGCAGGGAGATAAAGCGGGATGAATGTCAAGGGATAACGGGAACGTGTCCCATTGGAATCCCTGGCTAGGGGCACGGGCAGAGCCCGCGCAGGTTGGGCTGCGGATGGATCCCGGGGCTCACATGGGATCCATCCAACAAGGAATTCCCTATTAGAGTGTCCATATGGGAAGGATTAGGATGATACGTACCAATCTCTGTGTGCGTCCCCACAATGAGCCACAAGAGGAAAGAAAGCTCCAGGTTATTTCCCACATTCCAGAGCTGTTTTCCTCCTCATACAAGACACAACCTCTGCTCCAGCTGGATTTATCCCTAATTATCCCCAAGGATCAGCTGCTCTAGGAAGGATTTACCACTCGCTCTATGCTTTAAGACCCTTCTGGAAGCAGAAGAAGCCCAGAAAGCCATTTGCTCTTGAGAGCATTTCCAGGAAGAACGCGGCTCCGAGAGCTCCGAATTCCCAAATCCAGGAAAAAGGAGTCAATAAAGGGAAAGATAAAGGTGAAAGAGGCACTGTAGGACGGAGCAGCAATAGGAAAAGCCCTTAAAGAGGAGGAAACTCACCGTTTTCCGTGTCACATTCCTCTAGAAGAGAGAAACAAAGCCAGGTCAGCCCCGATTCGGGAATGCCGCGGGATCGCGGGGATCGGCCCATCCTCTGCTCCAGGATTCCCACCAGCCCAGCCCCACTCACCCAGCTCTGTGTCACTCTCCTCTGGATGGGACAAAGAGAAACGGAACCGGTTGGGGATGGGCAATGGGGATGGAGCAGCCCCAGGAGGGGAAGCACTCACCAGGCTCCTCCTTCAGGCGCCCTACGAGCAAAGGGAACGTGAGGATACGGCTCCGGCCCCGGAGCGCATCCTCAGGGATAAAGGGGTGGGAAAAGGCACTCACGGAGCTTCGCATCCCATCCGTCTGGAAGAGAGGCACAGAAGTGAGCGCCGGTGGCAGCGGAGGGGACAAAGCAGCCCCGCGCCGGCCACCAGCATCACTTTGGGGTGGGATAAAGGACCTTAAGGGCCTTTCCAACCCGTTCCATGATGGATGGTCCCCTTCCAACCCATTCCACGATGGATGGTCCCCTTCCAACCCATTCCACGATGGATGGTCCCTTCCAACCCATTCCACGATGGATGGTCCCTTCCAACCCATTCCATGATGGATGATTCCTTCCAACCCATTCCATGATGGATGGTCCCTTCCAACCCATTCCATGATGGATGGTCCCTTCCAACCCATTCCGTGATGGATGGTCCCTTCCAACCCATTCCACGATGGATGGTCCCTTCCAACCCATTCCATGATGGATGATTCCTTCCAACCCATTCCATGATGGATGGTCCCTTCCAACCCATTCCATGATGGATGGTCCCTTCCAACCCATTCCATGATGGATGGTCCCTTCCAACCCATTCCACGATGGATGGTCCCTTCCAACCCGTTCCATGAAGGATGGTCCCTTCCAACCCATTCCACGATGGATGGTCCTTTCCAACCCATTCCATGATGGATGGTCCCTTCCAACCCATTCCATGATGGATGGTCCTTTGCCAAACCGTTCCATCTTGGATGGTCCCTTCCAACCCGTTCCATGATGCATGGTCCCTTCCAACCCATTCCACGACGGATGATTCCTTCCAACCCATTCCATGATGGATGGTCCTTTACAACCCATTCCATGATGGATGGTCCCTTCCAACCCATTCCATGATGGATGGTCCCCTTCCAACCCGTTCCATGATGGATGGTCCTTTCCAAACTGTTCCATCTTGGATGGTCCCTTCCAACCCGTTCCATGATGGATGGTCCCTTCCAAACCGTTCCATGATGGATGGTCCCTTCCCAACCCATTCCGTGATGGAGGGTCCTTTCCAACCTATTCCATCCTAAACGGTTCCTTCCAACCCATTCCACATTGGAAGGTCCCTTCCAACCCAAACCATTCAAGAATTCCGGAGCCTGGGAAGAGGGAAAACCACTCACCGAGGTCAGCATTCCTTTTGCCTTGAAAAGAAGAAAGGGAGAGAAGGGAATGGGTTTGGAAGTGGCTCTGAGCCTCATCCCGCTGGAATTAGTACTAAGAGGAGCAGCTTAAGGAGCAAAGTGAGCGTGGAGCATCCTCGGGAATGCCAAAGTGGGATTTTGGGAGCTAAAGGAGCCACACGTTGTTAAGGAATAGGTTTCTGCCTACCTGAGGTCCATCATCCGGTTCGCTTCCCAACTGGAAGCACCTGCGAGAGCTCTGCCAACCTGTGGGGATGAAGGGATCATCATTAGGACATCCCTTGGGAAGACCGGTGAGTGCCGGGATGGCGGAGCTGCGGAGCTGCTCCCTTTTCCCCCAGCTCCTAGACTTTGGTATTAGAATCCAAGGATGGGATTGCCATGGGAAATGGCGCAGATCCCCACCCTTTGCTTCTCCGCATCTGCTCACCCGAGAGGCCCAATTCCATAATGGAATTCTTCTCCTTAAACCACCCAAAGCAGGCAGAGGAACTGCCATCATTCCATTTAGCGCTTGTCATCCTAAACCTTCCCGGAGGTGCAGGGTGGGAACCAGCACCCAATCCTATGGGATTCTCCTATAGGATCCCTCCTTTCAATGCTTCTGCTTCCCAAGGGGCACTTCCAGCACCAAAGGGCCCTCTTATCCCAGGCTCCTCCCGCACCGTATCACGTTTCTCTCCGCTCCCTCCCGGGACGAGCCGCATGGAAGGGGATATCCCAACCCCGTGCTCCCTGCAGAGCTCCTGGAAGGGAATGGGACTCACCAGGACCCGATGGCCCCCAATGCCAGCGGGGTCCGTCCGGGGCCAGCTCCGTGGCGGAGGTCCCGGGAAGCGGGACCGGGACACGCTGTGTGCCTGGAATCGTATCCCGGGCAGGATAACTGAGCTGGGCCGGATCCCATCTAATTATAGCGGCTGGAAATGCCGGGGGGGGGGGGGGGGGGGGGGATCCCGATATGGATATCACGGGAATGGCTCCTCTGGAGAGGGGACAAAGCGGAGGCGCATCTCCCATGGGAGCTTGAGAGGGAAATGTGCCATATCCCAAGGGAAATGTGCCATATCCCAAGGGAAATGTGCCATATCCAAAGGGAAATGTGCCATATCCAAAGGGAAATCTGCGCTATCCAAAGGGAAATCCATGCTATCCCAAGGGAAATGTGCCATATCCAAAGGGAAATCCATGCTATCCAAAGGGAAATGTGCCATATCCAAAGGGAAATCTGCCATATCCAAAGGGAAATCTGCGCTATCCAAAGGGAAATGTGCCATATCCAAAGGGAAATCTGCATATCCAAAGGGAAATCCATGCTATCCAAAGGGAAATGTGCCATATCCAAAGGGAAACGTGCCATATCCAAAGGGAAATCCATGCTATCCAAAGGGAAATCTGCGCTACCCAAAAGGCAGGAGCCATCGATTCCTGGTTTCCATCACCCTAAAATGGGGCCATTTCTCCCCATTTTGGGGTCATTTCTCATCATTTCTTGGATCATTTCTTATAACTTTGGGGTCATTTTTCATCACTTTGGGTCATTTCTCCCCACTTTGGGGTCATTTCTCATCACTTTGGGGTCATTTCTCCCCATTTTGGGGTCATTTCTCTTTACTTTTTGGATCCTTTCTAATCACTTTGGGGTCATTTTTCATCACTTTGGGTCATTTCTCCCCACTTTGGGGTCATTTCTCATCACTTTGGGGTCATTTCTCCCCATTTTGGGGTCATTTCTCTTTACTTTTTGGACCCTTTCTAATCACTTTGGGGTCATTTTTCATCACGTTGGATCATTTCTCACCAATTTGGGGTCATTTCTCCCACTTTTAGGTCATTTCTCCCCATTTTGGGGTCATTTCTCATCATTTTTTGGATCATTTCTTATCACTTTGGGGTCATTTTTCATCACTTGGAGTCATTTCTCCCCACTTTGGGTCATTTCTCGTCACTTTTTGGCTTATTTTGGTGTTATTCTCCCTATTCATTGCAGGAGTTTGGAACTGGATGATCTTTAAGGTCCCCCCCAAGGCCACCACCGTGCTACCCCTCCCTTTCCGTACAGCAACATGGCGGCGCGCATAGCGCCAGGGCGCCGCCATCTTACCGTACGGCTCCACCACCTACTTCCGCTTCCGCCGGAAGCCTCCTCTTCCTCTCTCCCTCCGTTGCCGGCGGCGGGGCGGACGCGTCAGGGCCGCGGCCTCGGTGGGATCCGCCGCCATCCGCCACCATCCGCCGGTGCAGGCGCCGCCATCCGCCGCCATGACGGAGCAGATGACGCTGCGGGGCACCCTGAAGGGCCACAACGGATGGGTGACGCAGATCGCCACCACGCCGCAGTTCCCCGACATGATCCTCTCCGCGTCCCGCGGTGAGGGCCGGGACCAACCACGGGGGGGGGGGGAAGGGGTGCACGGGCGAGACCATAGATGCGATGGGGGGGGGGGACGAACCGATTGGACGGGACGAGACCATCGGGAGGGGGTGTCAGAGGGGACCATTGGCCTGGTTGCCCCCCCCCCCGTGCCTGAGATCCCCCCGTAAGTTGTGCGTTAGAGGCAGGACCGAGTGTCTATGATGGGGACATGGCAGCACCAACCTCACCCCCTTCCCTTGGGCACCCCCGGGGGGTCACCCCCACCCCCCATTGCTTTGGGGCCGATCCCACTCCCCCCTCCATTGCTTTGGGGCCGATCCCACTCCCTCCCCATTCCTTTGGGGCCGATCCCATTCCTCCCCATTGCTTTGGGGCTGATCCCATTCCTCCCCATTGCTTTGGGGCCGATCCCATTCCTCCCCATTGCTTTGGGGCCGATCCCATTCCTCCCCATTGCTTTGGGGCCGATCCCATTCCTCCCCATTGCTTTGGGGCCGATCCCATTCCTCCCCATTGCTTTGGGGCCGATCCCACTTCCCCCCCCATTGCTTTGGGGCTGATCCCATTTCCCCCCCCATTCCTTTGGGGCTGATCCCACTTCCCCCCTCCCACCCCCCCATTGCTTTGGGGCTGATCCCATTCCCCCCCCCCCCCATTGCTTTGGGGCCGATCCCATTCCTCCCCATTCCTTTGGGGCTGATCCCATTTCCCCCCCCTATTGCTTTGGGGCCGATCCCATTCCCCCCCCATTGCTTTGGGGCCGATCCCATTCCTCCCCATTGCTTTGGGGCCGATCCCATTCCCCCCCCCATTGCTTTGGGGCCGATCCCATTCCCCCCCCATTGCTTTGGGGCTGATCCCATTCCCCCCCCCATTGCTTTGGGGCCGATCCCACTCCCCCCTCCATTGCTTTGGGGCCGATCCCACTTCCCCCCTCCCACCCCCCCATTCCTTTGGGCCCGATCCCATTCCCTTGGGCCCGATCCCATTCCCTTGGGTCCGATCCCATTCCTTTGGGCCCGATCCCATTCCCTTGGGTCCGATCCCATTCCCTTGGGCCCGATCCCATTCCCTTGGGCCCGATCCCATTCCACATTCCTTTGGGCCCGATCCCATTCCCTTGGACCCGATCCCATTCCCCATTCCCTTGGGCCCGATCCCATTCCCTTGGGCCCGATCCCCCCCCCCCCCCTTCTCCCCCGTTATCCCAGACAAAACCATCATCATGTGGAAGCTGACGCGGGACGAGACCAACTACGGGATCCCGCAGCGCGCCCTGCGCGGGCACTCGCACTTCGTCAGCGACGTCGTCATCTCCTCCGACGGGCAGTTCGCCCTCTCGGGCTCCTGGGATGGCACTTTGCGCCTCTGGGACCTCACCACGTGAGCCCCCCCGTGCCCCCCCCCATTACCTTTGGGTGGATGGCGTCGGCTGCATCCCAAGGAGGGGATCCTCCGCTCGGAGCCGCTGCGGGAGCAGCTCCGTCCCATGAGGGTTGGAGAGCTCGAGGATGGGGAGAGGGATCTGCAACGGGGATGGGGATGAGGGCGCTGGGACGCCGGAATGGGGGGCGTGGAGCAGTTGGGGATGCTCCATCCCTGGCAGCGGTCAAGCTCCGGGTGGATGCTGTGGTCTTAACGGGATGGGAAGCGGGATGGGATCCCAACCCATTCCATGCTAAGATGAATCCCGGCTCTCCTCGGCTCCTCTCCTGATGATTACACCTGACTCAGCTCTGATCCTTCGGGATCTGAGGACACGTCCTGCAATTATGATGGGAGAGAGGCCTGGGGGGGGCTCCATTGAGGATGCAGGAGGAGAGGGTTGGCAGCACCCGCATTCCCCACGGGCTCAACTCATCCTCATGCTTCCCATCCTTCCTCCTTCCCTGCCATAGACCGCTCCGGGAGGGGGGGGGGGGTACTTCCATTTCCCCCCCTTTCTGATGGGATTTGTCCATGATATTCCCGCTATTCCCTGCTCTGCAGCGGCACCACCACCCGGCGCTTCGTGGGGCACACCAAGGACGTCCTCAGCGTCGCCTTCTCCTCCGACAACCGCCAGATCGTGTCGGGCTCCCGGGATAAGACCATCAAACTCTGGAATACGCTGGGGGTCTGCAAGTACACGGTGCAGGTGGGCCCCCCCCCCCCCATTCCATAAGGAAAAGCTTTGGCTCCCTTCCCATCGCTTACGGGTGGGAATCAGCGCGCGCTTGGGGGTTAGGAGGGGTCGGAGGGATGGAGCCGTGGAGTGCCCTGGTTGGCGTGGGGAGGCCCCATCCGTGATCCCAATCCCGTTGCTGTTTCCCAGGATGAGAGCCACTCGGAATGGGTGTCGTGCGTGCGCTTCTCGCCCAACAGCAGCAACCCCATCATCGTGTCCTGCGGTTGGGACAAGCTGGTCAAGGTGAGTTGGGATCCAGCCAAGCCCAAGCTGGAATTCTTCGGCATTCCCAGGATTTGGGGGGGGGGTGGGGAGCGGCGTTTATCCCCTTTTTCCCCTCATCCAGGTCTGGAATTTGGCCAACTGCAAGTTGAAGACCAACCACATCGGGCACACGGGATACCTGAACACGGTGACCGTGTCCCCTGATGGCTCCCTCTGTGCCTCAGGGGGAAAGGTACAGCCAAAGCTCCGCATCCCGGGATCCCATCCCCCCTCCCCAGCCCTGGCTCATCCCGGTGCTTCCCAGCGCTTCCCTGTATCCCACAGGATGGACAGGCCATGCTGTGGGACCTGAACGAGGGCAAACACCTCTACACGCTGGATGGAGGGGACATCATCAACGCCCTCTGCTTCAGCCCCAACCGCTATTGGCTCTGCGCAGCCACCGGGCCCAGCATCAAGATCTGGGTACGGCCCTGTCCCCATCCCGATGGAATTCCCTTGGGAAGCCACCTCTTCCTCAGCCGCCGCCAGGCCGAGCCGTGATGAAACCCTTGATGCCATCCGAGTGCATCCATGTGGAAACCCAGAGGCTGTTTCTGAGCGCCCTTCCTGCTGGATCGGGATCGGGAGCTCCCGGCTGGGATCCTCCATTCCTTCCCCTTCTTCCCGCAGGATCTGGAAGGGAAAATCATCGTGGATGAGCTGAAGCAGGAGGTGATCAGCACCAGCAGCAAAGCGGAGCCGCCCCAGTGCACGTCCCTGGCTTGGTCTGCAGATGGGCAGGTAAAATCCAGCCCTTCATCCCTGGATCCCAGTGCCGGGAATGGGGATTGGCGGGGGGGGGGGGGGGGGTCCTCCATGCATGACAACAGTTGTGCTCCGCTCCTGGGGTCATGGCCGCCAGCAGGAGCTGCCCTCATTCCCCCATCCCACCACCGGCACTCACCACATTCCCATGGGATGCGACCTTCCCGAGCTGATCCCCCTCGCGGCGCTTTCCCCTCTCTCCGCAGACGCTCTTTGCGGGATACACGGATAACCTGGTCCGGGTCTGGCAGGTGACCATCGGGACACGCTGAGGCCCCGCTTTGGCAAGCCCAATAAAGCAGCGCTCGCCACCGTCCCGCCCGGCTCCGTGCTTGGATCAGGGCCCCGCTCCCTGTATTCCCGGCTCCGCGTTCCCAAAGTATTATCCCTAACCTCAGAGGCCCCAGGGATGCAGTGCCACGGCACTGGAAGTGAGGTGACAAAGGGAGGGCATTCCGTGTCCTGGTTCCTTCCCAAACTCTGGAAAAACCTGGGCACACACACACACAATTCCCAAGAAATCCCAGGATTTCGCTCATTCCAGAGGCATTGGTGGTCCCCTCATCCCCACCAGGGGTTTTCCTTAATAAAGGGAAGGATAAGGTGGAATTTCGGCACTGCACCCATGCCCTTATAGCCATTCCCTATGGATTTGGGATTGGATTACTCATTCCCAACCAGGGATCCGGGTGCTGCATCAGTGGGTGGGAGCGAGGCAGCGCTTGACCCAATCCAATTGGAATGAATGAGGGATCCAGCGATGGATCCATGGAAGCCGCCAGCTCCAGGGCACAATTCAAGCTGGATTGGTTGGGAATTGGATCCTGGAAGCTTCCGTTGGGCTCTCGCTAAGGCCAAGGCACCGCTTTACAACCTTAATCTTTATTATTTGACATAAAACTAAATCTCCATTTAATTCCCATTTTAGCCAAAAATAGTGGGAAGTAGCTCTGGAATGCCAACAGGAACAAACCCCCGCCAACAAAAAGAGGGATAAAACACAACCGGAGTCTCTGGATTGAGCTGGAATCTCGGGAGCAGCCGAGACATTGAGAGAGGAAAAGGGAGCAAAATAAATACAGGAGCAGGAACGGGGGATAAGTGCTGCGATGGAGACCCCAACCCCAGGGAATACTGCAGGGAAAAGCGGGATGGACTCCGGCTCTGAGGCAGGTTGGAAGTGAATCCCGAAGGATTCCAATCACCTCAGTGCAACCAGGGATGGGAATTGGGGAGGTTGGGTCAGAGTGAAGCCAAGAGCTTCATGACACGGAATCCCACCGGGATGTCATCCACTGGGAATGGCAGAGAAGAGCCCCTGGCAGCAGGAAAACCGCCTCCGAGCTGGATCCTTCCCTAATTCCAACCCCACCTGGCTTTGGATCCCGGGAGGAGCCGGTGGGGGAAGGAGATGGTGCAAGACAAGTGCAATGCCAGATCCCAAAGCAGGATCCAGGGGGCAGGAAGAGCAGCGCCAGATCCCAAAGCAGGATCCAGGTGGAATCCTAGGGGCAGGAAAAGCAGCACCAGATCCCAAAGCAGGATCCAAGGGGCAGGAAAAGCAGCGCTGGATCCCACAGCGGGATCCAAGGGGCAGGAAAAAGCAGCGCCGGATCCCAAAGTAGGATCCAGATGGAATCCAAGGGGCAGGAAAAAGAAGCGTTGGATCCCAAACTGGGATGTGAAGGGCAGGAAAAGCAGCGCCGGATCCCAAAGCAGGATCCAAGGGGCAGGAAAAGCAGCGCCAGATCCCACAGGGGGATCCAAGGGGCAGGAAAAAGCAGCGCCAGATCCCAAAGCAGGATCCAAGGGGCAGTAAAAGCAGCGCTGGATCCCAAAGCAGGATCCAAGGGGCAGGAAAAGCAGCGCCAGATCCCAAAGCAGGATCCAAGGGGCAGGAAAGGCAGCGCCAGATCCCAAAGCAGGATCCAGGTGGAACCCAAGGGGCAGGACAAGCGCGGGCTCAGGCGCAGATCTTGATGCGGGTGCCCTTGGCCAGGACGCGGAAGAAGGGGAAGATGCGCTCGCGGAAGGCGGCGTTGAAGGTGTGGATGTGGCTCATGGTCTCGGCGTTGTAGAAGCAGAGCTGCCCCCTCTCATAGTCCAGGTAGACCACGAAGCGCCGCGGCCGCTCTCCCGGCGGCAGGAACGTTTGCTCCGTGGCCGTCAGCGCCTGGAAGCGCTTCCCGCTGCTCCCCACGCACCAGATCTCCCTCTTGGCCTGCGCTCCCATCGCCTTCTCCTTGCGCCGCAGCATCTCCCGGGCGGCCCCCACCGCCCATCCCCGCCTGCCTCCCACTTCCACTTCCCAATAGTGGCGCCCGGCGCTGAAGCCCGGCGCTCCCAGCACGCAGAATTCCCAGTCGGAGCGTTTGGGATGGTCGGGAAGCTCCGGGCGCCGCTCGCCCAAGCGCACGCTGCGGCGGTCCAGGGAGAGGCTGAGGCGCGGGTGAGCTGTAGCCGGGTCCAGCGTCACCTCCGCTGCGGGATACGGGGGGGGGGGGAAGGGGTTAATCCCAGATCCCGGGGATGGGATGCGCTTAAATCGCTTCCATCCTCCCGGGTTCTTCCTTTGAAACCCAAATCCCCCCCCTTTTAGCACCCGAATCGCAATTCCAGCATTGGATCCAACAGACGGGAAGAGGTGAAAACCCCATGGAGAAGGAATCCCGCCATCCCTGCGGATGGCTGCAGGGAGATTCCCACCCCGCTCACCTTGAGGGACTTTGTAGAAGACCTTCTCCATCTTCCGCATCACCACGTCCTGCAGGAAGTAGTTCCGGCATTTCTTCCCCACGTCCACAGGCACCATCTCGGGCTCCTGGAATTTCATGGTCTCGCATCTTGGGAAGGGGAAGGAAAAGCGGGATTGAGCACCGGGAACGCGCAACCAGGAGAGGGCAGAGATCGGGCCTACAACAGCGGCTCCTTGGCCAGAGGAGGGGAGAAATGATCCCTATAGACTCCGAGATCCCATTCCCAGCTTTTCCCCTCTCCTCTATGCCCTCCGTCATCCCTAAATCCCATTTTCCTGCTTCCAGGAGCTCCCATCACCACTCATTCCAACATCCCTATGGCACCCGGGTTCCAACCCCCCCCCACCCCCCAGCCCACAAAAGCCATTTGGAGCAGTGGGAAGTGACTGACCTGATGAAAGTGCCTTTGATGTCCTGGGAAAGGAGGAATCCGGGCAGGAAAGGAGGAATTCCGGGCGGGAAAGGCGGAATCCCGGGCGGGAAAGGCGGAATCCCGGGCGGGAAAGGCGGAATCCGGGCGGCAAAGGCAGAATTCCGGGTGGGAAAGGCAGAATTCCGGGTGGGAAAGGAAGAGAGAGACCATCAGAAAGAGCATCCCCGGAGCGGGAGAACCCCATCCACCATGGAATGGTTTGGAGCTTGAGCTCCACTTCCACCGCCCCCCCACGGGCACGGCTACCTCCCCCTGCACCACAGCCCCCAAAGCTCCATCCCACCCACCCCATTCCCCCCCCCCCCGCCATTCCCATCGGGAATCCCATCGGGAAGCGCACCTGCAGCAGCGGCAGCCCCTCCTGCCGGCTCTTGTCGTGCGCCTCGGCCAGCAGGCGGCGCAGCGCGGCGCTCTGCTCCTGCAGCCGCCGCACGTTGCCGCTCTGCCGGCCCAGGAGGCTCTCGTAGCGCTGCTCCAGGCGCTGCAGCAGCAGCACCTGCTCGCCCACCAGGAACTGGTGCAGGAGCTCGAAGTCCGCCTCCAGCTCCTGGATCTCCGCCTTCATCTTCTCCTGCACGGAACGGAAAGGGAATGGGGCGCCAGGGTCAGGGGGGGGCCCGGCGGGAAGCGGCGCCCCAAAGGCCGGGGGGTAGCCGAGGGGAAGGGGGGGGCGATGCCTCCAAGAGCTTGGATCCGTAGGGAAGAGCTTCCCACTGATCCCAGCACTTCCACATCCGCCTCATCCCCAAGGGTAGAGCAAAGGGGTCCAACCCCTCCAAGAGCTTGGATCCATAGGGAAGAGCTTCCCACTGATCCCAACACTTCCATATCCGCCTCATCCCCAAGGCAAAGGGATTGCAATGCCTCCAAGAGCTCGGATCCATAGGGAAGAGGGGAAATGCTTCCCACCAATCCCAGCACTTCCACATCCGCCTCATCCCCAAGGGTAGAGCAAAGGGATTGCAATGCCTCCAAGAGCTCGGATCCATAGGGAAGAGCTTCCCATTGATCCCAGCACTTCCACATCCGCCTCATCCCCAAGGCAAAGGGGTTGCAATGCCTCCAAGAGCTCGGATCCATAGGGAAGAGCTTCCCACTGATCCCAGCACTTCCACATCCGCCTCATCCCCAAGGCAAAGGGATTGCAATGCCTCCAAGAGCTTGGATCCATAGGGAAGAGCTTCCCATTGATCCCAACACTTCCACATCCGCCTCATCCCCAAGGGTGGAGCAAAGGGGTCCAACCCCTCCAAGAGCTTGGATCCATAGGGAAGAGCTTCCCATTGATCCCAGCACTTCCACATCCACCTGACCCCCAAGGGTGGAGCAAAGGGGTCCAACACCTCCAAGAGCTCAGATCCATAGGGAAGAGCTTCCCATTGATCCCAGCACTTCCACATCCGCCTCATCCCCAAGGCAAAGGGGTTGCAATGCCTCCAAGAGCTCGGATCCATAGGGAAGAGCTTCCCACTGATCCCAGCACTTCCACATCCGCCTCATCCCCAAGGCAAAGGGATTGCAATGCCTCCAAGAGCTTGGATCCATAGGGAAGAGCTTCCCATTGATCCCAACACTTCCATATCCGCCTCATCCCCAAGGGTGGAGCAAAGGGGTCCAACACCTCCAAGAGCTCGGATCCATAGGGAAGAGCTTCCCATTGATCCCAGCTCTTCCACATCCGCCTCACCCCAAGGCTGGGTTATCCCTTGGCAGGCGGAAGGCGGAGCCATGGATCGGGCCATGGACCTCACCCTCAGCTCCGTGATCTTCTCCTCCTCATTGGATTTCTGCTTCAGCACCAGCTCCAGCTTCTTCTTCAGCGGCTCCAGGTGGCTCCGGAGCTTGTTCTGCGGGAAGAGCCACAGCTCAGCCTCAGCAATTCCCTTCCCCAAGACCTCCAGGGCCTGCAATTCCAATGGGATCGGCCTGAGGGCTCCTCATGGGCATCCTCATCCCATCCGTGAGGGAAGCGGTACGGAAGGCGGCCACGGAGCGGCTTTCACCCCATCCATGCGGGACCGGCTGAGCATGGATTCCCTATTGGAATGGCTCCATCTTCATCCCCATCCCAGCCCCATCCCACCCCATCCATGCAGGACCGGCTGAGCGCATGGATTCCCTATTGGAATGGCTCCATCTTCATCCCCATCCCAGCCCCATCCCACCCCATCCATGCAGGACCGGCTGAGCGCATGGATTCCCTATTGGAACGGCTCCGTCTTCAGCCCCATCCCAGCCCCATCCCACCCCATCCATGCAGGACCGGCTGAGCGCATGGATTCCCTATTGGAACGGCTCCGTCTTCATCCCCATCCCAGCCCCATCCCACCCCATCCATGCAGGACCAGTTGAGCTCACCCATTCCCTATTGGAACGGCTCCATCTTCATCCCCATCCCAGCCCCATCCCACCCCATCCATGCAGGACCAGTTGAGCTCACCCATTCCCTATTGGAACGGCTCCATCTTCATCCCCATCCCAGCCCCATTCCATCCCATCCATGCAGGACCGGTTGACCTCACCCATTCCCTATTGGAACAGCTCCACCTCCATCCCCACCCTCCCCATCCCAACCCATTCCCAACGCCCCACCCACCGCACCCCCCCGCAGGCGCCCCGGGCGGCTCAGCCCCATCCCCATCCCATCCCCATCCCCATCCCATCCCCATCCCCATCCCCATCCCCATCCCCATCCCATCCCCATCCCCATCCCATCCCCATCCCCATCCCATCCCCATCCCCATCCCATCCCCATCCCATCCCCATCCCCATCCCATCCCATCCCACCTGGTAGTCCTGCACCACCTCCTCCAGCGGCACCACGCTGTGGTGCTTGTGGCTGCGGGACTCCCTGCACACCACGCAGATCGCTTCCTCGTCCACCTCGCAGAAGAGCTTCAGCGGCTCCTGGTGCCGCTCGCAGCGGCCCGGGGGCGCCCCGGGGCCGGGGTTGGGGGGCGGCGGGCGCTGCGGGTGCGGGTGCAGGTGCCGGATGATCTGCACCATGTTGGCCAGCTGCAGGTTGGGCCTGAAGCTGCGCTGCAGGAAGGTCTTCCTGCACTGCGGGCACGTGAACGTCTGCGGGGCCCCGGCGGGCCGCGGGGCCTCCTCTTCCTCCTCCTCCTCCTCCTCCTCCTCTTCCTCCTCCTCCTCCTCCACGTCCTCCTCCATCACGTCCTCATCGTACTCTTCCTCCCCGAAGTACAGCTCCCCCCCGCCCCACATCTCCTCCTCCTCCTCCGCGGGGTCCCCCCATAGCTCCGGCTCCTCCTCCTCCTCGCTCCACATCTCCTCCTCGCCGCCATCCTCCTCCTCCTCCTCCTCCTCCTGCTCCACATCAACCTCTTCTTCCTCCTCCTCCTCCTCTTCCTCCTCCTCCTCCTCCTCCTCCTGCGGCGCCGGGGCCTCCGCGCCCGCCCCGGCCCAGAGCCGCGCGATGCAGCGGCGGCAGAAGTTGTGCCCGCACCCGATGGACACGGGCTCCACGAAGTAATCGAGGCAGATGGCGCAGATCGCCTCCTCCTGCAGCGTCTCCACCGGGTCCACCCGCGACCCGGACCCGGCCGGGGCCGCCATGGCGAGACCGCGGCCTCCTCCTCCTCCTCACGGCCCGAGTCCTCCCGATCACCGCTCGCCCCTCACCGGAAGCGCCGCTCTGTCCCCCGCTGCCGCCGCCGCCGCCGCTCCTCTCTATGGTACAACCGACGGGACCCGTCCGCGCCGCTTCCGCCTTCCGCTCTCGGCGGGCGCGTGACCGGAAAGCGTTGCTAAGCAACGCGGCTTGTCTACCCGCGCGCAACTCGGTGCCCTTGGAGGACTGAGCCCGGATGGGAGGGGGGGGCGGGGGGGCGTGGCTTCGGCTCAGTGCGTGCAGCGCCCGACTCGGAACGGAAGGACCGCGGGTTCGAATCCCGCCTCGGGAGACCCGAAACCACCGTAATTCACCCCAAATCGCTTCCCGCTGCCCCCGGTAGGACCCCCGTTGGTGGCTCCGCGGAGGCACCGCCATCGCGTAGCGGTGATCGCGTTCGCCTCCCACGCCAACGGTCCCCGGTTCGAAACCGGGCGCAAACGCGCGGCTTCGCCTCTTTCCGCCTTCGTTTTCCTTCCCCACCTTCGCTTTCGCGTTTCAACGCCTCAAACGGGCGACGGGAAGCGGGGATCCCGGTCCCCATCCCGGTGCCTCCTCCATCCCGACGGGATGCAGCGGCCCGGCTAGCTCAGTCGGTAGAGCATGAGACTCTTAATCTCAGGGTCGTGGGTTCGAGCCCCACGTTGGGCGCGCTTCGTTTTGATCCCTTTTCCCCCTCCGCGCCCATTCCCAAGCGCATCCCGACCAGAACGCGTTGGGGTTGGGTCCAATCCTGCTCCCTCTGAGCGCTCACCCCGGGCTCTATCGCGGCCCTCGCATGGGGTTGGGGGTTTCCCCCTTGGAAAGCGAACCTTGGATGACCCGGACGCGGCACAACGCGTGGATGCGGCCGCGTAGGGACCCTGAAGCGCTTCCCCGGGGGTTATCCCACCGGGAGCCCGATGGGATGCGGGGCCGCAGCCCCGCTGCCCTCCCCTCCGTTATCTCCCCGCTCCAAGCCAATGGGAGGCGGGGAGGCGCATCCCTCCCCTCCGCATCATTCCCTCCCTCCCTCCCTCAGGCACCCAACAAACAGCCCCGGGAAGAAGGAGGACCAGGAGCATCCCCATCCCCGCGCATCCCCATGGCCGCGCCGAGCCCCGCCGATGCCCTCCGCAGGGAAGCCTCCTGCTCCATCTGCCTCGCTTACTTCCAGGACCCCGTCTCCATCCCCTGCGGCCACAGCTTCTGCCGCTCCTGCATCTCCCGCTGTTGGGAAGCGCTGGAAGCGCCCTTCCCCTGCCCCCGCTGCCGCCAAACGGCGCCGCGCCGCAGCCTCCGCCCCAGCCGGGAATTGGCCAACATCGCCCTCATCGCCCGCGGGATGAGCCCCGGAGGAGGAGGAGGAGGAGGAAGGGGGGAGCCGCTCTGCGGGCAGCACCGGGAGGCCCTGAAGCTCTTCTGCACCCGGGACCTGCAGCCCCTCTGCGTGGTCTGCGCCCGGGCCCGCGGCCACAGCGTGGTCCCCATCGAGGAGGCGGCCGAGCAGTACAAGGTAAAGCCGGGCACATCCAATGACTGTGGGGGGGGGGGTGTGTGTGTGTTGCAGTGCCCCCCCCCCCCGCTTGAATCCCGTTTTCCAACAGGGAGAAGGCAAAAAGTCCCTTTTCCCCTTGGGATTCTCTTGGCTCGGCTCAAAGCCCGGCGCTGCCAACGGCCCCGAACACGTAAAGACCCCGCGCCGTTCGCTTTATCCCCCTTCTCAACGCGGTCGCGTCCGTTACCGAGGCCCCTTTTGCCTTTGGCTCCCGGTTTCTTCCCTTTCCACGCAAGGAAACGGCTTTTTCCTCCCCTGTTTTCCCGCTGCTCCAAACCTCTCCTCCCCATCCGCGATGCCCCGCACGGTGCTGCCATGGGGAGCTCCATCCTCACTGTGTGTTCCCAAGGGATATCCCCCCCCTTCCCAGCACTTATCTGCCTCTCCCAGACCTCCTGTGCTGCTGATGCTGTTTCACCCTCCCCTTACGGCCATTCCCCCCCCCCCTCTTGGCTTTGCTTCCTGCGGAGTTCCGGCGATGCCTCTTCCAGACGTGATTCCAATGGGAAAAGCCCCTCGAGCGCGTCTCCTCTTTGTCCCCAGGAAGAAATCCTGAGCTGCCTCCGCGCCGGGAAGGAGGAGAGGGAAAAGTACCTGGAAAGCCGGAAAGCCGAAGGAAGGAGGAGCCCGTACCTGGTGGGTGCCCCCATAGGGAGCCTCAATGCCCCCCCCCCCCGCTGTTTTGAGGCCAGATCCCATGTATGTGCTATGCGGAGCCCTGGGCTCCTGCCAAGCCCCACTTTATCAGTTGGGGCTCCACATCCCTGCGCTGGGCTGATAACGCCGGGGCTGCTCCGGGAGCAAACACCCATTGGGTGGGAGAGGTTTCCCCTCTATCCCATAAATCCCCCTCTGGCAGAGCCCATCTCTTGGCTCTGCTTCCACGCAAAGCCTCCTGGATAGCCCCGCATCCAGAGCAAGGCCTTGTGCCCCCTCGCGTTGAGCATCACTGAGGATGCGGTACCCAGAGACCAACCTCGGGGCCCTGCTCCGCTCCTCTTGGCCCTGGTGGGGTCTTTGTGCAGCTCCCCCATCCCTTAGAGCTTCCCTGGAGGCTTCCGTGCTTCCCCCCGGGGTCAGCGCATCCCGATGGGGCAGGGATGCCGCAGCGCTGGGAATGGGAAGAGGCGCGAACGATCCGGGGGGGATGCTCTTGGAGCCACAGGGAGCGCGCATCCTGCGTGGGGTTGCGGGGAGGGGGGGGGGGTGTCTGTGCCCCACTGAGCCCCGCTCCGCCCCGGGCAGGACAGGACCCGGAGCGAAGGGAGGAGGATGGCGGCGGAGTTCCATCAGCTGCAGCGGTTCCTGCGGGAGCGGGAGCGCCTCCTCCAGGCCGAGCTGGAGCGCGTGGACCGCGCCGTCGCCCGCGCGCAGGAGGCGGCGGCGGCCCAGGTCTCGGAGGAGATGTCCCGGCTCGACACCCTCCTATGGGAGATGGAGGGGACACTCCAGCAGCCCCCGAGCCTCTTCCTGCAGGTGGGGACAGGGGGCATCACACCCCATTGATCCCTATGGGGCGGAGGGCTGTAAGAACGCGGCGCCCATCGCTTGCCTCTTCCCGCGTCTCCTCTCTCCTCCCACCTTTAGGACATCCGAAGGCTCTTGGAGAGGTAACGCGGCTCTCAGGGCGCTGAGGTCGGGGTTTCGGACCCCATCGGTACCGCGATGGGCTCAGAAATACCCCTCCAGCAGTGGCCTGGGGGGGAGCCAAGTGCGGAGAGAAGGGAAAGGGCAAAGCGGGGCTCCGGGAGGAGCATCCTCAGCCCATCCGTGGCTTCTCCTGCATCGTCTGATGGGAGCGGAGCGCCTCAACGGCGGCTTTCGCCCTTTCCAGATGTGAGGCGATGAAGTTCGAGCCCCCGGCGGAGGTTTCCTCCCATGTGGAACGGAGCCTCAAGGACCTCGCGCAGAGGAACGCCCTGGTGAGGGGCACGTTGAGGAGGTGCCAAGGTGCGGAGCGGGGCCGGGAGCTGCGGATGGGGGATACCCGGAGGAGGGCACCGGGCGCTCAAGCGGGGGGAGAAGGGAGGGATGAGCCCGGCCAAGGGGGCTCCTTCTCTCCAAGGGCCTTGCGCCATCCGACCCTCGGCATCCCGTTGGCGGTACCCCCATCCCGACCCTTAGGATGGAGCTGCGGCCACTTTGAGCCCTATTCCTGATGCTGTGAACTCTCTTTCCTCTGCAGACAGCCTCATGTTTCAACTGCAAGAGCCGAGTAAGTCGATGGCCGAGGTGGGTTTGGCTTGCGGGGGGGAGATTCCCATGGGATAACGATGCAGTAGAGGAAGGGTGACGGCATCTCGCTGTATCCAGAGATACTTAAAGCCAAATGCCCCCCTGGGAGCCAAAGCAAGGAAGAGCACTTGTGCTTCCCCTTTATTCCCAATGGATCCCCACCATCCCCTCCCCGTGCTCCATCCTTTCCTCTCTCCCCCTTCTCCTTCCATCCAGGAGCATCCCACCCCTCCCCACCCCCCCCCCCCATGCAGCATCCAGAGCCGAGAGGGATTAAACCGCCCCCATCCCCTCCCTTACCCCGCAGCCAACGTCACCCTGGACCCCTCCACGGCTCATCCCAACCTCCGCATCTCCGAGGACCTCCGGGAAGCCCGAGGCCACCTCCGGGCTCAGGACGTGGAGGACTCCCCCCGGCGGTTCGATTACGAGCCCTGCGTGCTGGGCCGGGGGGGCTTCACCTCGGGCAGGCACTTCTGGGACGTGGACGTGGGGCAGGGGGGGGTGTGGGCGCTGGGGGTGGCGCGAGCGTCCGTGCGCAGGAAGGGACCCCTGAGCCCCGGGCCCAAGGAGGGCGTTTGGGCGCTGGAAGCGTTCCACTCCCTGGCGTCCCCCCGCGCCAGCGCGCGCCCCAGCCCCGTCCCCAGCAGGATCCGGGTGTCCCTGGACTACGAAGGGGCCCGGGTGGCGTTCTACGGCGCCGCCGCCGAGGTTCCCCTCCTGGTGTACAGCAGAGCATCCTTCGGCGGCGAGAGGCTCCTGCCCTGGTTCAAGCTGGGGATGGGCGCTCGCCTGCGGGACGTCCACCGAGCGCTGCCCTCGGAGGAGCAGCCCCGCGGCGGGCAGCTCGTGGCGCCCCTGGACTGGGTCGGGTTCGGGTTCCCGCTCCGCATCTGTCCTTGAGGTGGGTGTCGAGCATCAGACCCTGATAACGGGGGTCACATCCTGCGGGATGCCGTTGCTCAAAGGGCCTCGCGGCTCCCCCTGTGTCCATTGGGAGCCGTGGGGTGAGGATGGGGATCAGCAGAGCGAGGGGATGGAGGCAGCGCATCGGAAGGAGGAGGATCCCGAGGGATGGATGGAGGAACGCTCAGGGCTTTGACGCCCTTTTAAAGCGCAGCTTTGGCTCTGGTGGCCTTTGCAATCCCCTTTGCAAAGTGTCTCCTTCCTGACGCCCATCCAAAGGCGGATCCAGAGCCTGGGATGTGGCTTTTCCCACCCACCTGCATTGCCCCGGGAGCCGATCCCAATCTCTGCCGCATTCCCGTGTGCAGCTTCAATAAAGGAACCCTTTGCTTTGAACTCTCTGCCTTGCTACGGGGGGGTTATTATGGGGGCATTTGGGAGGGCAAAGAGGGGTGCGCGGGGTGGTGCTCAGCCCTCCACCTCCTCCCCGTGGGCCTCAGCCATTCAATTGGGAGCTAAAGGGAAACGATCCCACCCGGATGCAGCTTTCCACCATTCCACAATGCAGCTTCCCAGGAAAAGCCTCTTCCTCCCCAGTGGCTGCTCCAGAGGGATGCGATGGGATAACGCATCCCATGGCCGCGTCGGTTGGATGCTCCTCGGCCATGGAAGCGGCCGCAACGCAAATGCAGACGGTTTTGCCTCATTCACCTGGATGAATTCCCTCAAAATTGATGCTTTCTGTAGGGAAAGCCCCAAAGGGGAATGGGACACCCCCCGGACCCACATTATCCCACCACTAATCAAGGTACAACCCCCCGGTGCCATTGAAACTGCTTGGTTGGAGGTAGAGATCCATGCTTCCCTTCATTCTCCAGCCCCATGTCTCCGCTCCCTTTCCAGCCCTGTCCTTACCCTGCAGACATCTCCAGCTGGTTTTCCAGGTTCCATAGGTGCACAACCGTGGGCTCCTCATTGAGATGAAAGGAGCAGGGGGGGGAGCCAAGCAGCCCCAAGCTTCCCATCTTCCTGGTGGGAATAGCGCCCTGGGAATGGGCCTTGCACCTCCAATGCTGGCCAAGCAATGGGGGTCACCCCTTCATTGGGGTCTCCACACCTCCCTGTTGCTGCCATGCGATAGATGTCTATGGATGGAGCTTATCAAGGGGTTATAAATGGCTTAGAAACATCCCCTGTGGGCTCGGAGCCAGGATGGGGCTTCTTGGAGGGCACAAAGTGATGGGCACATCCATGGCCTGGGTACCAATTGTGCCCCATTGAGTCCCAGCACCTACGAGGCTCTGGCGGCACAATTCCCTCCCTGTTGTCCCCATCCATGGTCCCACCAAGAGCTCCCGGAGGCTGCGTTGCCTTTTGGGGGATGATTTGCCTAATTCCCATCCCTAAAGAGGGAGAAGGCAGAGGCAGGAAGGGGCAGCCCTCAGGATAGAAGGTGCTTTGATGCCCTCCTAGCGCATCCCCACCCCTGCCATGGCACACGGACCTGACTCACAGGCTCAGCGCATCCCTGCTCCGGGTCTATTATCCAGCGCTGGGGAGGAACAGGAAGGGAAAGATCCAACCCCATCAAAGGGATAAAGCCGACAGGTTTGGGCCTTTCCAGTTCACTTTGGAAGAGCTTCAGGTGGAGCTCAGGAGCTCTTCCGGAGGGGGAGAAGGTCTCCGAGAGGAGCAGAACCCTGGAGTGCAGGAAACTGGAGGGGTTGGTGGGTATCGAGGTCCTGGGCACTGCCATAGGGCTCCAGGGCCGGTTCTCTGCTCCCTATTCCTTCCTCTGCAGCACGGATGTGATGCTGAGCACGGGAACACCACGGCTTCCACCCCAAACCCATGGTGGCTTCTTTTGCATGAGGTTCAATGGGGTTTCCCCACCCGGATTTCTCCGGGAGAAAAGGAACGGTGGGGATGTGGGCTCCGGAATGGGGGAAAAGGCTTTTCCCATCCCATTGCTCCTTCCAAAGGGGAGGGGAGAAGCCGAGCCCTGGTGCTGCAGGTCCCCAAAGGACTCCGTCTTGCTTTCCCAGCTGGAAGACCTGAAGAATGAGATTGAGAAGAGGCAGGCCAAAAATGCCCCCAAATTCCCAGAGAATTCCCAGCTGGACACCGAGGCACAAGGGCGGGAAGAGAAGGACCAGCAACCGGTGAGCGAATTCATCCCATGTACAGGGGGTTATGGGGAGGGGAAATCCGCCCTGGTTGGGCTTTCCCAGTCCCGCTTTGCTTCTATCCCCTCTGGAGATCTGCAGATCCCAAGGGGATGAAGGGAGGGGGATTTGCAGCCTGGAATGATGGGGGGAAAGGGAATGAAATCAGTGGTTGGGAGAAGGGGCAATGAGGGCCGATGGCTCCCTATGGGATGGATGTGGTAAAGAGCATCACCAGCAGTACCCGAGATGGGCAGCCCGGAGCATCGGGTCCATGGGCTGAAGCTGGGAAAGCAGCCTGCGGCCACGTTCCTTCAAGGAATCTCATGGTGTAGGAGTCCACACTGAGCTTCCTTTCCTCTTTCTCATTCCCCCAGGACATAAGGAGCACCGTCAGCAGGTAATGGCCTCTCCAAAAGGCTCTTCCATGGGGTTTTCCCAGAGCAGCGCCCATGGTGGAGCTATGCCCATGGTGACTGCTTCAGGCGGTCTGGAAGGGCATTTGGGTACCACCACCACCGTGTGCTCATCACCTCATTCCTGGTGGCACCAAATTCCTCCAGGGATGGCGATTCCAAAGGGGAGGTTTTCCGCTTCCTTAGATGTGGAAAAGTGACTTTCCAGCTCCCGGCAGACGCTCCTCCGGAGCCAGAAGAGAGATCCTGCCCCTTCTCCTGGAGGAACGGAGCGCTGAAGGAGACCCTGAGGAGGCTGCAAGGTACTTGGGAAGAGCGGGAGGAGAGGGAGCTCTTTGTCCTGGATTGGGAAAGCTGGAAGAGCTGCCCATAGCTCACCCGGGATATGCTTTGGGAATGGAGATGCTGCAGTGAGGAACCCTGGGATGGAGGTTTCCCGGTCAGAAGGTTGGTACCCGCGTTTATCACTATCAGTTATCCATGGTTTGCCCTGATTCCTGAAGGATGCTCCCGCTGGAGCTCCCCATCCACCCTATTCCAAGCCCGAAAAGGGCTGAGCATGGGAACACGGGAGCAGCCGTACCCGTCAGGTGAAGGGGGAACCCAAAAGAGAAGGAAGGCGATGGAAATCAGGACAACCCAACGGGTTTTCCCAGCCCTGCAGCTGGAAGAACCCCCCTCCGGGCAAAGCCAACTGATTCCAAGAACATGGAAATGCGTTGGCCTAATTCAGCGCCCGGTTTTAGCTCTTGTTTACTGTTTAAGGCCGGCTGAACCGGTCTGGTCTTGTCCTGTGGTTGTGCAGGAGACATCCCCCATCCCTTCCCTTCCTTCTTCCTCCTCCCAGCGTAGCCTGAAGTCCGCAGGGATTTCCGCATGGATGTGTTGCCATCCCTGTGTGCCATTCCTTTGGGGATTCAGGGGTTAAAACCACCTTTCTCCTTCATGGATGGCACCTTTCCCTGCTTCGGGATGCTTCTGCCTTGAGGCACTTCTTCCTGTCTTGGGATGCTTCCATTGGGATGCTTCCATTTGGGATGCTTCCATTTGGGATGCTTCCATTGGGATGCTTCCATTTGGGATGCTTCCATTTGGGGTGCTTCCATTTGGGATGCTTCCATTGGGATGCTTCCATTTGGGACGCTTCCATTGGGATGCTTCCATTTGGGACGCTTCCATTGGGATGCTTCCATTTGGGATGCTTCCATTTGGGATGCTTCCATTGAGATGCTTCCATTTGGGGTGCTTCCATTTGGGATGCTTCCATTGGGATGCTTCCATTTGGGACGCTTCCTTTGGGATGCTTCCATTTGGGGTGCTTCCATTTGGGATGCTTCCATTTGGGATGCTTCCATTTGGGGTGCTTCCATTTGGGATGCTTCCATTGGGATGCTTCCATTTGGGATGCTTCCATTGGGATGCTTCCATTGGGATGCTTCCTTTGGAATGCTTCCATTGGGATGCTTCCATTTGGGATGCTTCCATTTGGGGTGCTTCCATTTGGGATGCTTCCATTGGGATGCTTCCCTTTGGGATGCTTCCATTTGGGGTGCTTCCATTTGGGGTGCTTCCATTTGGGATGCTTCCATTGGGATGCTTCCATTTGGGGTGCTTCCATTTGGGGTGCTTCCATTTGGGGTGCTTCCATTGGGATGCTTCCATTGGGATGCTTCCATTTGGGATGCTTCCATTTGGGACGCTTCCATTGGGATGCTTCCATTTGGGATGCTTCCATTGGGATGCTTCCATTTGGGATGCTTCCATTGGGATGCTTCCATTTGGGGTGCTTCCATTTGGGATGCTTCCATTTGGGGTGCTTCCATTTGGGATGCTTCCATTTGGAATGCTTCCATTTGGGACGCTTCCATTGGGATGCTTCCATTTGGGGTGCTTCCATTTGGGATGCTTCCATTGGGATGCTTCCATTTGGGGTGCTTCCATTTGGGATGCTGTTTCCCCTTACATACCAGCCCGGATCCTGCTGCCCCCTCCACTCTCCCCCCATCCCTTGCGGGGCTCATCCCTCTTTCTAACCCCCGCATCCCTCACCCGCAGCCACCGTGACGCTGGACCCGGACACGGCGCATCCCGACCTCATCCTATCGGAGGACGGGAAGAGCGTGCGGCGAGGAGCGGGCCGCCGGGACGTGCCGGACAACCCGGAGCGCTTCGACTATTGGCCCTTCGTGCTGGGTAGCCAGGGCTTCGCTGCCGGGCGGCACTGCTGGGAGGTGGAAGTGGGCAACAGCGGGGATTGGGCGCTGGGGGTGGCCCGGGACTCCATCCATCGCAAGGGGCACCTGAGCCTCTGCCCGCAGGGGGGGATCTGGGGCTTGGAGAAGTGGGGGGGGCAGGTGCGGGCTCTCACCCCCCGCAAGGTGACGTTGCTGCCGCTGCGCTGGGTCCCGCGCAGGGTCAGCGTCCACCTGGATTACGGCGGCGGGACCGTGGCGTTCTTCGACGCCGACGAAGGGGGGCTCATGTTCATCTTCTCCCGCGCTGCCTTCACCGGGGAGAGGGTCCGGCCCTGGCTCTGGGTGGTGGGGGCCAGGTCCCAGCTCCGGCTGTGGCCGTGAGATGTGGGAGGAGCATCCCTTAACCCCAACCCAGAGCAGCATCCCCTAAACCACAACAGCATTCCCTAATCCAGAGCAGTGTCCCTTAACCCCAACCCACAGCAGCGTTCCCTAACCCCAACCCAGAGCAGCATCCCCTAAACCACAGCAGCGTTCCCTAATCCAGAGCAGCGTCCCTTAACCCCAACCCACAGCAGCATCCCCTAATCCAGAGCACCGGTCCCTAACGCCACCCAGAGCAGCATTCCCTAAACCAGAGCAGCATCCGCTAATCCAGAGCAGCGTTCCCTAAACCACAGCAGTGCCCCTTAACCCCAACCCACAGCAGCATCCCCTAAGCCAGAGCACCGGTCCCTAACCCCACCCAGAGCAGCGTTCCCTAAACCAGAGCAGCGTTCCCTAACCCCGATCCAGAGCAGCATCCCCTAATCCACAGCAGTGTCCCTAACTCCAACCCAGAGCAGCATCCCCTAAACCAGAGCAGCATCCCCTAATCCAGAGCAGTGTCCCTAACTCCAACCCAGAGCAGCATCCCCTAAACCAGAGAAGCATCCCTTGACCCCAACCCAGAGCAGCATCCTCTAAACCACAGCAGCGTCCCTTAACACCAACCTACAGCAGCATCTCCTAATCCAGAGCAGTGTTCCTTAACCCCAACCCACAGCAGCATCCCCCAGCCCAGATCACTGTTCCCTAACCCCAACCCAGAGCAGCATCCCTAATCCAGAGCAGCGTCCCTTAACCCCAACCCAGAGCACCGTTCCCTAACCCCAACCCAGAGCACCATTCCCTAACCCCAGCCCAGAGCACCATTCCCCAACCCCAACCCAGAGCACCATTCCCTAACCCCAACCCAGAGCACCATTCCCTAACCCCAACCCCGACCCGTTTCCTCTCTCCTCCTCCAACACATTGGATAACAACGATGGACATCATTAGTAATAAAGTACCCCTGATTTTCCCCTCCTCGTCTTTCCCTCCTGCCAGGGCTGCAGCAGGCAGGAGAGCAGCGTGGTCCATGGGATGTCCTTATGTACCTGCAGGGGGCTGGTTGCCCTTCCTGGGTGCAGGCACAGCCTTGGGCAAGGGATGCCCATGAATGGGATCTGGTTAACCAAACCCCCCTCTAGAACCTGGCATCCAGAAGCAGCAAATAACCAGGCAGAGAAGAGCATGACAGCATCTAAATCCTTTTACTTCATCTCAAAGCATAAGAGGGAGAAGCAGCCAAGCGGGGGTGAGATGCTGCGGCTCCATTTGATGCCCTGGTTTGGGGGTGACCACCTGGGACACCGACCCATGGGGATGCTCATCCCTTCGACATCGCTGTGGATGGAAACAGGGGCCAGAAAGGGCAATTTAAGACCTCCAGAGTGCTGGAAATAGGGATACTGGGGACAGAAAGCTTGTGTTTGGGTGGGAAGGGAGAGCCTCATGGACACAACGTGATGTGGGCCCCTTCGCCCCACACCAGGAACCAGGGATGGATGCGCTCCCCTTTGAAGGAGGCTGCTGGGAAGGCGAAGATCAGGGATCTCTTCTCAGCATCAAAAAAGGCCACCTGCCCCCTGTCGTAGTCCAGGGAGACCTGGACCCTGGTGGGGACCTGGACCTGGTACAGTGGGATGCGCTCGAGGGAGGTGAGCGCCCAGAACTGCCCCTCGCAGAGCCCCATGGACCAGAGCTCCATCCCAGGGCCCTCAGCAGCCTCCTCCCTCCTGCTGAGGGGCTGCGTGGCCACTCCGACAGCCCAGGAGCCTCTGGGGGCCACCTCCACCTCCCAGCAGCATCTCCCCATGGTGATGCCCTCAGCGCCCAGGACACAGGGGTCGGTGCCCAAGCCCTCGGCGCATGGTTCCTGGTGGGCATCATTATCCCACCTCAGGCTCCTTCCATCGGCCGACACCACGAGCTGGGGATGAGCTGTGGATGGGTCCAGGGTCACCTTCACTGTGAGGGGCAGAGGTAGAGCGTCAGAGGAAACCAGTGTTCCATGGTCCCAGGGAGCACGTAGCACCATCGTTCCACTGCTGGGAGGTGCTGGTTGCTTTCCCATTCCATAGGGCTCAGGAGCAGCTTCCCAAGGGATGACCAAGCTGGAGGGCAGAGGAGGAGGAGCCCCCCATCCTTTAGGGTATTTCATGCCTAAAGTGCGTGTTTGGTCAGAGCCAGCCCTCATGCAGCTCCATTGCGAGAATGGAACCCATCAGCACCTTATGGTGAGGACCATAACTCCTTGGGGGGTTTTCCTCCCTTCCCATCCATCACTTGGTTCAGACACAGACGAACCCATCCCAGGTTGGGCTCAGCCTTCCCTTGGCCCTTCCCACTCCCTCACCTCCGGGAGATGGGGACTTACTCTTTTCTGGCAGCTCGAACATCAGGATGTCTGCAGAGGGGAGAGGAGGAGATGTCAGTTGGTGCAATAGGAAAACGGGGCTGCTCTGCACGCTCAGGGCACACGCGCACCTTGGAAGCTCCTCAGGGTCTCCTCCAGAGCACTGTTCCTCTCCCTGAAGCGGCTGAGTCTCTCCTCCAGCTCTGGAAGCAGCAGTGGGGGCTGCTGGAAGTCCTCTATTTCAAGCCTAAGAAGGAAGATGGGACCAAGAGGGGAAGGATTCATCGCCCCAAAGAGAGACCAAGAAAGCTTTGGTGCGCACTTCGGTGCGGGCTTTGATAAACCTGGGGCATGGGCAACCATGGGTAGAGCTCAGGGTCCACACTCAAGGTCCACAAAGCCTCTGGGTGATGCCATACACAAGGTCTAAACCCCTCCCAAACAGATGCTTGGGGAGCCTCATACCTGTTCAAGGTGCCTCTGATGTCCTGGAAGGGAGAGAGGGAAGAGGGAGCTCAGGGAATGGCTTTTAGCAGGAGAACATCTACTAAAGCATCAAGAGTGTGGAGTAGGGCACAGCCTGGGCTTGGCAGCATCATGGGGCCCAGATGGTGGTACCCAGATGATGGTGGTACCCAGATGGTGGTACCCAGATGATGGTGGTACCCAGATGGTGGTGGTACCCAGATGATGGTGGTACCCAGATGGTGGTGGTACCCAGATGATGGTACCCAGATGGTGGTGGTACCCAGATGGTGGTGGTACCCAGATGGTGGTACCCAGATGGTGGTGGTACCCAGATGGTGGTACCCAGATGATGGTGGTACCCAGATGATGGTACCCAGATGGTGGTACCCAGATGGTGGTGGTACCCAGATGGTGGTACCCAGATGGTGGTGGTACCCAGATGGTGGTGGTACCCAGATGGTGGTACCCAGATGGTGGTGGTACCCAGATGATGGTACCCAGATGGTGGTACCCAGATTGTGGTCCCCTGGCTCCTCACCTGCAGGAACTGGTTTGCTGGCTGCTGGCTCTTCTCCTCCACCTCCTGGATGAAGGAATCCAAGCGGGAGATCTCCTTTGTCAGGCTGGTGATGTTTTCTTCCTGCAGCTTCTCAATGTCCCGCTCCAGGTCCCCCAGCTGAGCCAGCAGATGCTGGGCATGGTCCTCCAGGAAGAGCCGCAGCCCTTCCAGCTTGGATAGGACCCTCTGGCGCTCGGCTGAGGTCTTCTCCTGCAAGGAGGGGATAAGGGAAGGGAAGGAAAAGGGAAGGGGAAGGATTCCATCCATCCGTCCATCATCCATCCATCCATCATCCATCCATCCATCCATCCATCATCCATCCATCATCCATCCATCCATCCATCCATCCATCCATCCATCCATCCGTCCGTCCATCCTCCATCCCAAGTATCTTTTATACAGATCTCTTGACCTGCATGCAGCAGTTGAGTCCCTGGTAGGTCTCCGGGCTCTGCCCACTGCACAAAGAGGAGTCGGGCATCATTTGGTTTGCAACCTGGAGCAGGACCCCAGCCCCAGCGGGATAATCTCCCACCTAAAGCCAGAGCCTGACCCCCAGATCCCCTTACCAAGGATTCCCAGCTCCTCCTCATCTCAGCCTCTCGCAAGCCCAGGAGCTTGTCTCTCTCTTCCTTCAGGCCTTGCAGACGGGCCTGGATTTGTCCCTACGGAAAGAAAAGGCTCTCTGGAGATTGGGCTACACACAAAGGGGCTGAGCTGGGGTCAGCTCCAGAGCCTTGACCTGCACAGAAGGGAGCGTTGAGACCTCTGAGACCGGAGCACCCGATGAGAACTGAGAGAGCAGAAGCACCGGTGCGTGCCCTGCGCTCTCATTCCGAAACAGCCCATGTGGGAAGCACGGAAGGGGGGGGGACGCAGAGTTCTGCCCCCATAGCACAGCCCTGGGTGAGGGGGAGATGCTCCACAGCCTGATGGCAATGTGCTGCTACAGAGCATCGAGCCCTGAGGGTGCCGATGGCTACGAAAGGCCCCATTGTACCTTGTACCCCTGGACCGCATCCTCCGCCGGGAGCATCCTATGGGACCGGTGCGCGCGGGACTCCCTGCAGACCACGCAGATGAAGGCTCCGTCGTCCTCGCAGAAGAGCTTCAGAGGTTCCTGGTGCTTCCCACATCGTTCCCCTCGCCCCGTGTCCCCCCCGGCCGCCTGCGCGCTCAGCCTCCGCGCCGCCTCCAGCACCCGCGCCAGCTCCCGGCTGGGATGCAGCCTCTTCTCCGGGGCCGTCTCCCGGCAGCGCGGGCAGGAGAAAGGCGCCGTGGACCATTCCCAACAGCGGGAGATGCAGACGCGGCAGAAGTTGTGGCCGCAGTGGATGGAGACCGGGTCGCGGAAGTACTCGAGGCAGATGGGGCAGGAGGCTTCGCTGGGGAGCGCCGCGGAGGGGCTCGGGGCAGACATTGGTCCCCCTCCTCCGTGCGAGCACTCAGGCAGCGGCTGCTTTCGTTTGCCTTCGAGCAAGGGAAAGGCGTTTCCCTTCCGCCCCCCCCCCCCCCCGGGGGCAGAGCCAGAGCAGAGCCCTGGGGGGGGGAAGCGGGTGGTGGCATCCCTGGGACAGCCCCTGCTCCCCATGGCCTGTATGGGCTTCCCGGTACCCACTGCCAGGCAGGAGGAAGGACAGGGAAAAGGAACCCTTTCACATCCTGGAAAAGGGCCGCGCTTTGGAGCAAAGAGGATGTGGGGAAGGGGCTCTGCGTGGAGAAGGTGGCAAAGAGCATTGGAAAAGAGGGGGAAGAGCCCCCATGGGAAAGGTGTGGTGCTGCGGCGGGAAGAGGAGCAGGGGATAACGCAGCATCGTCAGTGCAAAGGCCAGACCCAAGCTGGGGGGATCCATCCCAACATCAGCCTCTCCGCGCATCCCATTCACCTATATCAACCCTTAGCTCCAGGTTGAGCAATAGAAGCAGCCTCGAGCATGATGCTGAGCCCCAGGTTTCATGCACACAACGACCAGCGGATGTCCTCAGCTGTGCCACTTCAAACCCAGCTCAGCGCCGTGCAAACAGATCCTGGCTCGTTGCTGCGGCTTTGCAGGGGAGCCAGGATGCTGCACCATTGCTGAGAGGGTGCGTGATCAGCGACTGAAGGCTCAGCACCGAACCATGAAGGAAGCTTCGTGCTCAAAAGGAGAACTGAAAGCAGCAATAAGTGGGTAGAGCTGCACGTACGCACGCAGGAAGGAGGTGTTGGCAGCGGTAAGGGGTGATGATGCCAACCCAGGAAATGATGTTTGTTCTCCATTGAACCTCTTTTCCCCATGGGAAAGGGGGGGTTCTCCCTTCATTTCCCATCCCAGAGAAGAGCCATCGCCCCTCAGCGCCGCAGCTGCTCCTCCGCTCACATTCACCTCCCTTGGGGCCAGAGGCAGCGCTGGGGCAGGAAGTGGAACCTGTCCCATCACCCCCACCACCGAGCCCATGGCTGCAGCCAACGCTGCGCAGAGCTTCCATGATGAAGCCTCCTGCTCCATCTGCCGGGGCCTCTTCCAGGACCCGGTGTCCATCCATTGCGGACACAACTTCTGCCGGGGCTGCATCACCCGCTGCTGGGAGGGATCCGATGGGAGCTTCTCCTGCCCTCGGTGCCGGGAGACGGCGCCGCGGAGGAACCTGAGACCCAACCGGGAGCTGGCGACGCTCATCGCGGTGGCGCGGAGGCTGAGCCTGCAGGTGGGGAGAGCCGGGTACTGCCTGTGCCGTGAGCACCGGGAGGCTCTGAAGCTCTTCTGCGAGGAGGAGCAGAGCCCCATCTGCATCGTGTGCAGGGAGTCCCAGGAGCACCGCGGCCACAGCGTGGTCCCCATCGAGGAGGCTGCCGAGGAGCACAAGGTGGGGAGGGTCCGGGCAGGAGAAGGGGACCAAGGTCAAGGGAGATGCCCCAGGGGTTGATCTGCCTGAGGATGGGTTGATCTGCTTGAGGATGGGTTGATCTGCCTGAGGATGGGTTGATCTGCTTGAGGATGGGTTGATCTGCTTGAGGATGGGTTGATCTGTTTGAGGATGGGTTGATCTGCTTGAGGATGAGTTGATCTGCTTGAGGATGGGTTGATCTGCTTGAGGATGGGTTGATCTGTTTGAGGATGGGTTGATCTGTTTGAGGATGGGTTGATCTGCTTGAGGATGAGTTGATCTGCTTGAGGATGGGTTGATCTGCTTGAGGATGGGTTGATCTGTTTGGGGATGGGTTGATCTGTTTGGGGATGGGTTGATCTGTTTGGGGATGGGTTGATCTGCTTGAGGATGGGTTGATCTGCTTGAGGATGGGTTGATCTGCTTGGGGATGGGTTGATCTGCTTGAGGATGGGTTGATCTGCCTGAGGATGGGTTGATCTGCTTGAGGATGGGTTGATCTGTTTGGGGATGGGTTGATCTGTTTGGGGATGGGTTGATCTGTTTGGGGATGGGTTGATCTGCTTGAGGATGGGTTGATCTGCTTGAGGATGGGTTGATCTGCTTGGGGATGGGTTGATCTGCTTGAGGATGGGTTGATCTGCTTGGGGATGGGTTGATCTGCTTGAGGATGGGTTGATCTGCCTGAGGATGGGTTGATCTGTTTGGGGATGGGTTGATCTGCTTGGGGATGGGTTGATCTGCTTGAGGATGGGTTGATCTGCCTGAGGATGGGTTGATCTGTTTGAGGATGGGTTCATCTGTTTGGGGATGGGTTCATCTGCTTGAGGATGGGTTGATCTGCTTGAGGATGGGTTGATCTGCCTGAGTATGGGTTGATCTGCTTGGGGATGGGTTGATCTGTTTGGGGATGGGTTGATCTGTTTGGGGATGGGTTGATCTGTTTGGGGATGGGTTGATCTGTTTGGGGATGGGTTGATCTGTTTGGGGATGGGTTGATCTGCTTTAGGATTACCCCTTGTAGCGATAGGACAAGGGTTGATGGGTTTAAACTTAACCAAGGGGAAATTCAGGCTGGAGATAAGGAAATTCCTCCCTCTGAGTGTGTTGGGACACTGGAATGGGTTGAATAGAGAAGGTTTGGATGAACCATCCCTGGCAGTGCTCAAGGCCGGGCTGGACTTGGCTTGGAGCAACCATCTCTAGCGGAAGGTGTCCCTGCCCATGGCAGGGCATTGGCACTGCACGACCTTGAGGTCTCCTCAACCCAAACCATTCCATGATTCCATGTTATTAACCCAGGAAGAATCTGAGTTTGGAGGAGATAAACCTGGATAGGTGGGATGGGGGCTGAGGGAGGGAGCAGCTGGAGGTGGGAAATGCACCACCGAGGTGTTCCTTCCCCCCTCAGGAGAAACTCGAGGCTCAGGTGCAGGCCTTGAAGGAGAGGAGAGAAAAGCTGCTGGGAATGAAAGAGGCTGAGGAAGGGAAAGGCCTGGACCTCCTCGTAAGTGTCCATCCCTTCCCTTTTGGTTGTCCCTCTGGCCATGGCGATGGATGTGGAGACACCGGGATGTGGCCCAGGAATGTCCCCTCCCTTGGTCAATGCAGCAGCCTGTCCCCAGGGCAGCTCCAACACGCTCCCATTCTCCCCCTATCCCTGCTCCATGCAGGCTGGGAGCACGTGCTGGGTTTGCCCAGGTTATTGCGCATCTTCTCCCTCGGTTTCCTCACCAGCGGAGCACGTTCCCACATTCCCCCTCCTGATTCCTGCTGGAAACGGGAATCACCGGATTGCCTCTCCTTTGCCTCAGTTTCCCTTTCCCCACCTAATCTGTTTATGGGTCTTTTCCTTCGTCGCTCAAAGATCTGGAGCATTCGGGGGTTATGGTCCAAGGGAAATGGAAGTCTTGGAAGTTTCTGGCAAAGGGAAGCCAGAAGGAAGCCTGGAAAAGGCAAACCGAAGTGTTTCAGTGATCCCCGTGCCCTGGAGCGGGCTCCAGGCTCTAAGCCCCCCCTAACCCATCTCCATTGCCCCATCCTTGCGCCTATTCCCTGCAGGAACAAGTGGAAGCGGAGCGGCGCAAGGTCGCGTCCCAAGCCCGGGAGCTGCAGCGGTTGGTGGCTGCGCAGGAGCGCCTCCTGCTGGAGCGCCTGGCCGGGCTGGAGCGGGACATCGCCGGGATGCAGGAGCAGAGCATCGGGAGGCTCCTGGCGGAGGTTGCCTCCATCAGCGAGCAGATCCGGGAGCTGGAGGAGAAGAGCCGGCAGCCGCCGTGCGAGCTCCTGCAGGTGGGGAAAGCCTCAGCGCCATCGGCGCCAGGGCTCGGAGCAGGCGAAACGCTCCTTGAAGGACGCAGCTTTCCGAGCTCCATTGGGTTTCAATGGATTTTCTTCCATGCTCAGCACGGCCCAACCGCCGCCGCGAGCGCTTCACATCCCTGTTTGGATCCCTGTCTGGTTCAATGGGGATGGGCTCGTCCACATGGTTACGCATGTGCGCATCCAAAACGCTGTCCGGGTTCCCTCGTATGCGGTGGAGGAATAAGAGGCGCTCACCTCACCTTTATGCCCACCTCCACGCTCTGTTTAACGCCTCAAACCTCATTCAATGATGCTGCCATAGCCTTACCTCCCCCCCAGCAGTCTGCAGGTGCTGTAGGGCTCATTGTAGACCCATCATGTAGACAGAGCAGGGCCTTGAGCTCACCACAGAGCCCCGTGGGAGCTGCTTGTTGCTTGAAGCCAGGCTTTGCCCTGACCTAATGCTCCTTCTCCCATCCTTCCCTTGCAGGACAGCAGCAACACCTTGAGCAGGTTTGTGGCTCCTTTCTGGGGGTGTCAATGCCCTTTATCTCTGCGGTGGTGACACTGACGGGCTTCAGAACCCCGACAACTGTGAGCCCCGTGTGCCCTATAGACATACAGGAGGCAACTAGGACACTGGAGATCAAGGGAAGGTATCGGATGGGATGGTGGTACCCGCAGCTCCGCTGCAGCAACGCTACCTGCCCCTGCAGGGCTGAGTTATCCCTCCTTGCCCTTGTGAGGCCACCAAGCCCAGCAACGTTTAAACCCTACGGACCTAGGGCCAAGCCTTCGTTCTCATCCTCATTGCTCTAAAGGAGCCCCCAGGTGAAAGGGAGTCACAGTGGCCATTATGAGCAATGGAATGTTCTCAGGAAGCTCTTCCTTCTCTCCAGGCTTGAGAAGGATGGAGCCCAGAAGCCATCAGAGGCATCGGTTGAGCTGGGGCAGAATCCCCCTCCGAAAGGCATTGCCCTCAAAGGGATGCTGATGAAATGTAAAGGTACAGAGAGGATGCGGAGGGGCTGGGGCTGGGGACGGTCTCTCTGTAGCAGATCCAAAGGAGGAGATCTCTGCTACAGAGAAGGGCCATGGGGAGATGCTTCCAATAGGCCCTGCAGAGCTGTGGCTGTGTCAGCCCAGCGAGAGGCACTCACTGCGGTGGGAGAGGGCGGGTTTGCCTTTGGGCATAGGAAGTGTTGGGATGCTCCTGCAGGGTCACCACTGCCTTTGGAAGTCACCTTTCAAAGGGGAACATTGCGACTATTTCCAGGTGGGAGCATCAAAAAGGGGAGGCAATGGACACCCCAAAGCCTTCCTTTTGCTCCAAAACAATGCAGCTTTCCTACTCTTCCCATCTTACTCATGGGCATGACCCCCTTCCTGCACTGCTCCAGCAAGCAGGAACCGGGAGCTGACGCATCCCAATGGCCTGAAGGGTGGGGGGGAAGATGGGGATTCCCATAGGATGCAGCTGCGGTGGTGACGCTGCTCCTCGCTCCCTCCGCAGTCATCCTGACCCTGGACCCGGACACTGCGCATCCGCGGCTGGTGCTGGGCGAGGAGCACAGGAGCGTGAGGTGGGGGGACACCCGGCGGCCCCTGCCCGACAACCCCGAGCGCTTCGACTCCTCCCGCTGCGTCCTGGCCCGCGGAGGCTTCACCAGCGGGAGGCGCTATTGGGAGGTGGCGCTGGACCACGGGCAGGTCTGGGCCCTCGGCGTGGCCAAGGAGTCGGTGCGGAGGAAGGGGCGCATCAGCATCAACCCCAGCGAGGGGATCTGGGCCGTGGGGCGGTGCGGGAGCAAGTCCCAGGCTCTCACCTCTCCCCCCATCCCCATCGCCCTGCCCGCTGCCCCCGCGGTGATCGGGGTTTACCTGGACTACGAGGAGGGGAGGGTGGCGTTCTTTGACTCCCGCAAGGAGGGTCCCATCTTCAGCCACCCCCCGGCTGCCTTTGCAGGGGAGAAAATCCTCCCCTTGCTCTGCCTGGGCAGGGGCTGCCAGTTCACGCTGTCCCCATGACCCCGCCGTGGGGCGGCATCCGCCCCAATCCAGCTCGCTGCGGGCTTGGGGATGGATTTTGGGAGCGTGAAGGGTGGAAAAGTCTCCTTTCTCCATCGTTCATGGCAATAAGCATCGGTTGGCTCAGGGGGATGCTCTGCTCCCCGCGGCAACCTGGCGCATCCGTGCCCATAAACCCCTTCCAAACCCTCTCCGTTGGAGGACAGGGACCAAGCTGAGCCACACGCGCACCTCTCCAATGTGATCCAAGGATGAGATGGGCAAGATCCGATCTGATCGAAGGGTACTTTAAATCACCGGGAGCATCCGCATCCCAGGTGCGAGCTGATGCTGGCAAGGAGGAATAAACCCTTCCCCAGCAGAGCTGCCTCTAACCTCTCATTGAGCAACAGCCCCGGTGTGAGCTGTTGGTGGGTGAATCTTTGGGGCTGTAAGGAGGAACCAAGGGGGATGGAGGGTGCTCCTGGGAGCGTTTCCCAACGGATTGAGTGATAACGAGGACCCAAAGTGCGTTCTGGAAGCTCGGCTGTAAGGAGCAGCAGACGGTAAAGGTGTTCTCAGCATCCACACAGCCCGGGGCATGCGAACCCCTCTGGAAGCTGCTGCACGGCCACAAGCGCGGTGTTTGCATGGATGGAGCTGCACGTAAGGGGTGGTCCTTGCTGGCTCCCCATCCAAAACCACCGGGGTACGGGTTAATCCGACCACCGAGTGGCCGGGAAAAGCCCCATTCCCTGAAGGAAAGCCTTGGGCTGGCTGCTGGGACAACCTTTCTGATTGAGCTGCACCCATGCGGGGCTGAGCAGAGGGGACAGGGGCAGAGGACCAAAAACAAACGGGAAACGGGGTAAAGAAGCGCAGGGATCGGTCCTGGCCGAGAATAAACGGGAAAAGGGGCAAAGAAGCGCAGGGATCGGTCCCGACCGAGATGCTCAGCGTGCTAAGCTGCCCTTAACGGCTTCCCTGGTGGTCTAGTGGTTAGGATTCGGCGCTCTCACCGCCGCGGCCCGGGTTCGATTCCCGGTCAGGGAAGATTCATTTTTCGCCCCATTCCATCCTCCTTTTTGGGGAAAACGCCTTTATTTAGCGATGGATGGGTCTTATTTATAGTTCTGTGGGTGTTGCTTGCTGTTTGGAAGTGTTATTAATATGGGTAGCAGCGGGAAGCGTTTATCCAAACTGTGCAAAAACCCCTCAGAAGCTGTATTTTCGGGAAAAAGAGGAAAAGTATTAATAATAAAACCGAATGCCCCCCGAAAAACGAAATAAGGAAGGTGAAAAAAAGGGAAAAATGGAGTGTTTCTGCCCGGTTTCGAACCGGGGACCTTTCGCGTGTGAGGCGAACGTGATAACCACTACACTACAGAAACCCTGACGGTAGAGCTGCCCGCGCTGCCCGCACCCTGCCCGCACCCTGCCCGCGCCCTGCCCGCACATAGCCCTGCACAGGTCGAACTCCGAGCCCCAACAAGCTGCCTCCTTCAGCGGACATTCCCAAACTCACCTTATTTCGGAAGCTGTTTGGGTGATTTAGGGAAACCAGTGGCTTAACCGCCGAGAAGCTCAAAGAAAAGGTCTGAATTCGGTCAAAATTAAGCGGAAATATCACTTTTTGAGTGTTTCCCACTCCATGGTGGGAGAAAACATATACTTAATATTCTGGGGGTATAATGACCCAGCCCTGAGGTGGTTTCTGAAGGAAGCAGCGGCTCGAAAGGGAAAATGATGGGGTTTTAGGAAAAAAAGGAACAAAATTCCAGCTGTCAGGAGTGGGATTTGAACCCACGCCTCCACACGGAGACCAGAATTCCCAAGTGCGGGAAGGCAAAGCCTTGAGTCTGGCGCCTTAGACCACTCGGCCATCCTGACGGCGATGTTTATGGGCTGGAAAAGGGAATATAGCGATGCTAAAAACATACGTGTTTATTGAATTGCAGGGTTTCTTTTCCATTTTGGGGTTTTATGGTGATTGTCAGAGCTGGAGCACCGAAAAGTCGGGAATTGTTTGAGTTGCATTGGAATCGTGGGGTGGGGGGGAAAAAAGAAGGAGCCGCCCAACGTGGGGCTCGAACCCACGACCCTGAGATTAAGAGTCTCATGCTCTACCGACTGAGCTAGCCGGGCACATATTAGCACCTATTCTGGCATCATTTTGATGCGGGATTCGGGGGGGGTCAGCCCCTGCAGGAGTGGGGAAAAACACCTCAGGAGAGGAATTAAACGCTGCGAAATGCTTCCCGCTTGGATAAATCATATCCCAGCAGCAGAAGGCGGAATTCCGTGTGAATTCCTTGGGAAAACTCCTTTGTCCTTCTTGTTTTGTTCCACGCGTGTATTGGTACCCAAATGGGGATAAGGATGGGGACGCGGGAGGGGGGAGAAGGCATCGTGGTGGGTTTCTGTAGTGTAGTGGTTATCACGTTCGCCTCACACGCGAAAGGTCCCCGGTTCGAAACCGGGCAGAAACAGCCTCAAATCGGTTATGTTTTTCCTCCTTTTCCTGAATTTCCTGAACTTTGCCGGTCAATATTCCACCGAACTCTGGAATGGCGTTGCTTCGGGAAGTCTCTATAGGAAGCACGAGTTGCAGAAGGGAATTTGGTTTAATTTAGTCTGTGCGTTATTGTTTTCCCTGGGGACATGCTTGGAAGTCCCACCAGGCGGCTGGAATAGTATTCCCGCAGAAATAGCTCATCTGTTTCAATTCCCATGGATTCGGAATTGCCTTTTTCTAGGAAAGAAAAAAAATAATAATAATAAAATTCAGGAAAAATAGGAGGGAATTTCAAAAATCCAGGGAAAATGGGGGGGGAATTTCTAAATTCAACTTCATTATAGGAAAAACCTAAAACCCAATTCCCTGACCGGGAATCGAACCCGGGCCGCGGCGGTGAAAGCGCCGAATCCTAGCCACTAGACCACCAGGGAGCTGTGTTTTGGGCTCGTTTTACCAATCCATCACTTATCTCTGTGCATTCAACAGCTAAAATCTAACCAAATTAATTCAAAAACTAACAAAATTCATTAAAAATTTAACAAATTAATGAAGAAACTAACAAAATTAATTAAAAGCTAACCAAATTAATGAAAAAACTAACCGAATTCATTAAAAACTAACCAAATGAATGCAAAAACTAACAAAATTAATTAAAATCTAACCAAATTAATTCAAAAACTGACAAAATTCATTAAAAATTAAACAAATTAATGAAAAAACTAACAAAATTAATTAAAAGCTAACCAAATTAATGAAAAAACTAACCAAATTCATTAAAAACTAACCAAATGAATGCAAAAACTAACAAAATTAATGAAAATCTAACCAAATTAATTAATTAAAAAGTAACAGAATTCATTAAAAACTAACCAAATTCATGAAAAAACTAACCAAATTCTTTAAAAACTAACCAAATTAATGAAAAAACTAGCGAAATTAATTAAAAGCTAACCAAATTAATGAAAAACCTAACAAAATTAATTAAAAACTAACCAAATTCATGAAAAAACTAACCAAAATCATTAAAAACTAACCAAATTAATTAAAAACCTAACAAAAATCATTAAAAACGAACCAAATTAATGCAAAACTAACAAAATTGGTTAAAATCTAACCAAATTAATGAAAAACTAACCAAATTAATTAAAAACTAAGAAAATTAATGAAAAACTAATGAAATTAATGAAAACCTAACCAACTTAATTCAAACCGTTGGGTACAGGGGCTTCTATCGCTCCCTGGTGGTCTAGTGGCTAGGATCCGGCGCTTTCACCGCCGTGGCCCGGGTTCGATTCCCGGTCAGGGAAGGTCAGTCTCCGACGCGTTATTTTTCCTCCCCGGGCTCCCGCAGGACGTTTCTGGCCACATCCCCACCAAAAGCCCTTCTTTTCGTCCTTGCCGGTGTGCATGGCCACAAAACATACTCATTTTCTAACGCTAACAGCGAATTTGAGAGGAATTTCCTTAGGAAGGGAATGGGAGAAGGTGGGAAGAGAGCCCTGGGTCATCCTGCCATCAGTGGGCCGCCTCTGCCCCCCTGCATCCCGTTTCTGTAGTGTAGTGGTTATCACGTTCGCCTCACACGCGAAAGGTCCCCGGTTCGAAACCGGGCAGAAACAGCGTTTTTATGGTTTTCTTCTCCCTATCTCCCCGCTTTTGGGTCATTCAGTGTGGGGACAGTGACAATGCAGTGCTATTTAGCTCTGGTTTGGCCAGACCTTGAGCCATAGCTGGAGATTCCTACTCCTTTTGGGCCTTCTTTATGTTGTTTTCTCCCTTAAAAAGCAGTTTCAAGGTGGAAATTCCCTCTGGCTATCGAAACCAGCACAGTTTGGTTTCCTCTGGTTGTGTCCATTGCTCTGGTCACCCTCAGGACATCCCGAGGGGTGGCCCGCACAGGCAAAGGGGAAGGAGAGGTTCTTGTGGTTGGTGGGTTTAGAAGACGAGTGGGGGGAAAGGAAAAGCAGAAAGAGGGGAAAAAGGGCGAAAGGATGCGGGAAACATCCCTGGGAATGGGAAACATTCCATGAAACAGCTTTTGTCCCGAATTCCCACAAATACGACCCCCCGGAGCAGCATTCCCAAGTTTCTGTAGTGTAGTGGTTATCACGTTCGCCTAACACGCGAAAGGTCCCTGGTTTGAAACCAGGCAGAAACATCCTTTTTAGGGGGTTTTCCACCTCTTTCTACCCCTCTCCACAATGCGCTTATACAGACGCTGAGGTACCCCCGGGGGTATAATTCAGTGGTTATTTTAGGGAGGGTTTGAACGTGAGAGCAGGGGATGGGATGGCTGCTCCATCTCTTCCCTTACATCCATGATCTTCCACTGTTTGCTTTCCATGTGGATAGGGAGGAAGAATGTGCCTTTACCCCCGGCTGCCTCAGCACATCTCATCTTATTCCACCACCAGCCTAGCTAGGGATAAAGAAGATCCCTAGAGAAGGTCCCTATAGAAGATCCTATGCTATCCCTGCCTGAGCGCACACAGGATACCCCTATTCCCACTGGAACCATCAGCCCCCTTTTCCCATGTGGAAAGACCAACTGAGGGCACTAATGAGCATCAATTGTCCCACCTCGGACCCCACACCCCCCCCCCAGGGGCTCTATTTAAGCTCAGCCCTGCAGCATTCACCCTTGTGCAAGCTGTTTGGGAGCAGCATCTATGCATGACCGTGACCGAGTCACCCATTGGGCTGCATTCCCGGCTTGCCTTCAACCCTGCCTGCCCTTGCCTGCGGTGGGAATTGTCCACCAAGGAGGTGGAGGTTCTTTTGCTTCATGATGATGAGCAACTTGATCCTATCCTTGCATGGCGCTGTCTTTGCTCCTGGGACTCTGCTTTGGCTTTGCCTTGGGTGCTTCTTACCCTCATGGTCCATCTCCATTCCTCCATGTTTTACCCAAAGATCCCATTCTGCTTCGCTCCGAACCAAGCCCTAAGTTTGCTCCCTTCCCCCCAACACGTTCTGCATTCATTCCTCCCATGAATGAGCTGCAATCAACGAGGAGGGGGAGTCTCTGCAGTCATGCGTTCCTGCTCCTGCATGGAGCTATTTGTTCTTGGGGCATGACCTGGAACAGCAGCCAAAACCTCAGGCTCCGCACTCCGTTAACCCTCTGAGCATAACCCACTGTGTGGCTGCTCCGATGCTCTTCATGTTTCCATTCTTCCCTAAGCCCAAGAGATCCGTGAGCCCTGCTTGGAGATAGAGGCCTATGGGATGCGTGGAAGATGCCTAAAAACCGGGAAAACACCGAACACCCCACGCATCGGTCTGATGCTCGCATGGCGACATCATCACCCACAGCTCCGCGTATGCCTTATGAGATGCCCGTGCTCTGCTCCTTTACACCCTTAAATCCCACCCAAGAAATGGATGAATTTGGGTCTTTTGGGGTGTTTTCTACCCGGTTGAATGCGCCGAGATGAATAGCCCCCCCACCCCCGTACACCTCGCGTTATACCGGGGGTTAAAACGCCAGCAGTCGCTCCCTGGTGGTCTGGTGGTCTAGTGGTCAGGATTCGGCGCTCTCACCGCCGCGGCCCGGGTTCGATTCCCGGTCAGGGAAGTTTCCTTTTCCGCCTGTAACAAAAATACCCCCCCACAACATTTTTCTCCCCTCCCTTCCGCTGTCACCAAAAATAGGCTTTTTCGCCGCAAATCCATCCCTTAAAGCACCCACAGCGACGGCAAAGCCCGTTATTCTAAAAGCCGTTGGCACCCTTGCTGCGCAGGCTGCTCTTTTAAAGGGCCGCTGCTTTGCAATACCTCGGGGAGGGTACATTGGGGTATCACCGTCACTACCCTCGGGCAATTTTGGACAGTGGGTCTTTTCCCCCCTGCTCACAGCAGTTCCCATCGTCTGCTGGTGGTTAAAATACATATATGCGATATATCAAACCATCTACTTGCAGCAAAGGGGCCCTGGAAGCCCATATTAAGGCAAAACCCATTTGCAGATGCTCACTAAGGAAACAGCGAGCCACAACCCAGCCCCACATCATCCCTCCCTGCCAAGGAAACCCCTGGCACCACCAGAAGCTGCTTTGGACCTTTATTGTGATGTCACGTTGACAATTGAGTTCTTGGAACTCCCCCCTTGTAGTGCGTTGCTGAGGTCCTCAGCGATGGAGGTGCTTTAAATCCTCTCCCTTGGGGCGGAGGAGCCTTTTTCTAGTGCCTGTTTCTGAAGGCCGCCTGCTTCCGCCTCCTCTTGGGCATCGCGGTCCGCAGGGCACCTTGAACGCGCATGGGCTGAGCACGGCCTCGCTTGACGCTTGCTTGTAGATGTCTTCCACGAGCGCCTTGGCCTGGCGGGAGAGGAACCGCACGGATCCCTTGGTTCCTCTTTTGCTTCCTGGCGTCGGAGCGGAGGGAGCGTTTGGAAGCTCTTCTCCTCCTCTTCATGGGACGATGCTTCCCCCGGTCCGAAGTCTTCCTCTTCTTGGCCATAGGTTTCCTGCTGCGGCTCCTGCATCTGCTCCCATGCTGGAGCCCCCTTCTCTTCTGGGACCTCCTTCTCTTCTGGATTCTCCTCTTTGTTCCCTTAGACACCACACCAATGGACACCATGGCTCAGCCTTGGCCCTGCACTGCCCAGACCCTTGGAGCCCACAGCCTCCCCCCCATCTCCCCTTTTTATGCAAGCGAGGATGCAAATGAGGAGCAGTTCTGCGCTCTACCATTGGCCAAGAGAACAACAGCTCATAAAGGATAGAATCCTGGGGGAATTCCATCGTAGCCGTGGCAACCATGGCGCTGGGGTGCTCACCCTCCCAAGGAGAACCTTCCACCCAACTGTGGTTCATGCTGCTGCATGAGCTGTCTCCCGTTTAATTTAATGTAGTATTTAATTCTTATTAATTAATTATGTTAATTTACTGTCTATAAATTAAATATTTATAAAACATTTATTCTAATAAATATATAATATATGTAATATATTTCATACATATGATATATAATACGTAATATATACTGTATAAATATATAAGCTTTATATTTATATAAATTAAACATATAAAATGTAGTTATTTTTATCTAATTTAATAACTAGGATGACAACACGCCTCATTTAAGTGTTTCACTTAAACCCTTGAAGTAGTTTGTATGGAGTTTGCACTTGTTCAGTGGTGAAGTTCCAAAGCACTGGAGGGGCCCAATGGCCCAGATGCTTGCCCATACTATCCCACACGCCCTGCCCCCATGACTGTCCAGCCTCAGGGACAATCTCTTGGTCCTCCTATATCACTGTCTAGCCCTAGACAAGACCCAAAGGTCTGTCGTTATCTCAACCCTTCGTGCCCCACGTTGGGCACCACAAAGAGCTGTAGTGGTTTAAGGCCAGCGGTAACTCAGGACCACGCAGCCGCTCATTCACTCCCCCTGTGGCTCCCGGAGGGATGGGGAGGAGAATCGAAGCAGTGCAAACCCCACGGGTTGAGATCAGAGCAGCGCAGTAACTGAGGTACAACACAAACCACTGCTGCCACCAATAACAACAACGAGAAGGGAAATACAAGGGAAGAGAACACAACCGCTCACCACCCGCCGACCGATACCCAGCAGCGATCTCACCCATCCGGGTAACAGCCCCCAGTTATACAGTGGGCATGACGTGCTGTGCTATGGAATACCCCTTTGGTCAGTTGGGGTCCGGGTCCTGTCTGTGTCCTCCCGCCTTCCCCTCCTCCTTGGCACAGCTTGAGGCTCAGAAAGGCCTTGCTCAGAGCAAACATCACCGAGCACCAACCGAAACCATTGGTGTTATCAGCGCTGTTCCAAGGCTGAAAGTCAAAACCACAGCGCTGCACCAGCACGAAGGAGGGGAAAAATGACTGCTGCTGCTGAGCCCAGGACACAGCCTGACACCCATCACCTGCTTCCCAGAGCATCAGCCCAACCCCGAGAGCTGTGCCTTCCAACTGCATGACCAAGGACGTGCTCCATGTGCCTTGGGAGTCTTGTGGATGAGCAGGAAATGAGTTGCGAGGAAATCCTTTGAAAGAGCATCTTCCCTCCCTAGAAGCTGCCTGCACACCTCAGCCTTGTGTCTGTGACTAATGAATCCACCCGGGGTTTTCCCTTCCCCTGCTTTACATACACATCTCGCTCTTCGCACCCACCTTCAGTGTCCTTACGCACCTCTCTGTGCTTCCTCCAAGCTGCTCCATGCGCTGTCAAAGGCACTGGTGATGCCGCATCAACATCTGCCTGCTCCGGTGCTGGAGGACCAAACCCTGACCGGTTTTTCTCCTCTCTTCAGTGAGGAAAAAAGCCACATTAAGAGGAAAGACAATTCTTTGGAAGCAAAGACTTCTCCTTGGTTTACCCATCCCACGGCTCATTCAATTCGGTTTCCATCCCTTCCATTGTCCTTCTCCAAGCCTCATGTTGTAACTGGCTTTAGGTGGAAACTCAGCTTCCAGTAACACTCAGGGAAGCAGCCGAGGGGAGCAGGAACATGGGAGGAGCTCCTTTTGTAACAGGTGGCATGTGGGGCTTAGACAATAAACCCTGTAATTTGCGGTTAATCCTAAAGCAGCTTGTCAGGACACGTGCTGACATAGCTATTTACCAAAACAAGATAAACCAAAGTGCCCTCCCTCCAAACCCCCTGCAGCCATGGGCACGCATTGGTTTCACCAGGTAATCCCCAAATCCCCCATCAAGGGTCATTGCTTCATGGGAAGAGATAAAGCACGCAGCTTTAAAACACCCACAGGTATCAGGCAAACAACCCTGTGAGCATGAGCCGGTACGAGATCAGGCACAAACTGAAAGGTGTTTGAGGCCATTTTGCAGGCAAATGGTGCTTTTGCCTTTTTCCAAGCGTTAAACCTGGATCGAATTGGTGGCTCCTCCTAAACGGAGACAAAATCCTCAAGGAGAAGGTGCAACCCTTCGGTTTGTCTTAGGAGGAAATTTTCCCCCCAATCCTGGTGATGATGAAGGGGAACTCGTGGTGAAAGCAGGGAAACGGATGCGAGGAATCAGTTCCCTGTTCTGCCTGGATGCCGGCAGAGATAACTCCTGGAATTCACCACGGAGAGGGTCAACCTCTTCCAAAACGCCCATCCCAGCGGCAACACCACGAAGATGCTTTGGGGGAAGGTTAAATCGGCGCAGCCTGAGCTGCCTGCTGGGCCAGGCAGAGGACACGGGACCACAACAGCTCCACTTGGCTGTAGGAACACCCACACTTCACCAACAAACACGTTGCTGGGCAAGAGCCACACCGCTGAGGTTGGAAAACACCACAAAACCCCAAGGTCTGTGTCATGAGGTCCTCAGAACATAGATCCCATGAACGCGATGTGCTCAGCGGCTCCTGTTGGGTGGCAAAGATTAAACCCTCGATCATCGGTGACCGAAGCAATTTGTCAGCATCATTTCCCCAAAGCCCAGAGTGACCCAGAGGGAACTCGGGTGGTGAAGCGTAACTTCACGGAAAGGGTGATGGATGGGAAGTGCAGGCAATGCTCTCAGTCCTTACCTCCCCAGGGTCCTGCAATCCACTCCTTTGGATTACATTGGAGACCAATGTAACATCACGAGTGGGCACCAGTCCACTTTGGGAGTTGCACTCAATGATCCATAGGTTTTCCTTCCGCCTCAAGATGATGAAACTTGGTAAAACCCCACTCTGCTGTTGGGAGGTGAATGGGATAAAGCCCATCTGTGAGCTTGGCTCAAGCTGCTGCAATCAAAGAACTAAAGGAAGCAGCACTCAAAGACAGAACAAATCAAGACTAAAGACTAAATCAAGACTAATAAGACCAAAGCTGGAGCAGGGCCTCAGCCCTCCTGTCTGTAGCCTGTAATAGCACAAGGGAAAGAGTTTGCTTCTGCTTTGATGCACGTAGCTCTGGGCTCCAACCAAGGAGAACTGAGAACAGCGTTTTTATGGTTTTCTTCTTCCTATCTCCCCGCTTTTGGGTCATTCAGTGTGGGGACAGTGACAATGCAGTGCTATTTAGCTCTGGTTTGGCCAGACCTTGAGCCATAGCTGGAGATTCCTACTCCTTTTGGGCCATCTTTATGGTGTTTTCTCCCTTAAAAAGCAGTTTTAAGGTGGAAATTCCCTCTGGCTATCGAAACCAGCACAGTTTGGTTTCCTCTGGTTGTGTCCATTGCTCTGGTCACCCTCAGGACATCCCGAGGGGTGGCCCGCACAGGCAAAGGGGAAGGAGAGGTCCTTGTGGTTGGTGGGTTTAGAAGACGAGTGGGGGGAAAGGAAAAGCAGAAAGAGGGGGAAAAGGGCGAAAGGATGCGGGAAACATCCCTGGGAATGGGAAACATTCCATGAAACAGCTTTTGTCCCGAATTCCCACAAATACGACCCCCCGGAGCAGCATTCCCAAGTTTCTGTAGTGTAGTGGTTATCACGTTCGCCTAACACGTGAAAGGTCCCTGGTTCGAAACCAGGCAGAAACATCCTTTTTAGGGGTTTTTCCACCTCTTTCTACCCCTCTCCACAATGCGCTTATACAGACGCTGAGGTACCCCCGGAGGTATAATTCAGTGGTTATTTTAGGGAGGGTTTGAACGCGAGTGCAGTGGATGGGATGGGATGGGTTATCTCTTCCGTTACATCCATGATCTTCCACTGTTTGCTTCCCATGTGGATAGGGAGGAAGAATGTGCCTTTACCCCCGGCTGCCTCAGCACATCTCATCTTATTCCACCACCAGCCTAGCTAGGGATAAAGAAGATCCCTAGAGAAGGTCCCTATAGAAGATCCTATGCTATCCCTGCCTGAGTGCGCACAGGATACCCCTATTCCCACTGGAACCATCAGCCCCCTTTTCCCATGTGGAAAGACCAACTGAGGGCACTAATGAGCATCAATTGTCCCACCTCGGACCCCACACCCCCCCCCAGGGGCTCTATTTAAGCTCAGCCCTGCAGCATTCACCCTTGTGCAAGCTGTTTGGGAGCAGCATCTATGCGTGACCGTGACCGAGCCACCCATTGGGCTGCATTCCCGGCTTGCCTTCGACCCTGCCTGCCCTTGCCTGCGGTGGGAATTGTCTACCAAGGAGGTGGAGGTTCTTTTGCTTCATGATGATGAGCAACTTGATCCTATCCTTGCATGGCGCTGTCTTTGCTCCTGGGACTCTGCTTTGGCTTTGCCTTGGGTGCTTCTTACCCTCATGGTCCATCTCCATTCCTCCATGTTTTACCCAAAGATCCCATTCCGCTTCGCTCCGAACCAAGCCCTAAGTTTGCTCCCTTCCCCCCAACACGTTCTGCATTCATTCCTCCCATGAATGAGCTGCAATCCACAAGGAGGGGGAGTCTCTGCAGTCATGCGTTCCTGCTCCTGCATGGAGCTATTTGTTCTTGGGGCATGACCTGGAACAGCAGCCAAAACCTCAGGCTCCGCACTCCATTAACCCTCTGAGCATAACCCACTGTGTGGCTGCTCCGATGCTCTTCATGTTTCCATTCTTCCCTAAGCCCAAGAGATCCGTGAGCCCTGCTTGGAGATAGAGGCCTATGGGATGCGTGGAAGATGCCTAAAAACCGGGAAAACACCGAACACCCCACGCATCGGTCTGATGCTCGCATGGCGACATCATCACCCACAGCTCCGCGTATGCCTTATGAGATGCCCATGCTCTGCTCCTTTACACCCTTAAATCCCACCCAAGAAATGGATGAATTTGGGTCTTTTGGGGTGTTTTCTACCCGGTTGAATGCACTGCGATGAATACCCCCCCCCCCCCGTACACCTCGCGTTACACCGGGGGTTAAAACGCCAGCAGCCGTTCCCTGGTGGTCTAGTGGTCAGGATTCGGCGCTCTCACCGCCGCGGCCCGGGTTCGATTCCCGGTCAGGGAAACCTCTTTTCTGGGGTGTTTCCTTCTGTACTTTCGCTTTTAACCTGCTGTACAATAGGCGCAACCCGCACCCCCCGTCCCCCGTCCCCGGTGTCCAGCGTCGGCTGCTGAGTGGGGCCGGATGGGACTTGGCACAGCGGGAGGAATAACCCAACCCTGCCAGGATGCGGCTTTTCCCGCAGCGTTTTCCCTACGGAGACGCCCCCATCCCAATATCCCTCCCTACCGCATCGGCTGTACCCGAGGCGCTGCTCGCAGGGTGCTCATCACCGGGTACCACCGCGCCCGGCTAGCTCAGTCGGTAGAGCATGAGACTCTTAATCTCAGGGTCGTGGGTTCGAGCCCCACGTTGGGCGGTTGGTTTTTACCCCTCTGGGCAACGCTTTTAGGGCTGTGTCGCAAAGGGCACAGCACCGCGGTGGAGATAATCATGGGTGATGAGGGTTGTATCCCAACGAATCCAGTGTCATGCGGGAGTTGTGGCTTCCCTTAGCGTTGAAAGGGGGGAAAATGCCCTTTCTCTGCCTTCCTCTTTGCCCTTTCCATCATTTGACGTTCTCCTTCAGCCTCTAACAGTGCAGAGCGATTCCAACCTGCTCTCATCCCAACCCCCAACATTATGCTATTCATTATTGCTTTAGGCAGTCTTTAAGCCTTGTAAACCTCTTCCCGATTAGAACCGGGTGATAAAGAGGAGCAAAATCCAGCCCCAGGCGAACAACAGGGTGTAACCTGCTCATGAAGCACCAAGCAATCCTCATTCCTTGGTTTAGGACACAACACCTCTAAGAACATCAATGTAAACCCCTATTTTCTCCTGTTTAATGCCATAGATTGAGGCATCCTTTATGGTTTAGATCAAAGCCTTTTGCTCAACACCGTGTAAGAGCCGAGTGAAGAGCGCTTCGCAGCAGAGATGGGAACGAGCTGAGCTTTGGCCTGGGCAAGCATTACCCTGCGCTGCTCTCCAAGTTATCCACACTTGGATGTGCGTTGAGCTCCTGCAGGGATCCAACCCTCAGGAATTTCCTCCTCTTGTTCCTTGGTTTTGGCTGCCCGGAGCTGAGCTTTGTGCTTGAGTAAATGGAGGTATTCGTGCTGTCAGCAGACGCATTGACTCTGCGTTGGGTTGGAGCAGGTGAAGCCGAAGGGCTTGGAAAGGAGCAGGGAGGTTGCTTATGGTCCTGTCCATCAGTGAAGGCCATCACCATGGAGCTTCACCCCTCCGCAGGACACCGAGCACCGGCTCCTGCCCCCAAGGGCAGGTTAAGGAGCCTTGGCCCATGTGATGGATGAGGCCATGGCCATGGAGCAGCCGTGTTTGCCCAGGTGTGGGCAGCTCCATTGTTCCCACCAAACAATGGCCCCCGCTGCCTGCGGGGTCGTTCAGGTCCTGCCTCGACCCTGGGGAGGGATAAAGGCAGTGGGGACCGGAGCCGGGGGGAGCTTGGACCGCGGAGGGGAAGCAGAGCCTGGTAAGGGACCTTCTTTGGGTTTGGTTTGTGCTTCCTGGCGCCATCCCAACGCACCCCAAAACCTCCCATTCGTTCGAACCCCCCTATTTCTCTACCCATAAATAGGGTTTTTTGCTGAATCAGCATCAACAGGACTTTTTTGGGGAGAAAAACGGCAGAAATGGGGCGTTTTGGGAGCCCGGCTAGCTCAGTCGGTAGAGCATGAGACTCTTAATCTCAGGGTCGTGGGTTCGAGCCCCACGTTGGGCGGTTGCTTTTCTCTTTATGTGCCCAAATCTGGGGGTAAGACACAGGTGCTGCGTCTAAGCCAGAGCTGGAATCATCTTAGGACGTCCCTCTACTCATTTTGCCTCAGAAAGGGCATCACAAACCTCTGTGCCCTGCGGGTCTGCTCGGTTCCCCCCCCCTTCTAAGGGCTGATCACTGAGGAAACTCATTACCGGGATTAACACAGCACCGGAGCCGTTCCCATCCATAGGTAACGCTGTGGGAGAGCAGGATCCATCCCTTTTCCCAAGATGAAGATGCTCTTCGTGGGGTTGACCCTTGCTCTGTGCATCGGGGTTGGTAAGTGGAGGGTCGCAATCGAGTGGGCAGGGCAGGGATCTGTGGGGCTGGGGCTGTGTCTGCCTGGCCAGGGTTAAGTGCCCATGGGCATCATTGGGCTCCTGCATGAGTGAAGGGGATGCTCGGTCCCTTCCCTGCTGAGCTCCACATCCCCCCCGGGGTCCCCCCATCTCAATGCAGGGGTGTTTGAAGCAACCCCCCCCCCCGGCTCTGCAGAATGGAGCCTGAGTTCATCCCCTGTTCTCTATCCGCTGCAGTTGAGGCTCTTCAATGCAAGGTCTGCAAGTACAAGATCCCCTTCGTGGGGTGCTTCCGGGGCGCGAACGAAACGACCTGCGAGCGGAGGGAGAAATGCGCCATCGTCAAAACCTCCCTGGGTACGATGTGGGCTCAGAGCCACCGCTTCCCTTCGCTCGGGAGGGGCTGTGCTTGTCTTTGGGCAGCTAAAACGGGGGGCAGGATGGAGGTTGTCATAGACTGGTTTGGCTGGGAAGGGACATTAAGGCTCATCCGGTGCCACCTTGCACTGGAGCAAGGTCCAATCCGGCCTTGAACCCCCCCCCCGTTTGTGTTATCTCAGTGCTGCCCCCCTCTAACCACGTCCCCTCTCCCAGGGAAGGTGACCCTTTACTACCAGCAAGGCTGCACCTCCGCCATGAACTGCGGCCGGGAACGGGCATCCGATGCCGAATCCCGCCTGACATCCCGGTATTCCTGCTGCGAGACCGACCTCTGCAACGAGGAGTGGGATGAGGACCCCACGGACTAGCCTCGGGCGGCGCGGTGCGGCCGTTGCAACGCTACGAGCTCTTCAGCTGATCCCGAAGGATTCCCACCCTGCATCCGGGTGGTGGGATCCGCTCTGTGTATCCGGCCTTGGCTTTTCCAGCTCCAGCAATAAACCTGCAGGGTATAACCAGTGCTGAGCCTGGCTCCTGGGTGCTTCCCTCCTATTCACAGCTCTCCCGACTCAGCATTCCTGGGGGTTGGAAGCAGCTCGTGGGCCCTGAATGGAATCCTGCAGCTCGAACCCCAAGGGCAAGCCAAGGTGCTTCCTCCCATTGCTTCCCATTCGTTTTCCTGCAGTGCAGGGCTGGGAATTTCATTGCTGGGAATTTTGCATAAGGGAAGCAAAGAGAAATAGGGGATGTGTGTATTTGATAGGTATTTATTTCACTCGGGCAAAGAAACACATTTAAGGTTGTATTTTCCTTGTCTTTCCCTCCTCTTCCCTGCTGTTTTGGATGTCCCAACCTCTCCTTACCCAAAGCCATCCATGGTCAGCGGGATTTCTCCTGTGGGAGAGGTTTCTGCCCTTCTTTGCCCTGAATATGAGCCGGGATATGAACCATTCATTGATGGCTTTGGAGGAGGGAGGCAAAGCTTCGCTCCTGGAGCCCCATGGAACGGGAGACGGAGCATTGGAGCGGCTCTGGGCTTGGGGACAGGTGGAGGGAGGCGCTGGAAACGTTATCCATGCTCCGGGCAGGGAAGAGCTCCTGGCACAGAGGAGGGGAGCAGAGCCCAGGGGAGGAGGAGGAGGGCAGGAGGCCGGAGGGTGCCCAGGATAGACGCAATGGGGGAGGGCAAGGACTGGTAAGTGAGATGGGAGCGGGGCGGGTGATGTGACACAAGGGACAAGCGCGGCCACCGCGGGCTGGGGAGGAGCGGGCAGTGCAGCGGCACCGAGATGTCGGAAGCATCCCGGGCTCCATGGGCTGCATCCCGCTGGGAGCCCTCAGCCCCCCGGCTCGGGCCCCCCCCCAGCACCTTCTCCATGCAGAAGGTGGGACGGTTTGGGAGGATGACCCTGTCCTACACCTCTGCTCCGAGGTACGTGGGCTCAGCAAGGGGGGAGTGGTGGGATGCGCTTATCCGGGTGTCCTGGGGCTCTCTGTCCTCTTTATCCTATCCGCACCTTGTTCTTCTGCTTTTCCATTGCCCATTCCTACCGTGGAGGTGCCTCCTTCTCTTCCCCTGCTGTTTCAGCATCCCTGGGTATGGGTTCCTCTCCAGCCCTAAGGCCACCACCTCATCCTTTCGCACCGAGTTGTTTCGATGGTGAAAAATACATGGATAACATAGGGAAAATGTGTAGTTTTGTGTTTGCTTTCGGATGAGGAAAAATGGAAGGTGGGAGAGAAAGCCATTTCCCTTCTATAGGGAGTGATGTGCGTGTGTATAAACATATATTGATATATGAGAGAAGGGGGGTGGCTTTTCCACTGTGGTGGAAGTGGTGGGCTGCAGAGAAATGGGATTTGGGAAGCCCCCCCCCCCCCCATCTTGATATATGGGCTTTGCATCCTTGTGTATTCCCTTTCTCCTGTTGCTTTTTATGGCCCCTGTTGAGCCCCGGGGCTCAACCAAGTCATCCGAGTCCTCGGCTGAAGCATCGAGGGCAAAGTGGGTCTCTAATGGGAGCTCAGATGGTCCCCTGGACCAAAGCCTGGAGCAGCTGCTAAACAGGGCTCCAAGCTTGCATTTAGCACCAGGTCAGCCAAAAAGCAACAGGAGCCAGACCTAGTGGCTGTATCCCAAATGATATCCCAAAAGAGCGCCCGAACCAGCCAGAAAGGATTGGGGGAGCCCGGGATTTGTGAGGGAGCAGAGGGCAGGATGCGCTCCTGCTTGCTATCCCCTCCATCTCCGTGTTGTTCCCAATGGTGGGGTCTTTACCCCTGGTTTAAAGACACCAGATACAGCAGAAGTGACCTCGGAGGCTCGTTCCTGGAAGAGGAACGCCCACAGGGGGCTGGATGCCAGGCATTCATGTTCCCGGTGCAGCCTCGCTGCAACCAGTCCTTGCCTGCAGGAAGGAGGCCATGGCCGCGGTATTCCTGCCGGGCAACCTCCAGGATGAAGCCACTTGCTCCGTGTGCCTGGAGTTCTTCAAGGACCCCGTGTCCATCGAGTGCGGGCACAACTTCTGCCGGGCGTGCATCCTCAAGAGCTGGAAGGAGCTGGAGATGGACTTCCCCTGCCCGCAGTGCAGGGAGGTTTTCCAGCACCAGAGCTTCCGCCCCAACAGGCAGCTGGCGAACATGTCCGAGATCATCAGCCAGTTCACGCTGCGCGGGGCCAAGGGCGCCGAGGAGGACGGGCTCTGCGGGAAGCACCGGGAAGCGCTGAAGCTCTACTGCAAGGACGACCGCAGGACCATCTGCGTGGTGTGCGACCGGTCCCGCGAGCATCGCCCGCACGCCGTCGTGCCCGTTGATGAAGCATCCGAGGAGTACAAGGTACCCGTGCGTCCCTTCTGCCTCCCGATGCATCCAGGGCTCGGCGCTCAACCTTCCCGCTGCTTGATGCGTTCCGGCTTTCCAAAGCCTTGGAAAACCTCCCTGTTCTCGTGCGTTCACGCAATCCCTGCCCCTTGGGATCAAACACGGGAGGCTGTGAGAGGGTTTCCTCCGCGCGAGCTCCTGCGCTGGGCTCGAGCCAAGCCACAAACACAACCTGCAGGCACCCACCTTATCAGCAGGGCAGCACCACGTCTATTCTGGGGCTGGGCGAGCATCCAAGGATGAATCCGAGTCGGTTAAAACAGGGCTGAGGTTTGCCTGTGCCAGGAGCGAAGGAGGGGGAGGCAGCAGGCGGTGAGAGCAGCGCCTGTATCCTCCGCTGGCATCCTCGGTCCCCTGTGTCTGCTGCATGTGTGGGAGCTTGTGCTGCTGTTTGGGGTTCAAAGTGGGTGTCGGAGCTGAGCCGGGGCCTGCACCCTTTGTTTCCCTTGCAATCCCGCTTGTCCTTGCACAGCGTGAAGAGCCCACCGTGCGCAGGGTGGATAACGCAGGGAAGGAAAGGAAGGAACCCCGGAAAGAGCCTCTTCTTTCTCTGTTCCCAGGAGAAAATCCAGGGCCGCTTGGATTTCCTGAAAAAGGAGAGGCAGGAGCTGCTGGAATTCAAAGTGAACGATGACAAGAAAACCCAGGAGCTCCTGGTGCGTGCCCCTCGCCGGTGCTGGGGAGGAAGGTGGAGGTTGGGGTTTAGTCCATTTGGAAGGGGTTGGAATAGCATCTTCCTGCCAGGAGCTGTGTTTGTGTGCACAAAAGGCAGAGCGGGAAGGGCCGGGGTTGAGGGCTGGGTGGATTTGAAGAGTGAAGCAATCAAACCCATTCCCTCTTGGCCCTGGTGCCAAAGGGAGCGTTTCCTGGAGCAGAATGTTCCCGTTTACCCCAGGCTTGGCCTCAGAGGAGGTTGTTGGTCTGTGATGACAGCGCAGGGAGGAGCTGGGTGTGGGCAGAGATAAGGAACAGGACACAACAAGGCAGGAGCCGGGGTTACCTGGGAATAGAGGTGCCTCCAGGGAATGATTCCAAAGTGGGGTCCTCTACAGAGCCCCTTCTCCCAGTTCGGGCCATGGGACCAGCGGGTGACGAAACCTCTTGGTCACTGATCCCCACCTCTGCTTTAAGTGCTGATCGACTCCCCACCAAGATAAAGGGAGATAAAGGGAGGTAAAGGAAGCTTGTGTCCAGTGTAGAAGAGAAAACCCACCCAAGATCTGCTGCCCCATATAGGGGATGGTGCCTCTTCCCTACAGAGAAGGCCGCGGGGATGCAGCTGCAATGGCTCTTTGTGGCCTTTACTCTCCATCCCCATCCCTTTCCACGGCCTTTATCCCGTTACGCATCACGCAGCCCCCCAGGCAATGACATTGGTGGGTACCCCATCCCCATTCAACCACGGCACCATCCCGAAGCCCTTTATCCCTCTGCCCAGGAAACCATCGCGAGCGAGCGGCAGAAGCTGCTGTCGGAGTTCGAGCGCCTGCGGCAGTTCCTGCAGGATCAGGAGCACCTCCTGCTGGGGCAGCTGGAGAAGATGGAGAAGAACATCGCCAGGAGGCAGAACGAGAACATCACCGACCTCTCCAAGGAGATCACGCTCCTCAACAAGCTCATCGCGGAGCTGGAGGAGAAGGTCCAGCAGCCCACGCTCGAGTTCCTCAAGGTGAGGTGCTGGCTCTGAAATGAGCCTCCAGGGCTGAGGAAAGGCCTTCTCCATCCCTTCCAATGCGGTTCTGGGTCCTGTTGGAGGTTTTGGGGGGGTAAATGTGCTTTTCTCCCTCCCATCTTCAATGAGGAGTGTCTGAGATACACCGTGAAGAGCACACAGCAGCTCTCTGTGGCTCAGGAACATCCTGGATGCGCTCTTCGTGTCCAATAGCCTCTAATCCCATTTTCCTCCATGACTTTGAACCTTTCGAGCACCCATAAATTCCCGTTTCAAGGTGTGCAAAGCTGGATTGGATCACCACATATAGACCCTTAAAGCAAGCACCTCCTTTGTGAGCTGGCCACGGGCCTCGCAAACTCATCAGTGCCCACTCCTCCGGGCTCGGAATGGAGCTGGGATAGGGAGCACATGGAGCTGGGCTCTGCAGGACAAGGCTCCTCGCCAGGTTTTACAGTGCTGGCTGCAGAGGCTTGGCCAGGACCTGAAAGCAGAGCTGGCTTTCAAGGCCAGATGAGCCATTAACCAAGCTGGAAAGTATGAGGGAGGGAGCAGATGGGCTCCGGGTATTGATTGCACTGCAAAGAAAGGAGCTGGAGCCCAGCCAGCCCCTTCCTTGTTACCCAAACTCCCCTTTGGAGCTGAAGTGGGGCTCGGAAAGCAAACCTGAGCCGCCCATCCCAGCATCCCGTCCCCCACCCCATGGCAAGAGCCCAATGGGGACCTTTGAAGTGGCCACGTGTTGATTGTTCCGGTGCCCGCATCGATCCCGATGGGGTTAAACTCCCTCCGAGGCAGCTCTGTCAACATTCGCAGATGGTTTCAGCCCTTGGCCATGGCTCTGGTTCCACGTGGTCTTTGCTCGGCCGCCGCCGCTGCTCGCAGCCCTGACCTGGAACAATGGGGGAACAATTTGGCTTTCAAAGCCCATGCTGGAATACCATAGCCAGCTCCAGGGCCCTTTTCCACTCCCTGGGCTTGGCTTTGAGTCACGTCCGTAACGTTCTCACCGTGGTTCATGGGGTTTGCACCTCCCAACCTAAGCCACATCATGATGCTACGGGCACAGAGCTGGACTATTGTATATAGCACTATTTGGAAGGTTTTGTCCCCCCCAGAAGTGACATCTGGGGGGACCGCGGCCTTCCAAAGCTGGAAGCAAAGATGTGAGGCATGGCTCCATGCCTGCTGTTGCAGCCAGCAGGGATGCATGTCTCAGCTGGGTTTAATGGGGAGATGTAGCACATATTGCACAAGGATTTCACTCGGTCTCTCTTCTTCCTTTCTAGGATGTAATGAGCATCATAAGCAGGTACGGAGCTCTCTTCCCCCCCCACCCCCCCCATGTTTTCCCCCCTCCCGACACCGTCCGAAGGTCAATGTTTGCAGTCCAGATGCCAGAGGGAGGCACTGTCAGCTGCAGACGGGAATAGCAGGATTGGGAATAGCAGCGATATCCTCATTGCTTTCACTTCTCCCCTTGCAGAAGCGACGATGTGAAGTGCCAGAAGCCTGTGCCGGTGTGCACGGACATGAAGATGCACATCTGCAACTTCTCCCTCAAGACCGTCGTCCTTGAGAAGGTCCTAAAGAAGTTCACAGGTACATGGGAACGAATACGGGGTTTAAAACAGCCCTTTTCCAGGCGTCGGGATAAGGGATGCAGCAGATGGCTCGAGGTGCCTGGCCGCAGCACTGGAATGGGGGGATAGATCATGTTGGAAAGGGCTTCTGGGGATGTGCATGGGCAGGAGATGTGGTGCCGGCCAAAGAGTTTGTTAAAGAGGGAAAAGCGACCCCGATCCATCCGTTTCAGGGCAATAACCTCCCGTTTTCACGCCTTGGAGACTTGGAATCCCTTGCAGCAGCGAAGCCAAGCCACAAGATGGTGCTGAGGGATTTGGGGAAGCTCCGTCCGGGAGCTTCGGTGACCTAAACCGGGCAGGAAGGAGCCGATATTCCGCAGGAATTTCCCCATTGTGGGAGCTGGGGTCGCCCATCCGCAGCTTTCGCTAAGCTCCAAGTCCCATGCTAGCGCTTGGGTGCGTGTAAAGGTCCCCGAATGGGGGGGATTTGTGCTCTCTTGGGGTCACCATTGACTTGCTTTGTCTTTTCCTTGCAGACAACCTGCGAGACGAGCTGGGACGAGGTGAAAAAGGTAAAGGGCAAAGCCGCCACCCATCGCTCCCCGGAGCAAAGACGTTAAATCGGGGGTGCGTTTTGCAAAGCCAAAGAGAGGGGTGAGAAAAGAAGGATAAAAGCAAAGGTTTCCTCTTTTGGCTTCATTTCTTCCCTCTCCATGATGCTCAAAGGCAGTTGTGGGTCTCCCTTTAGGACGTCCTGAACCAGCTCTTGGGCCTCGTTTACCATGATTTGCTTTGCTGTGTTGTTCTTCACCTTTACCTGATGGTGAGGGTGTGGAAAGGGTGAGGTAGATGCTCATCCCATCCCTTTAACTGGAACCTTCCTCACCCACCTCTATGGAGAAGGAGCATATTTGTTCGCACCCCTCCTCTTATAAGTACCCCAAACCTCAGGCTTCCTGCAGAGTCAATGGGGAGAGGAGGCATCTCCAGCACCTCCAAGCCAAGCCAACGTTGAAACGTGGCTTTCCTTCCCCACAGGCTGCCCGGGGAGCTGAATCGGAGCGGTTGTTGAGGTTGGGATGTGATGCTTGAGGTTGGGATGTGGTGCTTGAGGTTGGGAAGCGCTTCACCCCCCAGCTCAGGCATCCCACTGTTACCGTTCTCATTGAGCTCTCCCTATCCCTGCTGTCACCAACAGAGGACCTGACCCTGGACCCCGACTCTGCAAACCACCTCCTCATCCTCTCCGCCGACCTCAAGAGCGTGCGGATGGGCTGCAGGAAGCAGGAGCTGCCCGATAACCCCAAGAGGTTCGACACGAACTCGCGGGTGCTGGCCACCACGGGCTTCAAGTCGGGGAGACACTACTGGGAGGTGGAGGTGGGCGCCTTGGATGGGTGGGCCTTTGGGGTGGCCAAGGAGTCGGTCAGGAGGAAGGGGCTGACGCAGTTCTCCCCTGAAGAAGGGATCTGGGCAGTGCAGCAGAATGGAGGCCGCTATTGGGCTGTCACCTCGCCGCAGCGCACGCCGCTGTGCCTCAGCCAGAAGCTCACTAAGGTCAGGGTCTACCTGGATTACGAAGGGGAAGAGGTTTCCTTCTACAACGCCGAGAACATGCAGCACATCTTCACCTTCAACGTGGCCTTCCAGGAGAAGGTGTTCCCGCTCTTCTCCGTCTGTTCCACCGTCACCTACATCAGGCTGTGCCCGTGAGGCTTCTCCGAGGACCTGGCTCCATGGTCGTGCGTGAGCACGAGAGACTCTGGAATGGGCCAAGCAACCCAGTTTAGCTGAGGGATGGGAAACCAGGTAGTGAGGGGAAACCATCCCCATTGGGGACACAGTGAGGATGCTCAGCCCCTCTTGCTGGGCTCTGCGAGAGGGTATGAGTGTTCCAAGTGGGGTTTGTGGCTTCTTTCCTCCTTGCTGCTGCTGGGAAGGTCGGTCCCCAGTGAAGGGGGGTACCTGGTTGCTTATCCCAGCTGCTGCGTCTAGAATCTGGGATAATAATGCCCTCCCAGGGCTGTTTTTGTGATGCTGATGTGAGGGTCGGAGCCCTCCCAGGCGATCTAAAGCCCAAGGCCGCCAAGATCTGACCCGTCTTGGAGTCAGGATGGGGTTGAAGAGATGCTGTGAGCTGTTTGTTGCCTCTCCATCAGCTTCAAGTGCTTCAGTTCTGTGTGCGGGGCAGGAGGGAGGCGTTGCTGCTGCTGTAGGAAAGGCTGAGAGGTGCTTGGTTGTCTCTGAAGCAGCACAGATTGGTGCTGCTCAGGTGCGTTTGGCCACTGACCATGAGCGAGAGCCACATCGGTGCTCCCGTGTAACGCCTGAGGTCCTCTTTGCTTCTTATCCTCTTCCAGTAACCCACAACCAACAGGAGCCTCCCGGGCTGCTCCTAGCCCATGTGCTGGCAATAAAACGCAAAGGTGCTACCTGCAGCAGTCTTCTCCTGCTCCTTATTCCCAGGCGGGAGAGCATCAGAAGTGGGGGTTGAAGGATTGTCCTGCTTGGAATTGAAGTGTAAAGGAAGAATTTAAGAGGAAGCATGTATGTGTGTATATATATATATGGGTGAAGGCGTTTATATGTATTGGGGTGGTTCGTTCCCCCCACATCTGTTTATGTTAAGCACAAACCCAACATCTGCATACACCCCAGCCTGAGGAAGCGGAAGATAAAGCCTGGGTCAACCTCTACCTTCAGACAGTGTTACAGGGGAGGGATGCGCACCACAGCAGCAACGTGGACCTTTCCTCGCTGCGATTTGGCCAAACCTCCCCAGATAAAGAAAGATGCCGGAGGTGCCGAGATGAACCCCGACCCTCACAGGTGGTCGGGGTAGGTGCTGAACCCCAATTTCTGGTGTTCCAGGGGTGCAGGTCTGCAATCACCGGTGGTTTGTGGCCGTGATACGCTTTGCTTGTCGCTGTGTTCAGCGGAGCTGCGCCAGACCAATGCCTGGGATAAGTGATGAAGGTGATGGAGGTTTTGGGGCGATGCAAGCAGTTTGGGGTTCCCCCCTGGTGACCACAGCATGGAACCCAACAGCCCACTGAGGCTCCATAGCTCAGGGGTTAGAGCACTGGTCTTGTAAACCAGGGGTCGCGAGTTCAAATCTCGCTGGGGCCTGGGGCGTTTTCTCCGCTTCCTTTTTGTCTCTTCCCCCC